>OZ023262.1:122262364-122737364 GCA_964006375.1 Tillus elongatus | reverse complement strand
TTTATATTTCCGATCGCACGCTGACAATGAGAATAATAAAAAGTCTTGACGCAGCAAGTGCGATATGGTAATGAATTTTTATAAAAATGTTTTTAATAACCAATATGTTTTTTTTTAATAAAGCAGGCATCAAATTTGCTCACTAGTGTAACCTGTTAGGCAAGACATAATGTACCACATTATATCACAATAACTATATTTTTTGAAAATGTACCAAAGTTTTCCGCAAATAAACTAAATTTTCCCGAAAAAACTGGTTTCCCGGCCAACGAACCTTATAGGTTAATTGAAAATTGTTCTATGCAAATTTAAAGCATTTAATGAAAATTCGCTGTCATAATGCACTTGCTGCATCCAGACTTTTTATTATTATTCTAAGGTTCTCAGCGTGTCATCATGAACATAAAAAGAAACTGGAGCACCCAATGCCCGGAAAACATTGGAATTAAAATTCTCTGCTGCGATATTGAATATATCACTTCAGGAAAGTAACAATATCTCAGAAATTATGCTATTGAGGTATAGGACATACTTGATAGAAGTTGCAGAGCTATGTATGTAAAATGCTTGGGATTAGAAACATATAGGGTGTTCCATTTGAAAAATCTAGTTATACCCGGTTGAATTTCCATATTTTGTCAGGCTATAATGCACATCCTGTATAAAAAGGTCGATTTTCATTTCAATGATTTTGCAAGGAATAGCTACCAGCAATCTGTTGTCCAAAATCATATTTTCTTGATTCACACTCTAAAGATACATCAAATTATAAAAAACTTCTGGATGCAGCAAGTGCGTTATGGTAGTGAATTTTCATAAAAATCTTTTTAATAGCAAACATGTTTTTTCAAGAAAGCAGGCATCCATCTATATAGTAAAAAGAATGTGCCATGTTTCATCAAAATAACTTTATTGTTTGAAAATGTACAAAAATTTTCGATTAGTAAACTTAAATTGTTCCCGAAAAAACTTGTTTCCTGGTCAACCTTATAGGTTAATAACAAATTGAGCTATTCAAATTTGAAGGATTTAATGAAAATTCGCTATCATAACGCACTTGCTGCGTCCCGAATTTCTTTTCTCACAAAGCTGTATTCCATTTCGATGGAAAATACAAAAATGCAATAACATAGGGCGTGTTAGATTAAAAAACAAAGAAAATTTGAATCACCAACGACTTATGGGCCACCCTGCAATTGTGGAAATATTTTTAAGATGTAGTTGAAGACACCCTATAATTAATGTATACCGTTTTTTTCGTAACTTGCATAATAACGAATATATTGTGCTTTAAAAATTTTTTACGAAAATTTGACAAAATGATATACCATTAAACGATAAACTCTATAGCCAACACTGCTGCCAAAGCATCACAGAAAGGGTCTATTTTAAATGAATTTTCTGGGAATATTTTAGTAAAATGAAGGACAACGACGATTGAAACTAAGAGTTCAGGCTTTGTAAGGCATTCTTCTTGAGACATTTTCTTTCCATAGCTCATATTAATTTCAGGATTATTGCCTAAATATTGCCAATTTTGACATTTTAAATCGCGACTTTGACGTTTTGAGGAAAACCCAAATTTATTTTTCTTTAAATGCCTGTAACTTTTTTTTTACATTAACCTACAGAGCTAAATTTTGGTAGGTAGCTTACCTATGACGATATGAACCAGCTTACCAGTTGCCCTTACTTTGTTAATTCCGGAGATATAATTTTTTTTTCGAATGAAAACTCAAAATTTTCCCGGAAAGCCTCAATCGATTTTCTTCACTAACGCCATTTACAAAAGGAAGGTATGTGCCAAATTTTATCAAAATCGGCCTATTATTTATATATATATATATATATATATATATATATATATATATATATATATATATATATATATATATATATATATATATATACATACATATATATATATATATATATATATATATATATATATATATATATATATATATATATATATATATATATATATATATATATATATATATATATATAAACATACAAAAATTGAAACTGATCCCGGATATGGATTCTAGGGGTTGTAATTCGCTCATTAGTGAATTTTTCTACGAAAATTCACCAGAAGAGCTGCGCTAACCAATATTTTTCGAACATCGCTAATATTTGAAATAATAACGCTGGGTGTTTAGAGTGCTACATAAAACATATTCGAAAGTGGATCGCCATTCTGAAAATCAAAAATATGTAGAGCATTTCATTTAAAATAACGAAGTTGGTGGCGACTTCCGGCATATCCGGAAGTGCCAGAGTAGTGTAATTACTTTAATCTAAATGTGTATATCGTACAGTGGCCCAATACAAATTTTCAGCTCTCAAATCGGATGAGAAGGTCATAAATTTCTAGTGAGGGCTTCTCAGCAATCACCCTGTATATATATATATATATATATATATATATATATATATATATATATATAGGGTGGTGCATCGAAAACGAAACAGACCGATTTGCGTCCAGAGAATTTTTTTTAAGAAACGCTAAAACACGTCAATCTTAATATTGAGGGGGACATGTTTTGACATAAACCTCAACTTTGTCACATCAACTCCTTAAGGGTGGTGATAACAACCCTTATATTTTAAATAGGTAACATGGGTCGAGTGTTACATCATTTGAAAGCTCTTTCTTTTCTGAATTCAGCACACAAATTTCTTGGAAGTTTTATCAACTCGTTTAAAAATTATTCACAGTTGAAGATTCAAAAACGCATTTCACTCATTCCGATAAGAAATGTGCTGACAGTCAATGTTTTGTTGGTTTGTAAACAAAAAAATTGACTATCAGAACATTTCTTATCGGAATGAGAGAAATGCGGTTTACTATTTCAGTTTATCGGTCGGTTTGATAGTGCTACCGAAAATTAATTTCACAATGGTGTATTCTATAGAAGAAAGAATTGAAATAGTTACTCTTTTTTTTTTCAAAAACGATGACTATGCGAACCGCACCGCAATTTTATTTAATGAACGACATCCGAACAGACATGTTAACAGAAAATACTTTTTGGAGTTAGTTGCAAAGTTTCGACAAAGTGGTTCAGTAGCTAACAAAAAACGGGATCCTGAACGTGAATTTCGGGTTAGAAATGAGACTACTGGGATTGAAGTTTTATGACAAATTGCTGCAGACCCAACTTTGAGCACGAGAAAATTGGCCACTGTTTCAAACATCAAAAGAAGAACTATTCAGCGAATATTGAAGCTTCATAAATTTCACCCGTATAAAATTCATCTTGTACAATAACTGAATGAAGATGATTTTGATCGGCGGCTGGAGTTTTGTGAAGTTATGACTGCACGAATAGCTGATAACGGGAACTTTCTGTTCAATATCAGTTTTTCAGACGAGTGTAGGTTTTTATTAAACTCTACAATCAATCGTCATAATTGTCGTTATTGGGCAGATAATAATCCTAGAAATTTTCACGAAGTCCGCATTCAAACGCCACAGAAATTGAATGTCTGGACTGGCATTTTTGGAGACCGTTTAATCGGACCAATTTTTATAGATGGCAATTTAAGTGACGAAACGTATTTCGAGTTACTAGAAGATATCGTTTACCCTCTACTAATTGTATGTTGTATTGTTAAAAATGATGATCACTATCAAGAAAATCAATTAGTGTTTCAACAAGATGGAGGTCCTCCGAATTTTTCACAACGTGTTAGGAAGTTTTTGAGCAGAGAGTTTCCAGGATACTGGAGGTGCTATTGACTGGCCCCCTATATCACCGGATTTAACTTCTTTAGACTTCTTTCTATGGGACCATTTAAAGAGTAGAATTTTCGCAACAGAAGCGGAGTCTCTGGAAGAATTATGACGACGCATTGTTGGAAAATACCGTCTAATAACTCCACCAATGCTCCAGAATGTCAGAGCTCGTTTTGAACAAAATTTGTACTTTTGTATGGAAGCTGGTCGTCAACAATTTGAACACTTACTTAACTGAATAAACATTTTTGAAGGTTTGGTTTTGTTTTTGTTTAACGAAAAAATGACTAATTAGTGCATTTCTTATCACAATGAATGAAATACCTTCTTGCAACTCGAACTGTGAATAATTTTTAAACGAGTTGATAAAACTTCAAAAAAATTAGTTTGCGGAATTCAAAAAAGAAAAAGCTTTCAAATGATGTAACACTCGACCCATGTTCTCTATTTAAAATAAAAGGGTTGTTATCACTAACCTTAAGGGGTTGATGTGACAAAGTTGAGTTTTATGTCAAAACATGTCCCCCTCAATATTAAAATTGACGTGTTTTAGCGTTTCTTAAAAAAAATTCTCTGGACGCAAATCGGTCTGTTTCGTTTTCGATGCGCCATCCTGTATATATATATATATATATATATATATATATATATATATATATATATATATATATATATATATATATATATATATATATATATATATATATATATATATATATATATATATATATATATATATATATATATATATAATTTCTGGGTAGAAATCAGTAAATGGAATTTCTTACTTCTTGCTTCGTCTTTTTTAGTTATTTTGGCCACCAATTCATTTTCAGTTACGTTAGCGTGTTGTTTGCACCACAAAAATTTTATTGTACAATGTTTTCTATGTTTCCGGCATATTATAACATTACTATTGTACTTTTGATGGCTATTTTTGTAATGGTATGATACTGACTTTGAAAATATGAAGTATCTTCTGCAAAAAAAAAAACAAGATAATAACGTTTTTTAGCGCTTTTGTTTTACTTTACTGTAACTGAGAAAAGCTGGATGGAAAATTTTTGGTGGCCTACCTGTATAGCGTTATTATCATGTATTTAATGTCATATTATGGTTATGGAACGGCCGTTCAGGCACAAATTACAAAGTACACACTGAAACATTGTGACAGTTGAACCAATTTTGTGGAACATGTTCAATTATATCGCATTAACGCAACATTTATGAGCTTCCCCCGGAAACGCTTTCCAATTTATTTTCACGAATCCAATCTTTTTGCAACAGATGTTTCAAGTTTGTTCGTGAAGAGTAATAAGATTTTCTGCGTCCGATGCTCGAATGTTTCGACATAAAATATTCAAACGATGACATTAACGTTTAAACAACGTTTTATAGGAGTTTTATTTAAGTTCGATTGAACGGTAACTAAGCAAGAGCAGCATAGTTATATGTCCTCCCTCGTTCCATGAATACATAAAGTGCGGTGGAAATGGTGGTATTTCGGGGGAGACCGTACCCAGTTTACTTTATGGGCCCGTTAAATCAAACGGCAGCAGTCCGGTTACCACCCAATAGTGGCTTTTATTATATCATGTTACACCCGCTGCCGTTTTATATGTGACCTCGTAAAATCTCGTGCGGCCAATATAGATATTTTTGCACCTATATATTCTTGTTTTGAAAATTTTGTTGTAGTTTTTATGACGTAAATGTGCTGTCTTGACACACAATATTCTGTCATACAAGTTTTATATTTCGTATATTTTTTTACAACCATGTTATTAAATTCATGCGAGATGCTCCTAGAAAAATAAACTCAAATGTGTTTTTGGCATAAAAATCATAGTGACCTATTCAAAAGATTCGATATGAGTGGCAAAATTAAAACCAATACTACCAATAAGTAAAAGTGGAGAACTCCAGTCACCGCAACACATTTAAAGACCTGACAATCGTTTCACTAACAAAGTTAGAGTCCTCAGAGGATAAAAATTATAACTGCTTTCTACTACAAAATTCTAAGGACCTAACTACTGAACATTGTGTCTTTATTAAGTGTCAGGTAAAAGAACGACACCCAAGAGCGAGGAATCACAAACAAATTTTCTACATTATATTTTTATTTTTATTGCCAGAAGGTCCTTTAAAAATTTAGTTTAACTTATCCCCACGCAGTTTTTTAAAGAGATGGTGCGAACAGTGAACTATCAAAAAGTGGCGGAGCTCTAATTTAACCTTATTGTCTCTCATTTTTGATACGCTTTAGGTTTTTCCAATATGGTTATTATTAGTAGACATATGCTGGCCCACACATCACTTGTCTATAGTACCGTATCTCAGCTGTGTTAGGAGTTCCCTTAATCTAGTTTCAATGGGTTTTTCGTTTGCTCAACATATTTAAGATTACAATCTTCACAACTTATTTCATATCTTTGGTATTACCTACATATTTTTTTAAATTATTCTTTTGTCAAAGACTTATCTGCAAACCATCTGTCTTTGGAATGCTCACAGGCTCAAAACAAAGTTTTCCTGGGTCTTCCACGTCCTTTCTTATAAACCGCATACTCTTTATAAATTCTGCTTGATATTCTAGAATTGCTAATCATCAGCAATAATCGACATTATTTTTAATAGTCATATGGTTATAGTTTCGTCTTGTCTGTCCGCATGTCTAACCCATATTTATCTTGGTTCAGTCTAGTGTGTCTCAAATAAAGTCACCTTAGTGGACCCCTTGGCTGGAAGTGTGTGATTTCATGTCTTTTACTCCTTAGTTATAAGCCTAGTTAAGAAGACCTAAACATATAAACCTTACCAAAAAATAATAATTAAAGCACGATGAGCATTATCTTTTTTTATTAATATTTTTATTCATATGTAATAAACAAAATTGGAGGCTTTGCTTGCTAAGTTTAGTAGATGAGAGCATAGACAATTTGTTTTTTTTTTCTAGTGTAAAACATCGTGCTTTAGTAAAGAGCTGAAGCACTAGTTGTTGATCTAGAGTGACCGGGGCTAAAAAAGCTCTGCTCGAGGTCAAAAAAAGTGGAAAAAAACATACATTATATGTGCCCAAGCCGCCTTAGCTAAAATTATCATATTTGCTTTCAATAGACTTTTTCACACTTCTGGAAACAACGACACTCAGGTTGAGTTAGGGTCTTTATTTCTTTTTAGACTTTACCACATTAACTTTGATCAGAAGCTAATCATTTATAATATTATCCCTTTTTGCATAACACTTTCTTACGTAGTTCATTTCAACAGTATTTTATTTTATTTCTTGCTTTGCTTGACATACCCAACTTTCCCATAGCACGAGTGGGACCAGTACGCTGTTGTGCACAGCGACGTTGGCCTCTTTAAAGATTTATTCACTACCAACTACAATTGTTTAAGTCCCAGAACCTTTCTACCTGTATTTAGCCGACGTTTTATGCCAACAGCTATTTTCCGTCGTTTGAAAAGGGTCTTGCTGATTATCTAAATTAATTTATAACCTTCATTTATTAAGTGACTGCAATTTTATTTTTACTTGGTTTATCAAACGTCGCAACTTTAGTATTTTCTGCGTTTACATGTAGATTTAATTTATCTTTCACCACCATCAGTTTTTCCGACACCTGGTGCGGGATTCTCATTTAGATTCACTAGGTAGTACATCATCGTCAGCGTGCAGTAACACTTCCCCTTGCTGTTGTGAGGATATTTGGTCAGCAAACCTTCTTCCTTTCATAAACTGAACGTCCCAAGTCTTACTCTTGGTCAGCTGTCCCTCTCGTTTTATCAATACTTTTCCAAATACCGTACCCAAAACACGCACCAAAGTTACCACACGGTCATTTTTATTTTCACCCTTGTTTCCTATATCGTTATACAAGGACACAATGATAGCGTCCTTGCACTCTATTGGTTCCTGAGCAAAGTCACGTTATATATATATATATATATATATATATATATATATATATATATATATATATATTGAAAATACATTTTGTTAAGAATTTTGCATATATTTTTAGCGAATGTTTTTTTAAAATTCGCTTATGGGGAGATCTGTGTTTATATATATATCTATATATATATATATATATATATATATATATATATATATATATATATATATATATATATATATATATATACATCCGACCGTAAACTCAAAAAATAATGGACCGATCTTGATAAAATTTGCAGAGTACGTTCCTTTTGCAAGTAGCTTGGACAAGTTCGTTGGACAGAAAAATCAGACCAGGTTTTCCAGGAAAATTTTGTGTTTTCTTTATAAAAAAATTCATATCTCCCGAAATAACAAAGTAAGGGCAACCAAATTTGGTACGTGTGTTATGGGCAGTTAAAGCAACAAATTTTGGAGTGTTCCTCAAAACGTCAAACTCGCAATTTTAAACGTCAACATTGACAATGTTTAGGCAAAGAATGTGAAACAAATACCATTTATGAAAAGAAAATGTTGCAAGAAGAGTGTTCTGCAAACCCTTAAGTTTCACATTCAACCGTCATTGCCCTTCATTTTACTAAAATATTTACAGAATATCCATTTCAAATATACCCTTTCTCTGATGCTTTGGCTGTCAGTTTAGTTATGTTTGGTGGTTTTTTGGATATTTATTTGTAGGTTTAGTGAAGTTTATGGTTTAACGGTCTATAATTTTTTAAGCGAATTATCGTAGAACAAATTTGTTAATGCATTTTTGCATTTTTATCGAAATATGATGCGTTTATAAGAAAAAAATCTGGACGCAGTAAGTGCGTTTTGGTAGCGAATTTTCGGTAAATTGCAGATTAGCTCCCGAGCGATTTTCAAAAAACTGTTTTCATAAACCTGCCTAGGCCCCCTTCTGGATCCACAAAACCCAAGAAAAATTTCTTGTTCACACCCCCCAAGGAAGTTACGGGACCAGGAGTGAATAGGGGTGCCGGGCGGGGTGGCTAGCTAAGGAAATATGAGCAGAAAATGCGAATAAAACGTGCTTGAAAGTTGTCTTTTTCACATCTTGAAGCCATATCTCCCTTAAACCCTGCCTACCCCGCACGGCACCCCTATTCCCCCATAACATTTCTTGTTTACACTCCCCAAGGAAGTTACGGGACCAGGAGTGAGTAGGGGTGTATAATTTTTTTTAGCTAATTTTCGTAGAGTTCGTTAATGCATTTTTGATTTTTTTATCGAAATATGATGCGTTTGTAAAAAAAAGATCTAAACGCAGTAAGTGCGTTTTGGTAGCGAATTTTCGGTAAATTTGCAGTTTAGCTCCCGAACGCTTTTCAAAACACTGTTTTCAGAAACCTGCTTAGGGCCCGCTGGATCCACAAACCCCAAGACAAATTTCTTTTTCACACTCCCCAAGGAAGTTAAGGGACCAGGAGTGAGTAGGGGTGCATAATTTTTTTTAGCTAATTTTTGTAGAAAAAATTCGTTAATGCATTTTTACATTTTTTATCGAAATATAATGCGTTTGTAAGAAAAAAAATAGACGCAGTAAGTGCGTTTTGGTAGCGAATTTTCGGTAAATTTGCAGTTTAGCTCCCGAACTCTTTTCAAAAACTGTTTTCAGAAACCTGCCTAGGGCCCCTCTGAATCCATAAACCCCAAGAAAAATTTCTTGTTCACACCCCCCAAGGAAGTTATTGGGCCAGGAGTGAGTAGGGGTGCATAATTTTTGTTTTGCTAATTTTTGTAGAACAAATTCGTTAAGGCATTTTTTGTCGAAATATTATGCGTTTGTAAGAATAAAAACTGGACGCAGTAAGTGCGTTTTGGTAGCGAATTTTCGGTAAATTTGCATTTTAGCTCCCGAAACTGTTTTCAGAATCCTGCCTAGGCCCCTCCCTGGATCCACAAACCCCAAGAAAAATTTCTTGTTCACACCGCCCAAGGAAGTTACGGTACCAGGAGTGAGTAGGGGTGCTGAGCGGGGTAAGTAGTAAAAAGGAAATATGAACAAAAAATTCGAATAAAGCGAGCTTGAAAGCTGTCTTTTTCACATATTGAAGCCATATCCTCCTTAAATCCTGCCTACCCCACACAACACCCCTTTTCACTCCCAGTCCCATGACTTCCTTGAGGGGTGTGAACAAGAAATTTTTCTTGTGGTTTGTGCATCCAGGTTGGGTCCTAGTAATGTTTCTGAAAACAATTTGTTCAAAAGCGTTCGGGAGCTAATCTAAAAATTTACCGAATTTTCATTAAATCCTTCAAATTTCAATAACTTAATTTGCTATTAACGTAAGCTTTGTTGGTTAGAAAACCAACATTTAAGTTTATTTTCGGACAATTTTTGTACATTTTCAAACCATAAGTAATTTTGATAAAATATAGTACATTGTTCTACTATATAGGCTATACCGATAATCAGATTGGTGCCTGCTCGCATTTGCTATTAAAAACATTTTTATGGAAACTCACTCCCATAACTCATTTGCTGCATCCAGACTTGTGAAAAATGTTTATATATTTTCAAACAATAAATTTATTTCGATGAAATATGGTACATTGTTTCTACTATATAGGCAACCAAGTTTGATGCCTGCTTTCATCAAAGAAAGACATTTGCTTTTAAAAATATTTTAAAGAAAATTCGCTACCATAACGCGCTTGCTGCGTCCAGAGATTTGTTATTTGTCTTCCTTTTTTAACGTCAGTCTATTTTCGCAATTATGGCCAAATAATAGAGAGCAGTTCAACCGCACTATCCTGGAAATTTTGCTAAACCCCTGTATTTCTGTAAGGATGGTAGGGATCTTTAACGTGCACAACATTGCATGGTACAGGGGACAGACGGCTTTACGCCCCATCCTAAAGTCTGAACGTGCAGACATTCAACTTGCTCAAACACAATGCTACAACCTCGGTTGATGTTAATTTTACAGTATGTACTACAATAGTGAAAGGGGAACCTTGGGAATCTAACTCAGTACGCTTAGGTACAAAGGCAGGCGTTTTCGCCACTGGACTACCAAGGCTCTAATTTTGCATATAAATAACCTACAAGGAAACATATGGTTTGTAGGTTAATATATTTTTACGTAATTCCAGCAATATTTTGTTCTCTTCATCTAGTTCCCTTTAATCAAAAGCTATTGCTTAAAACATGATATGCAATTATAAATGTAAATATTTTCAAAACTGGAGTGAGTAGGTATAATTAATTTTTTTTTCAAGAGTGGAAGCTGAGGGTTTGCCTTTCACTTTTAAAACACAAAATACAAACTGTTACATTTATAACAACTAAGTTATGCAGTTTGAATTCTCTTGAACTAAAACACTATTTTAGAGCACCTGCATATGGCATCTCGATTTTTTCGACGAATATTACAAACCAAACCACCCCGACTACGTTATTTTATTGGGACTCCGCTATTGGTAAAAACGCCATACCACAATATTTTTATATGTGCCAAAAACGTGAAAAGTGGCAAACAATTGAAATTACTCGAAAACGATCAATGATGTCAATTTTTGTTCTTACAAACACGTTTCGGGATTTGATAAAAAATACAATAACATAGGAACATAATATTTGCTTAAAAAAATAATTTGAATCACCTACTTATGTGCTTATCTGCGATTGTCAAAATAATTTTAAAACTGTTTATTATTAACGTAGATAATGTTTTATAGTATCTTGTATAATAACAGATGTATTAAGCTTTGCCGTATAAACGCATGAGCCTGTATGTACAATCTGGTCCATTTACCTGTGATAGTGCCTTTACTCGAAAACGACAAAAGATACCGGAGTTTTTCTTTTACCTTCGTGGTTTTTATTTTATTGTCCACAATTTAAAATCAATCTGTACTATACAGGGTGTAACGTAATTCTCCGACAGCCTCAAAACTTGTTAGTTTAAATACATCATCCTGTATATTTATGCATTTTTCAATTCTTCATTAAATTGTGAGCAAAAAATATTCAGGTAGTGGCGGTGAAAATGTCACAGTTTTTTTACTATTTGAAAAAAAATGAAGTTTGGTCAGTTTCGGGTTGATAAAAAAAGCTCAAAATATTTTTTCCCCTTAGGGCTCGTCTGCGTCTTTGCCACCCCGATTGCACCGCTGTCTTTGGCTTATTGTGCCTGCCCTTTGTCTACTCCACCCATTCTAAAAGTACGGTGCCTTGAACTAATCTGCACAGCAATTGGTAGGATGAAGTTATATATTGCCCTGTCTCCGGTCTAGGCTGTCCGTAGATTAGTTGTCTTTTGCGGTCCAGAGCTTTACACTCTCACAAGATGTGCTTAGCTGATTCTTCCCCTCGCCTCAGAGTCTGCATGCCAGGTCGCCCTCGAACAGTCCCACTTTATGCAGGTGTTTCTTGACAGCCATGTGTCCCGTCAAGAGTCCTGTTATGTTCCTGAGCTGTCCTCTGCTAAGATTTAGCAGCTCCACAGTTCTTTTTGAACTGGGATATACTTTGCGTTGATAGCCCTCTAGTTACAAGACTGTTTGATGTTTTCGATAGTTATAATTTAAAGTCTTGTGTTACCGGCCCAACGCGTGTAACAGATACAACAGCCATTTCAATTGATAATATACCAATGTGCCGGTACATGAGAGTAATGTTATTGCGACAGCTCGATTTGACCATCATGCTCAAATGCTGTCATTCCCCTTGCAAAAATCAATATTTGAAAGTAAGCAGAAGAAACAAGTTTGATTGTATACTCCAGACAAGATTAATAAAATGAAGAATGTACTAGAGAATACCAACTGGAACCTAGTGCTGGAGGAATATGATGTAACTGAAAGTTACCATACATTCAGTAAGACTTTTATAACAGCGATGGATGGGATATTCAGAAAGAAAATAATAGTTGTCAATGACAAAAACAGGGGTTCATGGATAAATAATAGCATTAAAGCGAAATTTGGCATCAAAAGACAGCTATATGAGGGAGTATTGAACAACTATGGTTCTAAAGAAGTATACAATAACTTTGCTAAGGATTTGAAGAGTGATAGCAGGCAATCTAAGTAAGCATACAATACCAACTTCATAAAGACAGCGACAGACAAGACTAAAGCTATGTGGCAGGTAGTCAGGCATGTGACTGGATGCTCAGGAGGCCAGAGATTTGACATAAAAAAATCACTATACATGAGGATACGGATCAGGGGCGGTTAAATTACAAAAATAAATATCTAATGAACGTGTGTAAAAACATTGACACCAACAATGCTCCAGCAACAGATAAAATTAAATATGTTAATGACACAATATTTTTTACCCCACCCATGAAAGTGAAGTGTAAAATACAATTTTTGACTTCAGAAACACCAATTCAGTAGGTTTTGACGAGAATCCGGTAAGGCTGCTGAAAGAGTGTGCTGATGTTTTAGTCAAGCCATTAGCACATATCATTAACTTATGCCTGGCTCAGGGATTGTTTCCGGATGACCTGAAGAACTCACTAGTGATTCTGATACATAAGAGTGGGGACATATCTCTACTTACCAATTATAGACCTATCTGACTCATTTCGAATATAGCAAAAATAATAGAAAAAATTCTATGCAAGCGAATAGTGGATTTTTTAGAGAAACACAAAATATTTAGTGAGAATCAAAATGGCTATATTAAGAAAAGGTCAACTAATAGGGCAATATTTCAAGTTATCAAGGAAATTACAAAGGGACTAAATAAGCGTGAAAGCACAATGTGTATGATGCTGGATTTATCAAAGCTTTTGATAGCGTGTCCCACGACACACTGTTAGTTAAGTTTAAATTGCTGGGTTTTAGGGGAGTCTCGCTGAATTTAATGAAGTCACACCTATTAGGCAGAAAACAATGTGTGGCTTGTAATGATCATAAGACAGGAGTGTTTCTGGCATCTGACTGGAACATTATAGAACGATGTGTGCCTCAGGGCTCAATACTTGGGCCAGTCTTGTTCTTACTTTATATTAACGAACTGTCTGAAGTATTGCCCCATAAGACAACCCTGTTTGCTGACGACACATCTTTAGTTTTACGAGCTCCTTCAGATTGATCTAATTTATGAGGCATCACAATCACTGAGAATTCTGTAACAGTGGTAAAATGGAATGAACTTATAATTGAATGTGACTAAAACAAATTTAATCTCATTTAACTATTTTATGGATAACCAGTTATCGCTGAAATTCAACTCAGAGTCGCTTAGCACACAGGATGATGTTAAGTTTTTGGGCTTGAAGCTTGATTCTCAGTTGAACTGGAGGGCTTATGTTGGCTATCTGGCAGGTAAATTGTCAGCTTGTAGTTATGCTCTGCGTGCGCTGTCTCATTCTAGTAGTATCAGTGCTGGTCTCGAGGCGTACTACGCATATGTGAACTCAAGGCTTCGATATGGACTAATGTTTTGGGGGAATTCCATAGATGCCGGTAGAATCTTTAGGCTCCAAAAGGCGTGTATCCGCAGCATATTTAATCTGAAATATAGGGGTTCGTGTAGAAAAACATTCCTCGACAACAGAATACTTACCTTGCCAAGTTTGTATATTTTAGAGTGTGCGTGTTTTGTTAGAAAAAATCGGAGTTTGTTATCAGATTGTGAACAACAGCATCAATACAACACTAGAGAACGTTTAAAGGATCAGTTAATTGCGCCACAAACAACAAAAGTATTGTTTCCAATAGTGCTGTGGTGCAGTCCCTAAAGGTGAACAACAAACTGACGGTGCAGATAAAGGAGCTTCCACCTGCAAAGATGAGAAAAACACTGAATAATATTCTGGCGGCAAAGGCCTATTATAATATTAAGGATTTTTTATCTGACAAGTTGTAGCTGTTGGTAATCAATATCGTGATTGTATAGTTTTTTGAATTGTAATTCCTGTGTTTTTTATGTTTTTTAAATGATGACGTGTTCTACACATTTTTTTATGCATTGATGGTGCAAATAAATATATTATTAATGCTATGTTAAGCTGAATTCATCTGTAGGAAATGTAATCTGTCTACACAACACAATAAATTCAGCCGAAAACACTGTTATCGAAACTTCAACTAAATACACATTACCCGTATTTGAAATTTTCTTGTACCGAGAAAGCAATTTTACCTTGCAGTCATTAGCGTATTTTTAAATTACCCCTTTCGGTCGGTCGCGGACTTTTTGATGTTCTAGCTAATGCGGACTCCCCGTCTCTCGATCGACCGACCTCCGAGGCAATAGTTAGTTCCTTAATTAGCGAAATTGGTTCTACGGGCAGGCTTCAACAGTCTAGCCTGCCAACCGTTTCCTCCTTTACTCAAAACTCCTTGCACTATTTGTGTTGAAGGGGGTATGCACTCATTTTCTGTCTTTTCAGTTGCTTGATTCTAGAGTCGGTTTTGTCGGTTATCTGTCAAGCTTGTTTATGAGTCTTTTACTGGCAGCACGTTTGTCGGTATTTTCGTGATGTTAATCTGATTAATAAATCACCTAGTTTATGTGTTGTTCCTTGTATGTAAAATTATTATTTGAAAAAATTCTGCTTTAACGAAAGGAATATGATTTCACATTTTGCACCGTCAGATGTTATTAAAACGATTTTATTTTCAGCGGGAATTTGGTATAGAGTTTACCACATAATAATGTGTCGAATTTTCACAGTTTTATTTGTCGCTAGCTTATTAGCCAGTTATTGCATAGAAAAATGCAACAGCCGTTGAGAATTAATTAGATAGTTGGTAGAACAAACAAAATGGTACGACGGCCGAAAGCGTAGATCGTAACAATTTTTCATTCCTTCCATTAAAAAATTCAGAATTACTTTTACTGACCAAGAAAATGAGTATTTAATTAGATTATACGCCATGTAAATGCAGATTAACAACAACAGTTTGATATGAATGACAGCTCTCAAAATAACAAGATACCTTGTTTCTCTTCAAAGCGAAACATATCTCTTAAAAATTAATCCCTATACGTCACACATATTTGTCAGTGTATTTGTATTATCTCTTCATAATGAAAAGTCTTGTTTTCTCAATGGAATTCACGAAATAAATTGCCAATATCACCGAAATATGAGCTTAATAATAATAATAATAATAATAATAATAATAATAATAATAATAATAATAATAATAATAATAATAATAATAATAATAATAATAATAATAATAATAATAATAATAATAATAATAATAATAATAATAATAATAATAATAATAATAATAATAATACCTATTCATATTCTTTATTGTTTTTAACTATCATTTTTCGTGGACCTACGATTTTATCGACAATGCTTTCATATGTAACGCATGCATATTATAATAGTCAATTTCACAGTTGACTTCGGAGAGCTGGCCGCAGGCACCTTTTTCTCATCATGATAGGTTGGCTAAAATAGCCAAATGTTATTGAATAGTGGCGCTTGAAAATCGCTTATTTCGGAATTTCATGCTTACTGCGACGAAACAGGAACTTGATAAATATCGAGACAAACAACTCTACTAGCAAGTCTATATTTTGACTTTGATGGTAGTTTCTGTTGTCATGAATACTGATTAGTACTGAGCTTTCAGTGAGACATTTTGAAACTCTTTGAGAAGTTGCAATTACAACTTTTGCGTTTACTCAACATACTCGTATAATTTCAAACGTTAAAAGCTAATATTTCGGAAACGACGATGTTTAGGTATAGAAAACCCTGATACTATCATATTATATTCTACATACATACATCATCACAATATAAAGGTGTTCCATTTAAAAATAAAGTAATTTCTCTTTGTATTCTCCTAAATTGGCACCTCTTTTTAAAACACCCGGCAGAAGATTTGGAAAATAGAAAGCCATGTGCAGAAATCTGATAACATGTTTCACTGTTCTGCCGAATTTCAAGGATCACTCTTATTCAGCTTAAGAGATATTGAAATTTTTTTTCAAACTGACCAAACTTTCAATTTTTTTAAAGTCATTAGAAAACTATGACATTTTGACCACCACTACCTGAATATTCTTGCTTACAATTCAAAGAAGAATTGAAAAATTCATAAATGTACTGGGTGTTGTATTTAAAATAACCAAATTTTGATACTGTCAAGGATTACGTTACACCCTGTATAGTACACAAAAAATTTCAATTATGGACAAGAATAGAACAACCACGATGGTCAAAGAAAAACTCCGGTGTATTTCGTCGTTTTCTAGTAAAGGCACTATTACAGCGAAATGGGCCACTATGTGCATAAACAGGATGGCCCATAAACTATAAAAAAAAATTAAAATAATTTTTCTGTTAATTCTTGATCTTTTTGCACCATAAAAAAAAACAGAATCCTTGCCTATAGAGATTACCAGTGACATTCAATTTTTTTACGCATATAACTTCAGGTTATTTTACCTTAGAGATCTGGTTCTTGGTATATAGTTCACTTTTTATGCAATTTTCTTTAAAAATTTTACCAGTGAGGTCTCCACTTTTAAATTTTGAAAACATTTCTTCAAATGAGAGAAAACTAGCCCCCCCTAGAACTCACATCTAGGGTCAGCTTGAATTTTAGAATATATATATATATATATATATATATATATATATATATATATATATATATATATATATATATATATATATATATATATATATATGTATGTATATATCTGTGTGTGTGTATTTATGTATCACAACGATAACTCAAAGAAAAAAATCACGATTTTGATTAAGTTTCGTGGGCGCCTTCCTTTTGCAAATGGCTTGGATAAGTTTGTAGCTAGGAAAATCGGCATATTTTTTCCTGGAAAACTTTGACTTTTTTTTCGGAAAATCTTTATATTTCTGGAAGGAAACCCAAATTTGGTACGGAAGTTTATGTCACAAATAGTAAACTACACCAAGACTTAGATCTATAGGTTTAAAGAAAAAAGTTATAGGCATTTACAGAAAAAAAAATGGGTGCCACTGTCAAGAAATGCCAGAAAACCTACTTTGAAAATTTGATAACTTTTCCTCCGAAAACGTCAAAGTCGCGATTTAAAACGTCAAAATTGTCTACTTTTAGGCAAAGAACTTAAATCAAATACGGGCTATGTAGAAAAAATATGGCAAGAGGTGTGTTTTACAAATACTTAAGTTTCAGCTTCAAACGTCATTGGCCTTGATTTCACTAAAATGTTTCCAGACAAATCATTCAAATAGACTCTTTTTCTGATGCTTTAGCGGTAGTTTAGTTATAGAGTTTATGTTTTTATTGTCTGTAATTTTAAGCAAATTTTCGTAGAAGTTCGCTATAGAGGAGACCGGGACTTTTGAGTTTTAAAAATATTTTTTCAAATGAGCGCAAACTAGGTGCCCTAGGACACATATCAGGGGTAATTTTCAGTTTTATCTGTCTACATATGTACAGAGTGACGCATTTCTACGCTAAAGCTCAATATTATGGTTATTATACAAGATACGGGAATAAATTGTATACGTTCATTATATATTGAGCTGCATCTTATAACAATTATTTAGACAATGACAGGTGGCCCATAGGTCGTTTGTGATACATTCTTTTTAATCCGACTCCCCCTATATTATTGCATGCTTGTTTTCGAGTTGTTTCAATTGTTTTGCAACTTTTTACATTTTTGACACATATCAAAAGCTGTGATACGGCGTTTTTACCAATAGAAATCGGAATTCCATGCAAACGACTCATACAGAGAGGTTTTTGTTTATATTATTTCATGAAAAAATCGAGATGCCGTATACAGGGCTCTTTGAAATATTGACTGAATTAAAAAAAAATCTAACTGTCTTAATTCAATTGTTTCAAATAGAACAGCCTGTATTTTGTGTTTCAGATGTAAAGGGCATAATAATAAATGTTCAATAAGTTATTTAAAATATTTTTTTCAGATTTTCGTAAAATAATTGTTTGCAAATTTGCATGCAAAAAGCTTTTTTGGGAGTTTTGCCGAGTAGCTTTTTTGATGAAATATTATACATTGTTTTTACTCTATAGGTTATAATGGCAACCATGTATGATGCCTGCTTTCGCCAAAAAAAAGACATATTTGCTATTGAAACATTTTAACGAAAATTCACTACCATAACGTACTTGCTGCGTCCAGACTTTTACAATATATACTTCCGCAAACTAACACCGGGTATGCTTTCCTGGGGGCCTATTTCGCGCCCATTTAAAGAAATGTTTTCAAAATTTAATAGTCGCCATCTCCTTAAAATTAAAAACGACACCGGTTTTACACAAGAAACAAGCACGCGTAAAGCTAAATAAAGAAGTGTTTATATCTGTATATAGTATGAAGTGGTTTAAAAATATAAGGGCAACAACAATGAATGGCGACATGCCCCTGGTAATTTTGATTATAATAATTTACATTGAGAGTAATACGAAAAATTTGAAAAGCTTTGTACATTAGCTTACAGTTTGTTTCTAATAGTTTAAGGTCATATCCAGCAGATTTGGCTTGTTATGAAACAGACACCCCCGTGGTAAATTATCTACTTAGAGAGGCCAGAAATGGCTGTCAAGTGGAAATGTGCGGAAAATGAGCTAACTATCAAATAATTCATTTCTATAGACATTAAGGAAATGTCACTTGAAATATGTCCCAGCGTCTCAGTTATAAATGCATGCAGGTTTTTGTGGCGCTCGTTCAGACAAACAGTGATAATAGGAGAGTTATGCGGCCAACCGAATATAAATCTACCGGCGTTCGTGAGTGTTATTACCCGGAGTCACGCGATGGCTGCCTGGGTTTCATTCGCCAACCCCACTAAACCCTTTAGAGGTGTAGGTATGGAATGGATATACGTGGACGTGACTGTATCGAGAGATTAGCTAAAGACCTGCTGCACGTTGGCTGACCCTTGAAATTGATGACTGCTCCTTGAGAAAGTTACTTCTCAAGAAGTCAGCAATATGGAAGATCGTATAAATCTCATAGGGGAAGGAAAATATGAAAAACTAAATATGAAGTCTGAGATTTATATCAAATATTATTAGCTGCGTCTCATAAAAAAGAATGCGTGAAGAGTCTTTGCTCAGTTTATTAAATGTGAACCACATTTATTACATTTGGAAGTTGTTAGAGTTATATCTTATTAACAGAAAAAAAGATATGGACGATTCAAGTGCGTTAAGGTAGCGAATCTTCATAGAAATAATCTACAAATTTTTTACGAAAATTATATATACAGGGTATTTCAAATTCGACCCCCACCATTGTGATAACTGCAACTATTGGAAATATAAGGATGGTTAGATTGGTTGTGCATTTATGTGCCTTACATGCCGTTTAGATTTTTTAATTCCAAGTAATTCCAGAGATATCCGAAAAAAACTGAAAAATTGGCGATTTTGATTTGGTTTTGTTCTGGCGTTATTTGACAAGTTAGCCTCAAATAAAAAAATACACTTGCACTACCACTTTTTTCCAGCTACGCAATGGTGTTTTCAGATTTGTCATCAGACGCTTCGTCTTTTGGCCACCATCATCAACTTTATATTTTCTCATGGGCGCCATATTGGATTTTTTGACAGAAAATTTGTGCGTTTTATTCCAATGATGTAGTGTTATTGTAATTTGCTGCTCTCAAACCAAAAACATTTAGATTAAAAATGATTTCGTCTAGTTGCCCGCGAGTTTGTCAGAAGTTGCTTTATGAACATGGCAGTTAATACGTGCTTGTCAAATGAGATTAGTCCACGCATATTTTTGTTAGAAATGTTTTTCTCAGATGAAGCAAAACAATATCCTACTAGCTGTCATGTTTATAAAACCACCTATGATGGAATCACGGGTAACTTAACGGGATCATCTTTAATTTAAAGTTTTGTGGTTTGAGGACATAAATTTATAACAACACATACACTGGTAAAATCCGAATAAATCGCATTTATTTTACGTATAAAAATCCAATACGGCGCTCTTAATAAAAAATAAAATTAATAATGGTGACTTATCTGGAAAAAAGTGACAATTAAAATGTATTTTTATTTTGAGCTAACGTGTCAAATAAAATTGTAAGGCACATAAATGCGCAATTTTGCTCAAATTTAGCCATGCTCCTATCTCCTATAGTTTCCGATATCCCAATGATGGGGTTCGAACGAATTCGAATTACTCTGTATATATATATATATATATATATATATATATATATATATATATATATATATATATATATATATATATATATATATATATATATATATATATATATATTAATTTAAATATTATAGTTTTTTATAGATATTGAAAATGTAATCAGTCTTGTAGGTTAAATATTGCCTTGGTTAGAGTAATAAGCCGATAGATTTACATTGGCAGGTGGTAGTGGACTTTTCCTTTACGTGATAGTAAAGGATTTTTCACGCCCGAGGAGGTACCACCCCTTACATCAAGAGGCCGGCGAAGTCCCAGCGGACGTTTCCGGTTGTGTTGTATGAGTCGGTTTCCCTTATAAACAAAAATGATGATGGCTTTTCCTTGTATAAAGGATTCCGGAGATACAATACCCCTCCATTCGGATCTCCGGCAGAGGGGTGTACAGGGGGTGCCGGCATCAAGATTGTACATATCCTCGAATATATGTGCCCTAAATTCTAACCAGAACTCCGTCCAGAATTTCCTCCACGCTAATAGTCCCCAACTTCTCTTCCTCACCGAAACCCAAATCAGTGCCAAAACATCGACTAATCACCTTAATTTCCCGGGGTATGAGCTCCATACGTCCTTTAGATTGCATGGATGCGTGTGCGCATACGTCCGTAGCAATATACCCTGCACCAGACTCCCCAAGGTGGAAGAAAAGACATACTTTAGATGAAGCTCTCTCTCAATGCTGCATTTACCGGCCACCTTCTGACAACAACTTTGTCAGGCTCTTCGAATACCTTTATGAGAAAAGCGACCATCTCATTTCTGAATATCCTTCCTCCGAGGTCACTATTCTTGGTGATTTCAATGTCCATAATAAGAAATGGCTACGATCTTCAAAAACCTATCCACAAGAGAGAGCAGCGGAGGCCTTTGCAGTCAACAATTATTTAGCCAGTATGGTTCAGCAACCTACTTGCTTTTCTCCTATCGCAACACACAGTTCAAATATCTTGGATCTCCTTCTTACTACAAAACCTGAATGCTATAAGACATAAGTCACCGCCCCCTTGGTCGCTCAGACCACGGCATGGTCACTACTTCCTGCGCAATGAAACCCGAGATCACACAGTCATCACACACACGTATCGTTTGGCACTACAATTCCGCAAACTGGGACGAAAAGCGGGATTACTTTTCCTTATTTCCATTGGCGTCTGTCTGCTTCTCTTATCCTGACACCCTGATATCTCACAAAACGTCACCGAAATTATTAAAGCTGTCATGAAATTATTCATTCCATGTACATAGAAAAGCTCTTCAGCCGTCAAGCATTTAACGAAGCAAGAAACCGCTATGTCCGCATTATTTATGAGGCAAAAAGCTCGTTTAATATCCACATCAAAAACAAAGTCTTCTCAAGTTCCAACGGTTAGCAAACCTTTCTGGGCTCTTGCTAAATCTGTTGGGAATCATTTCTGCAAGAGCACGTTCCCACCTCTTATTTCAGGGGATGAAATTGTTTCTACGCCCTGGGCAAGGCTGAACTTTCTGCCTCGTTGTTCGCCGGCAATTCTACTCTCAACCCACCTCCAAATGTTCAACCACCAACAGTCCCCAATGTCGCGCATAAAATGACGGATATCATTTTCAAAACTAAAAAGGTATGAAAGCTGCTCTCTGCTTTAAATACCAGAGAAGCCTCTGGCCTTGACGAGATCCCAGCAATTGTTCTCAAAAAATGCTCACCAGAACTTTTTCCTGTCCTGGCTCGTCTGTTTTAGACATCTTACAATAGAGGTATATTCAATAGTAACTGAAAACTGCTCGAGTACAACCCGTCCCCAATAAAGGATCCAAAGCGATTCCTAGCAACTACATGCCTATTTCTCTCCTTTCAGTCGTCTCTAAAGTGATGGAAAAGTATATAAACACCGAATTACTTAAATTTCTTGAAAAAACACAGTCTAATCCATGACAGGCAGTTTGGATTCCGTCAGCGCAGATTAACTGCCGACCTCCTTTCCTTTGTCATACATTATTGGAACAAGTCAATGGAACTACACGGTGAATCCCAGATTGAAAAAACATTAATATCGTATGTGTGTGGTATTTACACAAAGGCGAAACACTAAAATCCGTCATTTATAACATATCAGTTCCAACTAACCTTCTTAAGTGACACAGGGTTGTTATGTCAAAAATTTTCTCCGCGCTACAACCTCCCTCTCTGAAGCACAGAAGAGGATCCCGCAGGTAGTTCAGGATTCTTTCTGGCCTTGGATCCAGCCAGCTCAGTGGGTAGAACATAAGACTCTTAATCTCAGGGTCGTGAAACCCCACGTTGGGCGCCCATGAGGGTTGAATCTTGTCTTTATTAAACTAATCAGCCGATATATTCACATAAATAATAGTATTTATCTGTGTACTTATTTACACAAGGACACAACAAAATGATTCGTCACTTATAACATATCAGTTCCAACTAGCCTTCTTAAATGGCACAGGGTTGTCCTGTGCCCGTGCTACAATTCTTATTTTGTATTAAAAAAATTGATTGTTTATAAAACTCTTATAAAGAAATGTAAAATTTTATATTTTACGTACCACATATCACTTAATGATAATGTATGTTTCTATATTTTCCGTTGTTCTTGAGCTTCATTCAGATTTCTTGCTTGTATTCTGTGTTAATATCATTGTACACTGCTTTGACTTTTGCACGACTTAGTTAATTTGTTTTACTATTGACTAATTTTGAATTGTTTTATTGATGAGAGCATGAAAAATCTCATTTCAAAAGGTGTGTCGCATTTTAAAAATAGGCAGCTGATCGACAAAAATGTGTACTTGAAAAATGAATCCTTTGTTAATTTTAAATTTGTTTTACTCTAAATATCATAAAGTTTCCTGGTTAAAATTAGGTGACAAATGGACACAATTCCATCTTAATTCTATTGTGCTTTCTTCTATCTGGCTTCAAAAATTTGTTTAAAATAAACTATATTACTAAAAAGCGTGGACGCAGCAAGTACGTTATGATAGTGAATTTTCATAAAAATGTTTTAAATAGCAAATATGTGTTTTTTTTTAAGAAAACAGACATCAAATTTGGTTACCAGTATAACATATATAGTAAAAATAATGTACCATATTTCATCAAAATAACTTTATTGTTTGAAAATGTAAAAAAAAATTCGAAAATAAATTTAAAATGTTCCCGAAAAAACTAGTTTCTTGGCCAACGAACCTTATATGTTAATAGCAAATTGAGCTATTCAAACTTGAGGCATTCAATAAAAACTCGCTACCACAACGCACTTGCTAAGTCCCGAATTTATTTTCTTACAAACATGCATTATAATTTCGTGGTCTAAATTCCATACATGTACGGCTGGCTCAGAACTGACACTGGTAGGGGGAATCCGTCTGTGTAATTAAAAGAAAACATTGTTTAATCTATTTTAACTGAGCAGATTTTGCTGGTTAACGAACTTATCCAAGCCACTTGCAAAAGGAAGGTACTCACCAAATTTGATCAAAATCGGCCTATTATTTTTTGAGTTATCGGTGTGATACATACATATATATATATATATATATATATATATATATATATATATATATATATATATATATATATATATATATATATATATATATATATATATATATAAATTGAAACCGACCCCGGATATGTGTTCTCGGGGGCCTAATTAGTGCTAATTTGAAGGAATTTTTTCAAAATTCAAAAGTCTAGATCTCCTCATTAGTGAATTTTTTTTAAGAAAATGCACTAAAAACCTTATCTACTTATTCCTTAATCTTTTGTGACAAATTTGTAACTTGATATTAGGAACTCTGGCCACTTACTTATTTACACGCACTAAATTGACTTTACTCTTACTTAAAATTTTAGAAAATTTTGCTAGACTGTGCAACTCCACTCTAATTTTATGAATTTCATATGTTTTGCCGTTGTGAGCGTGTAAATATGTAAATAATTAAAGCCCTACACGTTGCATGTAGGGTGATTTATCTGATAATGTCCCTTTGTGACTAGTTTGAACTTGTCTCGCTAAATCAAATCTGATTCTGTAATATAATAAATGGAGTTCAAAACAGAGAAGGCCAGTGCGATTTTCGTTAAACCGAAAGTGGCGTTCCGCTGATGAAATGCCAGCAAGATAACTAGTACAGCGCCAAAAAATATCTTTATTGATTAACTATGTATCAGTTAAAAGTTGGAGATATTGGTCGTGATGATCCCAAAATCAAATGTAAAATTGACTATACCCCTTTCGAGATTTCTCTGTGCAAATTTTGAGATGAGATGCTCGTGAAAAGTTAAATGACTTTGCCAATTTAATAACATTGTAGCTCCAATAGTAACGGTGATGACTCTTGTAAACGATTGCCATGAACAAGCATATCCAGATCTAGATATCTCTAAAATTATGCAGAATCGACTAGAAGGCGTTAGCTTCATAAGATGGACAATCGAATTCGCAGTTCAACTAGCGGTTAAAATTTCTGGCGTCAACTAATAAAAATCAATATCAGCAATTTGATGCGCAATTTTTTTTTGACGTCAGCATCAAGATGCTTGTAAAAAGTTGAATTACGTTTCCCATTTGAACCACATTGTAGCTCCAATAATAACGGAGATAGCTATTCTAAACGATTACTGTGAACACCCTGTATAATAGGTTCGTAACTGAGACAAAAATTATTGAACAAGATTAGAGGTTTCAGAAAGTAAAAAGAAATCACATTGTAATAGAAATATTTTGAGATAACATCCTTCGAAAAGTTCCATCTGAAAAAGCCCCATCTGGTCGCAATAATAAGAGAATAAAAAAAATTCCTGAATTATACTTGAAATAGCTTTTCGGATATTTTTTTCCCGAAGCTCTAGTCGCCATAATTACTGAGATATGAAGGTCGCTCACCTAATGAATCATTTTTTACCACTGTTACATATGTTTTATTAAGTACTATCAAAGCATGCTAGTTTTATTCGTGACCGCTAAAAAAAGTGATCATTCCAAAATGACCATACCCCTTTACTGTGAGATATTTATTTACATTTAATAGTTCTAGAATCATTTCAAAGCCAATTATAATTTTTTAACGTTTCCAACTTGTGTCAACCAAAGTCTGTGTTTCTTCAAATAATAATAACTCTCTATACATGAAAGGCGTCAATGTTTAGAGGAAATTCCACTTTACATGCTTAATGTGTTTAATTATTCACACTATCTTTAAATATCTACAATTTACATTTTTTTATCTCATTTTGACAGCTACGAGCGTCTCGCCACAGTAATGACCCGGTGGCATTGATCATGCGCACTCCACAGAATGTTTTATGTAACAAAATAAAAGACCTCCCTGACGTGCTGTTTACACACAGTACTCCCAACTCACCTTCCTGAACTGCCCCGACATCAGTTTGCCCAATTAAAAGCTAAAAGGGGAAGGAAAATCAACCCTGCCATTTATGTGAGCATAATGTACTTTTCCTTCCCCTTTTTCGTTCTTTTGGCTTTTGATTAGGCAAACTGATGTCAGGGCAGGTCAGAAAGGTCAGTTGGGAGGATTGTGTGTAAACAGCACGCCAGGGAGGTCTTTTATTTAATTACTTCCAATATTCTTCAAGGTGCGCATGATCAGTGCAACCGGTCATTACAGCGGCGAGGCGCTCTTCTAAAGCTTATATTATTCCAAACAACTTAACGAATTTTCAATATAACTTCCCAAACAGAAGTAACGAAAAGTTGTGTCAGTTGTCCCTCTTGTGTAAGGACACCTTTAATATCTATTTATAGACATAGACACATTTGTTTGACCACTTTTTACACTTAAAAATTCAATAATTGTGGCAAGTCGAAATACACTAGCAAAAAATCCAAGTTTTAAAAGTACAAAGCAAAATACACACACATATAAATTAGTTAAAATTAACTATACAATAAGTGAACCTTGTAAAATACAAATTACTACATGTGCGAGATACAAAGACTATAGCACTATGGAGGCATCCATGTACTCACGGACTGAATAATAAGCGTTTTGCTTAAAGTAATGCTTTATAGCATTTTTAAATTTCCCATAATCTAAGGACTTTATGTAAACTGGTAGCTTATTATATAAGGCGATATGCAAAGAATTATTTACAGATTTTTGTAGTCTAAATATTTGCGGTCGTATCAAACCAGCCGATCTTGTACTATAGTTATGGTATGCAGAATTTAGCTGATAATCAAATTTATCCCTGTGTATATTTAATAACTGACTAAAGATGTATATCGTGGGAAGAGTCATAATTCCCAGACTAATAAAGTACGGCTTACAGTGTTCACGGCAACCAACTCCAGCAATCAACCTAACACACCTTTTTTTTGTAGCCTGAAGATTACTATAGAATTTGATGAATTTCCCCACAAATGTGTACCATACGATAGGTGGCCGTGAAACAGGGAGAAATAGGCTGACAGAAGTGAACTTCTGTCAACCGAATGTTTCCAAACAGCGGTACAAATATTCCTTTACTTCCTTGACAATAATGCTATTAATGTTATATATATATATATATATATATATATATATATATATATATATATATATATATATCAAAAGCATTTGATCTTTTAAGATAATTAATGGCGTCCAAGACTCCACTTTCTACAACCGGCAGCATAACAAAAGAGCTACAGGTCATCGGAATGCCAGAAATTAGCTGTCTTTGTAGCTCCAAGTTTACTGGTAGAGTTTTTACAATGTCAGCTGCCACCGACACAAAAAATTCATTCATCTTATCAGCTGTTAGTTTGCTATCCAAGAATGTCAGTGTATCTGGACACATTGTTCAATCCACAGAGAAGCTCTGGCTCCCAAAGATATGAATTTTGGTGTGAATATTGTGCTAAGGACGGTGGTAATCGTAGTAATTTATATAAAAATGAGACGCCTAAAATCAATAATATTTTCTGCCTTTTGTAAAGACAAGAGTGCAGTTCATTCAGCGCTACTATTTTATTGCGAGACAAGATGAGTATTACGTGGGACATTTTTGCAACGTGTTTATGAGTTGAGAGATGAAGGCGCCATTTTTCTAGAAGAGGAAAACCGACCGGAAGCCAAGTGTTTTCAAGACGATCTATTTGCGATGAAATTGAGCTACTTGGTCGACATGTTCCAGAAATTAAATTCCTTGGTCTTCAACTCCAAGGAGTCAAACACACCTGTGTTGGGTACGAGCAAAGAGGTTGTATATGTTAGAGGGAACAAAGCCGAGTTTGCAGCCTGTCGATTTCCCACTCCTGTCACCGTCCAATCACAAACAAAATTTTGAATAACGCGCTAATGTGTTTTGTTTTGATTCGTTCCCCCAACCGCTCTTGAAGTTATTGTCAGCTGTCAACAAGTATTTGAAGTGTTTGTTGATTTGCGATTAGAGGTTATCTTGTGTGTTTTGCCGTTTTTTAGCAGTGTTTTAAGAGTGTAAAAGTTAAAAAATGCCAAGGTGTATTGTGAAGAACTGTATGTACAATAAAAGTGCCAATTATGAAAAGGATAAAGCAACTGTGCATTTATTTCGGTAAGTTGTTTACATGTCTTCTGTTTCCTTGTTTGGCGCCAAATGTTTATTGGTTTTCACAGGTCCGTATTTACACATTGTATTGCTTTTGTTAAATCTTTAGCATTTATTATTGTCAATTGTGTTTTTTTAAGAAATAAAATCTTAATAATGCATTATTTATTGAATATTTGTAATGAAATTAAGCATTTTGTTTGGCAATTATTATTTGAATTAGATGTATTTACCTATGTAGTTCCAGTAGAAGCAGAAAAAAAGTAGAATAGTTTCGTTTTATCTATTACTGCATCTTTCTAGAGGTTCAGTCACTGATAAAGTAGATAATTCGAGATATTATTTTCAGATTTCCCAAAGCTGGTGAAAGATACGAGGCTTGGAAACGAGCATTAAATTTAAGCGATGAAGATATTTTTATGAACTCAAATGTGTGCAATTTACATTTTACCGAGGAATCTTATGATTTAGAAAAATCACCTTTTGCAGTATACTTAAAAAAAAGTTCTATACCTGTATTGGTAAGTACTGAATCAAGGTTATTAATTTATGTAACTATTAGTGATATATATATATATATATATATATATATATATATATATATATATATATATATATATATATATATATATATATATATATATATATATATATATATAGCCAAACAGCGGTTTTTCAATGGCACTGCTATCAGTGATGGCTATTTTTAAATAACAGGGACTTTAAACAGCTACTGCGATTGTGGTTTAGCCATTTACAATGCTGCATGTGCGTATGCTATTATTTTAAACACTTACAAGGTGTTAGTGTTAACCGCTTAATTGAAACCACAATATGATCTTCAGATAGCTTTTAAATTATATTAATTTTAAAACTACTCAGATTTTTACTATTAATAGAAGTTCTATAAAATTAGCATATTACAAGAATATACGATGAGAGAAATCTACATATTATTTTTATTTTAATATAATGAAAAAGTTGGAAGGCATATATATGCTACAGTTCGGTGCTGCTTTAATTTTAGATTCAGCAGGTTTTTCCATGATATAATGACTTACAAGATATATGATATTGCGCATATGCCCCGTCCCCTCCTATGACATCACATGGTGAGTAACGTTATAGAAGGCCAACTACACACTTAACACAAAGTCATTCGCAATCAAAAAGTTTCTATACGTCAGTTTAATGTGGTTGAAGTTACATTCCATTCCATTTTTATATTACATATATATATATATATATATATATATATATATATATATATATATATATAAGTGAAGTATAATAATTAAGGGGAGCCCTGAATTAGCATTGGTGATACACACACAAACTTAAAAAGTAGAGAAGACGTTCGTAGACATTTACAGGGGACGTTAACATTCATAAACTTGATTTGATCATCATGTCACATAATCATAGTATAGTATTCTGATCTTAAAAAATTAATTCCAGCTGTATGCACTCAAATATCAGTAAAATACCTAATTTGTTAAGGGGTTGTGATGAAACGTCAAACTCCACTGTACGACAGCATATTATTATTGCATTGGACTCACCACATGACGCCATGCGCGTGACGGTTCTAAAAATAGATAGTCTCATTATCATATCTCGCGTTATTTGTATCATGAGTTTTTCGTTTTCTACCTATAAGAAAAGGAGAAATGTTGTATTCTAATACTGGCGAGAAGGAAAGTATACAGATACTTCTACTCGCTCGCACAAACTGCGATTGCGTGTATTATGAATACAGCAATTGCTGTTTGTCATGGAGTTTTTAGTATAAGATGAATTTCATAGAAATAATTACTCTAATGATTTGTGTAAATCTCGGTTTTCACAATCGCTGTTGTTTTGTGTTTTAATAACAGCTGCTAACAGCGATCTTTTAATAGAAGCGATTAAATCACCGGTAGCTATATATCGCTCATCTCTAGTAACTATGCTACTAATTACATTCACGTAATATATTGTTATGATATTTATCGTAATTTAATTAGCCCTGCAAATTTACATTAATGGTATTCGTTTCAAATTTATTTATGCAGGTAACAAACAAGCCATCAACACAAGTCGTTTTTGGCGAGCAGCCAATGACTGATATAACTGCTATCAATGTGCCATTTGCAGCTGACCCGTCAACTAGTACTTGGTCTGGTAGCAATGTACCTGTAATGGATTATTCTCGGCCATCAACAAGTGCTGGTTTTTATGAAGAGAAAACTGTTGTAGAGGTACCGCAAAGATCGTTTAGTAGTTTAGGATTTGCTGAAATGAAAACACCTTCAATGCCACCCACTTTGAAGGAAATGGTGAGTTAAATTCAGTTTTTGCCGTTTATGAAATCAGTATAATTTTAAAAAACCTAATATGTTATTCCATCACATTTTATATGGTGTTTAAGTTTGTATAGTCCATGATTAAATAAGTTAGAAACAACTGTTTTGCAATTTATCTCAACCACTATTAACCAAAATGTGTTGTTGGAAATTTTGTTTATATATTCATTTTACTTGAGAAAATAAATGGTTTATCATTGAACATTTTTTATAGGTTGTTACACCGCGCAAACGTAAACTGAAGAAGCAGTTATTCGATGCACGAAAAAAAATTAAACGGCTCAGCAGTAGTGTTCATCATTATAAGAAGAGAACAGCAACCCTTGCGAATATAATCAAACAACTAAAAGGTAAAGTAACCGACGAAACATTAGAAACATTAATGCAAATAGGACCTAATGAAGAATTTTTACAAAGACAATTAGGTCGTAAACATAAGTATGAAAATCAACTTAAAGCTTTTTCTCTTACGCTGCATTATTACTCTCCCAAAGCTTACAGTTTTGTCAGAAACACATTTAACTCGGCTCTTCCTCATCCAAAAACTATATCTAGATGGTATCAAAGCGTTAATGGGGAAGCTGGTTTTACGTCAGAGGTGTTCAACTTATTAAAGTCAAAATCAGAAAGCACAGATGGAAAACTTATATGTTCTTTAGTCATAGATGAGATGGCAATTCGCCAACATATAGAATGGGATGGGGTAAAATATTATGGGTTTGTAGATTTTGGTACAAATCTTGAGACCGATTGTAACCCTGTAGCCAAGGAAGCTCTTGTTTTTATGCTTGTTAGCATTAATCAATCATGGAAGCTTCCTCTTGGATATTTTTTAATCGACTCTTTAAGGGGTACACAAAAACAAAATTTGGTATTACAGTGTTTAACGCTACTAAATGAGTCGGGCATATACGTGGTCTCAATAACTTTTGATGGGGCAACAAATAACCTAACGTTAGCAAAAGAACTTGGCTGCGATTTGAATTGGAGGAACATTAACTCTACGTTTGTTGATCCTAGTTCAGGTAGGAAAATTGCAGTCTTTTTTGATCCATGTCATATGATCAAACTGATAAGAAACACATTAGGCGATAAAAAATTAATAATTGATGAGAATGGGGAAAATATAAAGTGGGATTATTTAGTAAAATTAAATGAGTTACAGGATCAGGAGGGCGTTCATTTGGCAAATAAATTAAGAAAATCGCATATATTTTATACAAATCAAAAAATGAAGGTTAAATTAGCCACACAACTTTTTAGCCACTCAGTGGCACATTCTTTGGAATATTGCAATGAAGTTTTACATCTTGAGGAGTTCAAAGAATGTGAGGGAACTGTGAAATTTATCCGACTTATAAACAATTTATTTGACATTCTTAATTCTAGAAATTTAAACAATTCAGATTTTAAGAAAGCAATAAACGCAGAAAATTTTGAAAACATTAATGTATTTTTAAGAGAGCTATCACAATATTTAACGTCACTTAGGATAATTGATGGAACGCTTCTGTGTGAGAGTGGTAGAAAAATGGGTATAATTGGCTTTTTATTTTGCATACAAAGTTTGCAATTTGTTTATAAAACTTTAATTGCCGACAATAATTTTTTGCTGTATTTTCCCACTTACAAAATCAGTCAGGATCATATTGAGCTTTTTTTTGGGCAAATTAGATCCATGGGAGGCTATAACAATAACCCATCAGCAAAGCAATTTAAAAGTGCATATAAAAGGATGATGGTGCATCTTGAATTAAAAGATTCATTTAAAGGAAATTGTATCCCTTTGGAAGCAATTCCTATTCTGTCACCCATTGAGGTAATAAATAAAACTTGTGGGCGAGAACGAATATCTGAAGAACCAGATGAAGACATGAGTCAAATAGATAATTTTGACGACGACACAGTTCTTCAAATATTAGATATGAATATATCAGAGTTTAAGAAAGAAGTCGTGACATATATATCTGGCTATGTAGTAAGGAAAATAACAAAAGCTCTGAGATGCGAAGAATGCGCGGGTGAACTTGTTGGGGAGAGGTCTGCGTTATTAACATCGTTTATAGATCAGAAAGACAAAGGTCAACTCCTCACATACCCATCTGACGATGTAATATCTATTTGCACTATTGCAGAAAAAGTTCTTCAAACATACTTAAATGAATCTGCGGTGATTATAAATGTAAAGGAAATAAACATGCGAATATTAAAAACTATAATAAACCAAAACAGCATATTTAAAAAACTTGAAGTTCACTTTCGAGAACAAAATCTTTTGACTTGCCATTATGGCCATCTAATTAAACTAATATCATCTATGTATGTTTCTATTAGAATACATCATTATAACAAAAATCTATTTGATAAAAGTAGAAGTTTAATGGCTGTTTATAACAAACTTCTCTTATTTAAGGGCCAATAATTCAGTGTACATTTCAAGTACTCGTATGTCCTTCAAATAATGTTATCGGGAAGTTATTATGTCTTATAATATGACCAATAAATTTTAGCTTCCTCTCGATTTCTTTGAGCAAGCCTCTTTATTCGTTCACCTCTCCTAGCAAACTTTGAAGCGTCTTTCTATCAACCTGCACTGTCTTTGACATTTTTCTTGTCTACATTTCAAAAGCTTATATTCTCTTCATATCCTGCTTAACTACAGCCCAAGTTTCCGCCCCATACATTACCATACTCCATACACGTACGACTTGCATTTGTTCCTCATGGACAGGTTAAAATGTTTATTAGTGAGAACAGTACTTTGGTTATTGAATGCTTATTTTGCCATCGCGATCCACTTCAGACCTTTCCTACACTTACCATCATCTGTGATAATACTTCCAATCAATTATTTGAAATAATCTAATAAATCAAGCGTCATGTTATAAGATTTAAAAGCTACTTTTGTATTTGTATAGGTATTCAAAATTTGTGAAATGCACACGTAACGCAATCTACATCGATCAAACTTCTAGAAATTTTAACACCCGATACAAAGAACATATTTTTGCATTTAGAAATAACCATGCTGACAAATCTACATTTGCAAAACATATTATTGATACCCAACATAGACCCACAGTAAATAACGGCATAAAACCACAACATTTTTGTCATGACAAGTGTAAACTAGACTTGTTTTAAGCTTTAGAAGTAAACAAGCATATACACGACAATATTTAGGATTTCTGAGATATTCTTCTTCCTAATTAAATAAATCAGACAACATAAATCTAACTATTTTTTCCAAAAAGTTGTTATAAGACATGATGTGTGTCGATATTTTCATTGTATAGTCTGCTTTATTAATGTGTTTGTTTAGTTATTTTATTGTTGTAATTGTTATTATAGTTATTACTGTTATAGGTTTCTTCTATCTTTATGTTAAATATTGATATACATCACGTAGACATTTTAAAGGCGTCATCCGTCATATTTGTTTTATTTTATTTTCACTTTTAAAGATTTTTTTGATTATAACATCATAAAATAGCAACAGATCTTTATTTGTAATTGTCATGATTTCGTATTAATTCAAATTTTTTCTGTCTGAGGATACTATCAAGCAGCAAAACCAGTAACAGAGACGTTGAAGAACATCTAGAATTCAGAAGGGCCACTTGCTCCAGTTAGCTTACGCGCTGGCTACGTCCTTCACCTACAAAAACGAAAACCAACAGTGAAGCCAGAGAAGTAGTCTCCAAGTCTGTATGAAGTATGGACCAGTTTCATGAAGTAAGGGCAACAGCAATCAATGAAATTAATCTCTATTTCTTTAAAAAAGACAAGGAATGTTAACATTAATTTGTAAACAGTACAATGTACTTTATTTTGTATTTTCTTCTGTTGTTGAAATAAAAACTATTATTATTTATCTAACCTTTTGAATATAAAACTTTATCCAATATATTCATCCAACAATTTATCCAACCAATAACCCAAAAAATATTTCACTGATTTGGAGAAAATTTTGGAATTACGCTTATTTTGCTAATGGATTGGATGAGTTCGTTCATCAGATCTTAACACATAGTTTTTCCTAACAAAAAATTAAATATATTTTTTTAAACGCAATAGCTTTCAAATTGTTTAAGTGATTGGAACGAAAATTTACAACTTAAAAGAACATACAGAGATGTGGTTGTGTACCAATTTTCAAGTCTTTTGATCAAAGAAAAATAAAGTTATTCGAAATTAATAATAAAATAATCCTCGACATCACTTCAAATTCTGTAATGCAATATCTACAATGTTGGACAAAGGCAGAGCAATACAGCACCTGTACTGTTATGTTATTTAAATAAATTGTAGATAAAATCTAAACAATGGAAGTTACAACCATTGCCAGATGTCAAGATGTTGCTGACCAGGATTGCCCGATCTTCAGAAATTTCATGTAGTTAAACCTTTCATGTATAAACATATGAAATTTTTACAACTTCTGATAATAAAGAAAACATTTTATAAAATTTAATTTTATCAGTCAGTTAAAAAATACTGTATTTAATACCTGCAAATTTCGAATTACCCATTTCTCATGATTTTTAACTTAGGTATCCCTCCGATCATAATTTACTCTATCCGACAACTTTGTTAGACTGCGTCTGTGCTGAAGCTCAGCTGTCATTTGTCATTGTGTGGTAGTGTTATTTATTGACAATATCAAATTGGAAATTTAGGACAGTAGAAACAGACACCATAAACAAAGAAGAAATTGGAAATTTAGCCTCTAGTGTAGGTTTTTGACATGATACCATTACTAGAGAGATATGATAATGTGGCAGCATAATAATATTATGCTAATGCTGTGGTACAGTCAGTTTGGCGTTTCATCACATCTCGTAACACACCAGCTGTTGTGTGCATACAGTTAGATGTAATTTTGTATTATCAGAATACTACTGTAACATGATGAAATCAAGTTTATAACTGTTAACATATTGTAAATAATTTCTCCACTTTTCAAGTTTGTGTTGCTGCAATGTTAATTAAGGGTTCCCTTAATTATACGCTTATTGTGCTTATAAATGTAATATAAAAATAAATGAAAATGCAAGTGAACCTATTTAATTTAGCTCTGTATTCTACATTATCTGAAAAAGACATTATAGGCGACGAAGTAGAATGTAATTTCGGTAAATTTGCAGTTGACTGCATGAGGGTTTTAGATATTTTTTTCCAGCAACATGCTTAGAACCTTCCTCGGCCACAAGGCAAATTTTCTGGCAAACAACCCCCAAGAAAATTAAGGGACTTTGAAAACATGCGTTTTTCACATTTTACAGCAATACCTCCTTTAAACCCTGTCTACCCCATATTCGCCCAGGTCCAGCAACCTTCTTGGGGGTTGCTCACAAGAAATTTTTCTTGTGCTTTATGCTTTGAAGGTAGTTGTATGCATGCACAAGGGGAAGGAGAACCCCCCGAATTTTTGGGTGAGGAGCAGAAACCCTCTTCCTCCTGGGGGTTCTTCTCCTGCATGCATACAATCACCCTCAATGCATCAACCAAAGGATTTTTTTTCCAGCTTTCTAGTGTATTTTTCTAGAGTATATTTCCTGTTTATCAATTGCTTTGTTTGAGTTTTGTATCCAAATTACTCTATAAATATATGTCATAGATCATGTTTTTGCTTGTCCTTCTTTACCTTGTTTTACTGTTCCTAATTAAATAAATTAATTTTCATAACTTTTAATATAAGGCTAAATCTTACAGCTTATATAAATATATTATTTATTATTGTTATGAAAATTCACTATCATAACGCACTTGCTGCGTTCCGAACCTTTTTAGGTTACCTATTTATACAAAAGCTTAAGAAATTCATGAATAAGCATTACATTTCAATGATTGAATAATTTCAGTTTTATTTCTAACCAAACTAAAAATTCCTAAATACGTCCCTGACGTTTCTCCCACTCAAGTCACCGAACTCCGCCCAGTTTGGAAAAGTGTACAGGCTTCTTGTATTGCAAAACTGCACCTTTGTTACCTCTATCCCTTACAACCTCTTTGGGTACGAGTAATAAATTTAATGCGTTTTGTAGAAAACATGAAATTATGGAGCAGAAACGTAAAGCAAAAACGTAGAAATATGTCCAAATGTAGATGAATGTGTTAAAACTTAAAAGGCTGAAAGCGACATGTGAAAGTGGTTTTTGTAACCATTGAGTATCATGTAGTTTTGCTGGCAAAGTATTTTTTAAATGTTTTTCTTTCTGACTTAAATTTAATGGCAGGTTAGGAGTGGGTTAAGCACCCATTTCAAAATACTTCCGAAGGTCTCTCAACTGTCAAAGAAGACATCTTTATAGACTCCACAGCAAGCGGTGAAATCAAAAGACAACTTAATAATAAATCGCCCTTTGAATTTTGGGCAGGGTGGGATGATTTTTATACACTAAAAACAAGAGCATTTCGTATCCTATTAGCATTCTCAACATCCTACCTTTGCAAAACCGAATTTTCTGCAATGGCTGCTTTGAAGACAAACTATGGATCTCAGCTAAATATAGAACATAGGCTTCGGGTGTCAATTTCTAATATTAAACCTTCTTTCGAAAAATTTTGCTCTGCCAGACAGGCCCAAGGGAGTCACTAATGATTATTAATCTGATGTTTAATTTAATATTGGTAAGCTAACTAACAAATACATTGTGTAGTATCGATACAATAAAGGTATTCTATCGCTTTTCTTTCAGTAAGTTTAATAAATTTCATTTAATATATTTTTTCTCAATATGCTTGCCTCCCTCATTTACTTTTTTCACGCCCCCTTGGGGTGCACGCCCCACAGCTTAGTGAACGCTGTACTGAGCGATAATACTGTGGTAAGTCTAATTTGCAATCATTCTGTTTCTGCAGAGGTAGTGAATCTCAAGAAATTTGTTTGACATTGAATAGTTTTTATCACATCTTCTTTTAATCGATGGTGCCTTGTTTAACACTATTACTTGAATGCAGCTTATCGATATTTACTATAGTTGTTCATTATAAACCCTAATTTACTTTATTTTTATATTACAATGATTCTTATAGATGGTATGTGAAATTATTGATGGTACTTTTTGATTTATTCCATGTTAACATTCAAATTTAGTGTTTGTTTGTCTTCAATAAAATTACAACATTATATATATATATATATATATATATATATATATATATATATATATATATATATATATATATATATATATACTAACTTACAAAGTAAAATGTCAGTAAGAATTGATCAATTTTAATAAAATTTATGCAGAATGTGTGTTTACTCAAACTTAAAAAGTGATTACATTTTCAACCCAGAATATTAATAATTAACAGAGCTATTTAAATGAATGTGTCAGCTGCGGTTTTTTATGCCATGCCAGGCTTCTTGTGCTCGGTGACGATGGTCAGGTCAGGTCAATAGGTTATTTGGTAGTTGGAGTAAACTATCCAGTCGACTGCCAATCATATCCCCAACACATGCCCGATTCTCAGCAAGCCTAAAGACCGGGAAGGCCATTTGTATTCAAATTTATGTCAATAAAAACTGGAGGGTATGTTATCACACCCCATACCATCATCACCCCGTGTGAGGGCCGTATGCCGTTCCACAGCAAATTCCAAATTTCTGCGTTCTCCGCGTTATCGTCTTACTCTTCTGCAACAATCGTGGACGCAAAAACAATTCGGGACTCGTCAGAGAAGACAACACTATTTCATTCGCTATCCCAATTTGATCTTGGGTTACAACACTCTGGCCGGGTAGCACGATGTCGAGGTGCCAGTGGTAGACATAATGGTCTATACGAACGAAGCCCAAAATAGCGTACTCTGCAATATATCGGTGCCATAGAAACTGTTTGTTGTAAAACTCCCAACCAAGCATTTCCAATCGACCGTGTTGTGGAAACTCTGTCTTGTAAAGCCGCAATCCTCAATTGACGATATTCGATGGGGATGATTATGGATTCCTTCTTTAGACCATCTGAACCATCACTGTAACACTGTTGACACAATACTTCCTATGCTGTAGGAAATTTGTCTGGGTAAAAACCTCGAGGTCGTTTGGATCCATGACGACGGTTATCGGTTCCCTCTTCAGGCACCTGGACCAACTCTGTAATAATGCTGACACACTTTTTTTGGGGTCAGAAATTTTTCTGATTGAAAAACCGGCTTTCTGCATACCAGCAATGCACCCCCTTTCGAAATCACTTAAATGACTGCAGTTGTTCTGTAGACTGCGCCTGGGAAAAATGGCTTAATGACTTAATAAATCGAGCACCAGTTACTAGGAAATATTGCTTTAAACTGAAGGAAACGCAAATGTAAAGATATAATTTTTTGATAAAATAAAATAATAAAATAACGTTGTGAGATGGACGACAGGGTCGCCATTTCGGTGCGAAACCAGGTAGTATGATGTCACGACAACTCCAATTAACACAAAATATTATAAATAGAGACTGTGTGAAACAAACTAACAATTTTTGTAAATTTTCAGCGCTGGCACATTTCATCCCTAATACTGGGATAATGTATGTAAGGCTGAATTTATTCTGATCATAATTAGAAAAGTAGACCGGTTTCGCTCTAATTATAGATCGTCAGTGCGCTATACTAATTACAGCGAGAACACAACTATGTACACCTGTAAAAAGATTGAGACAAAGCAGGGTAGTATAGAAAATTTCACTGTAATTGATCGACTCCTATACCATACCATACCAATACGCATTGCTAAGTAGGGACCATTTTAATTTTTAACTCAACTTTATCATAAACTTTTCTAGCTATTTGCCTAAGTTTAGCTGCGAAAAGTCTAAAAACAGTTGACAGTATGCATACCAGAGGTATAAATAAAAACCTTAGTGCCATAATTATATAACAATTTTCCACTTTAAGCATTCATCATTCGTAACTGAATTTAGTATTCTGCAGTCTGCAGTTCTTAGCAACGTGTTTTATTCAAATTTTCGCGAGTTAGAGCGGCTCCTCAGGATCGTATATCAAAAGAAGTGAAAAGTTAAAAATGAAATAAGTTCGCGTTTTCCACATTAGATTTCATATTTTCGTCATTAATCTTCATAATATTTACCTGCCCTAAAACAGAAAGCGGCGAGGGTGTCAACAAACATATGCCTGTGGTGTTAATGATGTCATATTTCAAATTAATAATCATTGCTCTATGCACTAGGGGCGCTTCTGACTTCAGCTTTTAGTCAGCTTTCATGTCGACTAACTATTCCCTCTATCTTCCAGAGGGGGCGCAAAGCAAATGTCACAAAGTTACGTGTTTGCTTTATATCTGCAGCCGACAAAATATTTGCTCTCACTGCCGTAGGACAGCTGGAGCTGCTAACTTGATATAAATATTACATTCTGCGCCGAGACACATCTCATTATAGAGTTAACAGCTTGTTTATTTTAGATTTTACGAAATACAGATCTGTATCTGCAAAGGTTAATCCTCATGTACCTAAATAACGTCTTATAGCTTCTTAGAAGTATTCAGCAGTAATGGCGTCTAATGAGCTGTTAATTGACTAGTTATTAATGAAAATTAGACAGATTAAATATCAACTAGCTTCAGCGGTTAATTTTACCTTTAATCACTGGCGACTCAAAATTTATATTTTGTGTCGTGCGGTGTATTGTATACACAATGACAAATTCTTTTAAATTTCAAAAAAAAATTATTACGTGTAGTTTTGTAATCAAGAAAAAAAAATGTATTATCATAAAAAATAATATATAAAAGAAATAACGACAACACAACTCATAACAGTAGAGAATAAAATTATATAGGAAAATGTGTTTTCTTACTTTTGATGTCAACGCTTTTTAAACATTTTTTTAATAATAAATATAGCAGTAGTACACATATTAACAATAACCAAAATTTAATTCTAAAGGTTAAAGTAACTTTAACTGCTGTGACAACGTAAGCTCCTTTCATGTAATCTACGCTGCACTTGGGGTGTTCAAGGAAAGCCGATCTTGATATAACCGCTTAAAAGTAACACAATTTAATTAGCATACCCACTGAAATCTATTGTGGCTATTTTTTTCCACTGCTATATAGTTGGCGCTGCTGTAGTTTCAAGTGTCAACGTCTAAGATGAACAATTAGTATTTGATATGTTTGGTTAAAAATTATACGTGTTTAGATGGAGTGTCGAGTGTCAACGTCTAAGATTTGTCTGATATTCTTGGTTAAAAATTATAAGTGTTCAGAAAAACTGTGAGAAGCAAATAATTATACTATATATGTATTACGATATAAATACAATTGCTGTGCTACTAAATGAATATAATGGTTTCTGCACATAGTGGCGACAAAGCAATTTAAATGTATTTCTTTTTATTTTGTTATTTCAACAACAGACCACAAGGACTTACAGCCTAAATTCTATCGTACCGTGGGTGTCGACAGGGAGGACTTGTTAATTCTGGACTTGAAGGTTTTGAGGTTCGGATGAGAAGGAAAAACATGTGTCGGCAAGGAATTCCACAACTTGGAAGTCCTCGGGCTAAAAGAGCGGGCATAACAAGATGTTCTATATCTGGTGACCTGGACAGTAAAAGGGTGCATTCGCTCTGTTCCCCTGGTAGATCTGTTGGGAGCAGCAGGTGGAGGAACTATGGAAGACAGCTCCTCTGAGCAGTGCCCGTGCAGATATCTATAAAATAGAGACAGGTTACCAACGCCACGTCGGTGGGCAACGGATGGCAGCCTTTGTGCGAGGGTAGGGTCACTGATGAGACGTATGGCTTCCTTTTGAATGGAGTCCAGGATAGCGAGTGAAGAAGCGGCAGCTGCACCCAAGATGTGAGAGCAGTATTCGAGGTTTGGCCTTATTTGTAAGGTATATAAGATATAGAGATTAGCTGGTGAAAAGTATTTGCGAGCCCGAAAGAAGAAACCTAATTTCCTAGCGGCCGCTTCTGCAACTGATGTGACATATTTGTGCAAATTGAGATTTCGATCCACAGAAATTCCAACAAGAGAAAAGGACTCATTACATTGAATAACTTGGTTGTTCATTCTGATGGGTCTAGGACAGGTGTATCTCTTATGAGGAAGAATGCAAGACTGAGATTTGGTGGGGTTGAATTGTACAAGATTTCTACTTCTCCAGTCTAATATTTTTGGAAATCCACGGAGACAAAACCCTCCATGAGCCTGCGATCCTCATCTAATTGGGCTAAAGAGACAGGCTTCGGATATTATATATGTGCTAGGAGGGTGCTGTCGTCTGCGTAACTGTGAACTGGGTTGGATGTGCTAGAGAGGAGGTCATTGATGTAAATAAGAAACAAAGTAGGAGCTAAAGCTGAACCTTGGGAAACTCCTGTATTAATTGGATACAGTTTAGAGGAACGGCCATCTACTACAACAGAAATACTCCGGTTGGAGAGGAAATTTGCTGTCCAGGTACAGAGTTTTGCTGATAGGCCATAGGCCGGAAGTTTATTAACAGCGCTGCGTGCCAGACCTAGTCGAATGCTTTGGATATGTCTAGAGCGACAATCTGGGATTCACCGTGTAGTTCCATAGACTTGCTCACGAATGGGTGACAAAGGAAAGGCGGTCTGTAGTTGATCTGCGCTGACGGAATCCATACTGCCTGTCGTGGATTAGAATGTGTTTTTTAAGAAATTTTAATAATTCGGTGTTTATATACTTTTCCATCACTTTAGAGACGACTCAAATGAGAAAAATAGGCCTGTAGTTGCTAGGAAGCGCTTTGCATCCTTTGTTTGGGACTGGTTGTACTCGAGCAGTTTTCCAGTTAATAGGTAATATTCCTCTATTGTAAGATATCTGAAACAGACGAGTCAGGACAGGAGCAAGTTCTGGTGCGCATTTTTTGAGAACAATTTCTGGAATCTTGTCAAGGTCAGAGACTTTTCTGGTATTAAGAGAAGAGAGCATCTTTTGTACCTTTTTAGTTTTGAAAATGATATCCGTCATTTTATGCGCGACATTGGGGACTAATGGTGGTTGAACATTTGGGGGTGGGTTGGGAGTAGAATTGCCGGCGAACAACGTAGCAAAAAGTTCAGCCTTGCCCAAAGCGGTAGAAACAATTTCATCCCCTAAAACAAGACGTGGGAACGTGCTCTTGCAGAAATTATTCCCAATAGATTTAGCAAGAGTCGAGAAGGGTTTGCCGCCGTTGGAGCTTAAGAGGACTTTGTTTTCGATGTGGTTACTAAACGAGTTTTTTGCCTCAGAAAGAATGCTGACATAGGGGTTTCTTGCGTCGTTAAATGCTTGACGGTTTGCTTGACTGGGATTTTGTAGAAGCGATTTGTGAGCTTTGACCATTTCAAGCCTGACCTTGTCATATGATTTAGAGAACCAGGGCTTTTGAGTGGCTGAAAAGGTTTTCTGTGTACGTGGAATAACTAATTCCATGCCAGCTTGGATAATTTGGGTGACGCTTTGTGAGATATCAGAGGGGTCAGGATGAGAGAAAGAGACAGACGCCCATGAAAATGAGGAAAATAATCCCGCATTTCGTCCCAGTTCGCGGAGTTGTAGTTCCAAACGATACGTGGATTGATGACTGTGTGATGACTGTGTGATCTCGGATTGCACTGCGCAGGAAGCAGTGACCATGCCGTGGTCTGAGCGGCCAAGGGGGGCGGTGACTGATATCTTATAGCATTCAGGTTTTGTAGTAAGAAGAAGATCCAAGGGATTTAAGCTGTGTGTTGGGATCCTAGGAAAGTAAGTAGTTTGCTAAACCATATTGGCTAAAGAATTGCTGACTGCAAAGGCCTTCGCTGCTGTAATTATTGTTGATTCTTGAAACAAGCTATTTTACCGTCCTGTTATCACAGTGGGTTTACTTGCAAAATAAAGCTATGTTAACTGAGAACAAAAGTCAAAATAATGGCTGTTTCGAACTGTAAAGTGGTTAATAATTATCTTGCCTCCTTCCAACTGTTTGTAATTATTCTTCCCAGATGTCTTCTCTGAGATTAACTAAGTATCAGTAATCCAGTTGTGATGTAAATGGAAAATACCTTTAATAAAGCCAGTATATAAGAAAAGCCAGTATAACAGAAGAAATCTGGTCTATCAGTAAAACCCTGTAAAAACTCAACAACTAAAATTGTAGTGGCTTGAATAAACGTAGTTTACTCAAACAGATATTACGGAAGTCAAATTTACCATAGATTGGATCACAAGTGTGTTCGGAAACTTCACATGAAATAGTCTGATAACCCCTGGAATAGATAATTCACCAATTCCATAACACTTAATTACGTAGGTCCATTCCGGTGAAGCAAGCATAATTTTCTTTATATTTCAGTTAAGTCTGGATCAGGTTTAGAGTGCAGCTACTACAATAATTACAATTAACTTTCTTTGACAACTGTCAAAACATTATTTTATTTCTTTTTCTTCCATGGCATACTATTTGTTTTCAGATTTTTAAAATATCAAAGTAGGCCTAGGAGTTCAAAATTTTGTATTCGTGGTCAGTTTTTTTTTCCGGTCATTTTTTCTTAATAACATTTTTTAGTTTTTCCTAGAGAAAAGCCAAGTGAAAAAATCCCTACAGACTGGTCTGTTTCAATTGTTACATGCAATAGTGTAAACGCATTCTTGCGTTTATTAATCTAAATGACTTTTTATTACCTACGCAAACCTATACCAACTTTTTTATCTTGGAATGGACGCTGACGAGGCCCAACTCAAGCATTGCGAATTTCTCGGGAAATTCATTAGTGATATTTAATCTGGATTTTTTTTAATTTCATAAATTATGGCAGAATGTAGCGGTTCAGTTTTGTATGAAATTTTATTAATTCGGTATAAGTATGGAAAGTGAAAATGATGATTAGAAAGTAATGATGGATGTGTAAAGATTAGTAGTAAATGAAGGCAGTGATTGGAAATTTCAGATGGAAAAAAAAGTATAAAACGTTTATTTAAAATGATGTGTCAAAATATAAGGTATGTCATATTTAGATAATACAGTGTCAAGTATTTTTAGAACAAACTGTTTAAATTATGTCACTATATACAACACAAGTCACAAGGGACTTACTGTATAGACGTATTGTGTAATTTCAGCCAATAAAGTATAAGTATAATTTGTCATAAGTATATTTCCAAAATCCATATCATCTAAACGAATATGCCTCTTGGGCATAACAAGTTAATTGTTCAAAATTATATTATTTATCGAGTGCTGATAAGAATGCTATGCAAGATTGTTTTTTAGTTTAGATCCTTGTAATCAGCGCAAAAAATATACAAGCTTGGTAACTTAACCGACTGCGCGACTCCAATAATACGATGGTGGGTCAATAAGTCCGTGACTTTTTGAATTAAACACAGGTTTGTTGACAAAAAATCATTTCATTTCTCAACATAGTCTCCTTTGAGCTGTATACACTTCATCCAGCGATTCTCAAATTGTTTTATCCCTTCCAAGAAATAAGATTTGTCGAGGTCCTCAAAATAGGTATTTGTTTGTGAGATGATTTTCCCATTGGAGTCAAATCTCTTTCCGCCCAACCATTTCTTTAAGTTTGGAAACAAAAAATAGTCACTCGGGGCTAAATCCGAAGAATAGGGCGGATGAGGGAGCAATTAGTAGCTAAATTTATACAATTTCGCCATGGACACTACACATGTGTGAACCTTTGCATTATCTTGGTGGAAAATAACTTTAATCTTTGCCAAATGCGGTCTTTTTTTCTTCAAACCGTCATTGAATCGTTCCAATACGTTGGTATAATATTCCCCATTGATTGTTCTTCCCTTTTGAAGGTAGTCAATGTGAATTATACCGCGTGCATCCCAAAAAACGGTTAAAAATGACTTTATTGGCTGACAAACCCACCTTGGCCTTCTTCGGCGTCGATTCATACGGAGAAACTCACTGTTTTGACTGCTGCTTGGTCTCTGGTGTGTTGTGGTGAATCCATGTTTAGTCCACAGTTACGAAACATTTCAAAAACTCGTCACTGTTGCGGTTGAACAACGCCAAACCCTCCTTCGAAGTTGTCACACGATTGCGTTTGTGGTTGATTGTAAGCAAACGCGGCACCCATCTTGCAGATAGCTTTCTCATACCCAAGTGATCGTGCAAAATCGAAACCAATGAGCCGTGTGATCTTACTATGGCTTCCACAAGCTTTCAAGCTTTCAATATCCGACCAGCCAACACCATATCGTGAATTTTTTGAATTGTTTCGGGTGTAGCGACCTCAACTGTCCGCCCAGAACTTTCGGCGTCATTTGTGCTTGTACGGCCGCAACGAAATTCAGTAAACCACTTTTTACAATGAAAATTGATGGTTCAGAGTCCCCATAGTATTTATCAAGTTTAGCCTTGGTTTGAGTGATGGTTTTTGTCGCAAAAAATAATGTTTGATAAGCACACCAAATTCACTTTTTTTCATTTTCGCTTTAACTCAAGAGGTTGTCTGCTTTCAATGGCTATCTAACACAAACTAAATGACGCAAGTTGTTCAAAATTTGACAGGAGTCAACTGACAGATGCTTGTTGACAGAGTAGTGTTGACCTTCCTGTGAAAAGGCGAGAAACTCAAAAAGTCACGAATTTATTGACCCGGCCTCGTAAAAAGTTAGAAATTTTGCCGACTTAATTTTGAGAGCCTGTATATATGTATATTATTTTAATTCCGAATCATTTTTAATCATTTTATATTACTATACATTCGTAAATCTGTTGCATTATTATTGTTATTATTAAGAATTATAAATATATATCTCTTGTCTTTTCTACCCGCTTTACGTTCGTCTGCATATTATTTAGATTTTAAAATAAATTGTATAAACGGTATTAATAATTATTATTTCTACTATTACTATTATTATAACATGATTATACATGGGTTACTTTGGCCAGTGTCTACCCTCGTGTATGTTTTTGCAGGGTCACGAGTCCAAGGGATATGAATACTTAAAACACACCCTATTGCAAATTAATAAAAAATCGTAAAAATTATCTTAATTGCCTTCTTAATAAAAAAATCTGGATGCAGCAATTACGTTATGGTAGTCAATTTTCATTAAAATGTTTTTGATAGCAAAAATGTGTTTCTTTTTAAGGAAGCAGGCATCAAATTTGGTTACAAGTATAACCTATATAGTAAAAACATCAAAGTAAATTTATTGTTTGAAAATGTACAAAAATCCGAAAGTAAACTTAAAGTGTTCCCGAAAAAACTCCTTTCTTGGTCAACCGTCAACCTTATAGGTTAATAGCAAATTGAGCTATTCAAATATAAAGCATTCGATCAAAATTCGCTACCATAAAGCACTTTCTGCGTCCAGAATATCTTTTCTTACAAACATGCATTATATATCGATGGAAAATGCAAAAATGCAATAACATAAGTGGTGTTCGACTTAAAAAAAAGACAATTTGTATCACCAACGACTTATGGGCCACGCTGTGATTGTAAAAATATCTTTAAGGTGTAGGTCAAGACACCCAATAATCAATGTATACAATTTTTTTAAATATCTTGTATAATAACGGATATATTGAGCTTTATTAATTTTTTGCGAAAATTCGACAAAAATTATATACCACTAAACGATAAACTCTATAGCTAAGGCTACTGCCAAGCATCAGAGAAAGGGTCTATTTGAAATGATTTTTCTGGAAACATTTTAGTAAAATGAAGGACAATGACGGTTAAAACTAAGACTTCAGGGTTTGTAAAACATTCTTCTTGAGACATTTTCTTTCGATAGTCCGTATTAGATTCGAGTTCTTTGCCCAAATGTTGCCAATTTTGACGTTTTAAATCGCGACTTTGACGTTTTAAGGAAAACCCCAATTTATTTTTCTTTAAATGCCTATAATTTTTTTGGTTTTGACCTACAAAGCTAAATTTTGGTAGGTAGTTCACCTATAATTGTGTAAATCCGTGTACCAAATTTAGTTGTCCTTACTTTGTTATTTCCAGAGATATAATTTTTTTTCGAAAGAAAATACATAATTTTCCGAGAAAACCAGGGCGGATTTTTCTAGTTAACGAACTTATCCAAGCCACTTGCAAAAGGAAGGTATTCACCAAATTTAATCAAATGGGCTGATTATTTTTTGAGTTATCGGTGTGATACATATATATTGCTATGGTAATTTTAATGTACCAGAAATGCATCTAAATTTAGAAAAATGGAAAGAGAAAATCTTGGGAAATTTACGTTATTCTTATTAAAATATGTCTTGCCAGAGACGGAAATTTAAAAAGAAAAGTCGATAAGCGTGCAAGGGGCTAAGTATTTAAATCAAAATAAATAAAAATAAACACCTTAATGCATGATAATATCAAAACTATCATATAAAATTAGTATTTGAAATCAAAGCGTGCAACTTATAAAAAACGTTTATTTTCCAAATTCAAAATTAAAATATTATATTTAATAAAGCAGTAGACGAGATCACTGAAGCTAATTAAAATAAAAGATCAGCATTCCGTGACTGAATCATGTCTCCATCTTGATAGGTACGTTAAACGCAGCAAACAAATCGTCAGAGTGATAAACTTTGGTACTATAACAATAAAATTCAATTAATTTAGGAAGCAAATAGGATAAAATGTGTGGAAAAATACGAACACAACATGATTAGTAAAAAATTTACAATTTCGGCAAAAATATGGGTAGTTGAGAACGGTTTGCAGTTGGAAAAGTATTATGGAGTGATTAGTATTAATTGTAAATGGAGGTATCAGGTGAAACATTAGAAGAACGAAATGGAAGAGGAAATAAATTTTTTTGGAATGTCAAAATTTTAAGGTTGCTGAATTTGGAGTGTTGTCAAGCAGTTTTGGATACAACTATGTATAAAATTATGTTAATATTCACCACAAGTCTTAGACTTATTGAATAAACATGTTGTATAATTTTAAGCAATAAAGGTAATAATAATAATATGAAGGTATAGCAATCAGAAATTATTGACATATTATAGATTACCTGTTATTTTGAGGTGCGATCCAGTACAATTATAATGTAATAAGGAAAACTCTTTTCCACTGCAATTTTCATGATCAAAATTGACAGAAACCATAAATAGTAACTATATATATTGTGGACCATATCAGTGTTACGTCCATATAATTTTCAAATTGATAGTGCATGTCATTTCAAAATTTACATAATATGGCATTTCAGAATTTCAACAAAATCTTGATAATACCTGTAAAATCAAAATAGATTTAATAATTTGATAGCATTTGGTTGATTATATCATTATGAATCTCTGGAGTAACATAGTAGCAACGAAAATAAGGGAAAATGAAAGAAAAATGCAACTTTTAACAATTGTCGAACATCATGTTACAAGAGGACAGCTTATGTATAATATTTGATATTGTTTGTTGTTGTTTATTGTTTAATAGTGTATTAAACAGTATTTTTGATTACTGTATATATTTATAATTGAAGGTAAGTAGATTATTATAAACAATTTTAGACTGGAAATTGAAATGTCAACAGATAAAAGAATTACAAATTTCATGTATAGATTATAAGATTATTACTGAACCAAATCACATGCAAGATAGCTCTATGTAATCAGGAAATTGTCTATAATAAGTTTTTCATTATATAATTTGTGTATTAGAAAGATTAGCGGTCAGTAATTTTCATATTTATGACAATTGTCAATTTTTAAAATGGTAAGTTTGCCATTAAAATTAAGAACATATGGTATAATGAAACCACATGTATAGGCTATTAAAATACGCAGTTTTAAACAAGCTTTCTTTTAAAGTATAGCACGTTTATATAATATAAAAAGAAACCTAAATAAGAAGGTATAAAATTAACATGGCGTCAGGACGCTAATTCAATTTTTTTTTCTGTTTTTATATAAAAGAAATGTCGATTTATTTAATCGAGGCAGTTGAATTTAAGTAGCCAAAGAGAGCACATCAGAATTTTATTTGATTTCCAGCATTTATTCTCAACAATTTTAGGTTATATTTTTAAAAGGAAAATAATTAAATAAGGTTGACAAGTTTCAACTTACCTGTTTATTTCTGCGATCTTATTATTATAAATAACTATATTGGAACACAAATTATTCAATCAATTAATGGAAACTGGAGAATATATGATAAATAAAAAGAATTTTTGTTGGAATTTTATTAGTAAATATTAAATAAAAAACCAAACTGTCAACTGTCATTAGACTAGGCAAGGGATTCTTTTTTTATCTTCATCTGATCGAAAGAAGAATCAGTAAAAACGAAATTAGACCCAGAAACTATACACATAACCCAAATGTATGCTGGACAGAATAACTATTAAAACACATGGAGGCAAATACTTCAAGTGACATTTAAAGATTGGTGAATGGAACTTATGTTATGTAGCTCAATAGCTATTTACAATAATAATAATAATAATTTAATAAATAAATAAAAAGGACTGTACCTGCATAAAAATCGTGAGTACCCTTTCAAGGGAAGTTTAATTATTGTTAAGAATTTGTAATATTAATAAGAATTTTTATAGTTAAGCAATATATATTTTCCTAGTTTAAAAAAAACTGTTCTATTTGTTTGTTATTTAAATTGTTTGTTAATAAATTATCCATTTGTATTTGAAATCCATTTCATTATAAAGAAAAAAAACCTGAATCTCGTAATAAAGCTCATACAAATTTTATTAACAAAGTGGTGCATTTTTCGACTCATGAACCCAAGCTCTGAGATAATTTGTTAATATAAAAAGATTAAAACAAAAAAAAACAATATATTTATACATTTTTATAAAGACTCTCATGCAAAACTAACTAAAAGAAATAAGGATTCCAAGGGGAACTAAATATAACAGGTAAATATAATAAATATATATTATTATCGTACATATCATAAAAACTCCCACACAAAGAGAAAAGTTTAATCGAATGACATCAAAAACGTTGGGGTAATAAAAACTATAATATATATATATATATATATATATATATATATATATATATATATATATATATATATATATATATATATATATATAAACGTATAACAATTGAAACTGACCCCGGATATGTGTTCTAGGGTGCCAAATTAGCGCTCATTAGAAGAAATGTTTTCAAAATTCAAAAGACGGGATCTCCTCATTAGCGAATATTGTTTAAGAAAATTCACTAATAGCTTTTTATTAATAAAATATTAATACAACTACTTTCAGAAGCTTAAAAGTCTTCACGGTAATTAAAGGAAAAAGCTATAGAACTTTTCCCTGCAGATTGTCACTATTTAAATGTAAAGTTGGACACGATAAATGAGTTATACTAGTGTTAAATTGGTACTATATTCTAACAGGAAAGTTGTTTTATACTTCTTAATACAATAACTTTCCCTACGTAACTTAAGTAGTCTCAAAAGGAACTTTAAAGTTAATCTGTTTAAGGCGTACCTCTAGAGGTTTATACTTAGGCTATATCTACGAGTAAAATCCGAAAACTCAGCTTGTTATCTGTACGAAGCACGTGCCTAGTTTGTACAATTTGTGCTATTAAAGTAATCGAATTTAAGGTTAAGAACGCTAATCCATAGCCAGAATTTGTTTGTTAATTTGAATACAGTATAAAATTAATGCTTGAAAACTCATATCGTATCGCTATAAAACAGACGCACACCCCGCAGATGTCATTTTGCATAAATTCTACTAATTAGCGACTTTAGCTTAAATGATTATTTTTTGTCACGCACAGCTATATCGTTGGTAAACCAATATTTGGTTAGCGACTTTTAGTATAAAATTATGCAGTAATTAAATAAACTGCTATGAAGGTGTATTGTACGTTGTTGGGACCATTAAAAGCTAAAAGTATACATTGAGTTTAATCTGCATAGTAATTAGTATTTTTCAACATATACTGCTTGTAGGTTTTAAACCAAGACCCAATATTATCACGCAGATTAGTAAGTGATACAGTTTATAGTATTTTATTTATTTTTTACAAAAGATGGTATCTTGCCTTTTCCGAAAAGAGTACGATAATGAGTGCTTATATATATATATATATATATATATATATATATATATATATATATATATATATATATATATATATATATATATATATATATACGAGGGCGGGTCAATAAGTCCGTGACTTTTTGAATGAAACACAGGTTTTTTGACAAAAAAATCATTTTATTTCTCAACATAGTCTCCTCTGAGCTTTATACACTTCGTCCAATGTTTCTCTAATTTTTTTTATACCTTCCAAAAAGTAAAATTTGTCGAGGTCTTCAAAATAGGTATTTGTTTGAGAGATGATTTTATCATTGGAGTCACATCTCTTTCCACCGAGCCATTTCTTTACGTTTTGAAACAAGAAATAGTCACTCGTGGCAAAATCCGGAGAATAGGGTGGATGAAGGAGCAATTCGTAGCCCAGTTTATGCAATTTCGCCATGGAAACTACACATATGTGCACCCTTGCATTGTCTTGGTGGAAGAGAACTTTTTTCTTGGGCAAATGCGGTCGTTTTTTTTTTCTTCAAATCGTCATTGAATCGGTCCAATGAGTTGGCCTAATATTCGCCATTGATTGTTCTTCCCTTTTGCAGGTAATTAATGTGGATTATACTAGTGATGGGTGGTTATTTAACTGTCGGTTATTTTTAAACGGTGTTCGAGCCGCAACAGTAACCACCAGTTGTGGATTTATAAAAATAGCAGCTACAAAATAACGCCTTTTACACTAAACTAGAATTCGGACTCGTATCTGTTTCAGTTCCAGAGCAACTAGGTTCGATGAATAAACATCGGTTTTCATCGGCAACTGTTAAATTTAACTATTTAACGGGATGAATGGACATGCGACTGAGAATGAAATAAATATGTATGGGTATGTTATGCAGTATAAAGCAGACTTTACTTCATAACATATTACTTAACAGGAAGCACTTATTTATACTCTAGTGTGCTCACTCTCGCTCACAGCGTTGGGAATGTAGGATACTATCGATCGACTATCCAGTTCAAAATAACAGCGAAATAACCGAAGCTGTTATTTTCCACGGTTATTATGAAATCACGTAACCGGCTTGAACTGTTAATAGAAAATAACGGTTTTTCCCATTACTAGATTATACCACGTGCATCCCAAAAAACGATCTCAATGACTTTATTGGCCGACAAACCCACCTTGGCCTTCTTGGGTGCCGATTCGCAAGGAGAAACCCAGTTTTTTGACTGCTGCTTCGTCTCTGGTGTGTTGTGGTGAATCCATGTTTCATTCATAGTTATGAAGCGGCGCAAAACTCGTCCATATTGCGGTTGAACAACGCCAAACACTCTTTCGAAGTTGTCACACGATTGCGTTTGTGGTCGATTGTCAGCAAACGCGGTACACATCTTGCGGATAGCTTTATCATACCCAAGTGATCATGCAAAATCGAAAACATTGAGCCATGTAATATGCCTATGGCTTCCACAATCTCCTGCACTTTCAATCTCCAGTCGGCCAACACCATGTCCTGAATTTTTTCAATTGTTTTGGGCGTAGAGACCTCAACTGAGCGTCCAGTTGTTTTCTGCAAAAATAATGTTTGGTGAGCACACGAAATTCACTTTTTTCCATTTTCGTTATAACTCAAGAGGTTATCTGTTTCAATGGCTGTCTAACACAAACTAAATGACGCAGCTTGTTTAAAATTTGACAGGAGTCAACTGACAGATGCTTGTTGACAGGAGTAGTGGGAAATTTAAAAAGGCACGCACTTGTTGACCCGCCATCGTATATATATATATATATATATATATATATATATATATATATATATATATATATATATATATATATATATATATATATATATATATATATATATATATATATATATATATATATATATATATAATCAGGTAACGCATAAGTTCAATAATATTAAAAGTTGCCTTTATTGAGGAAAATTAAAAAATAGGTCGATTTTTATAGTTAAAAACTAACTTTTTGATGTAAGAATGTCACCCCTAACGTCATATTTTTTCAAAGGGTAGTTACCCTTTAGAAATTTTAAAGTTGGATTGTGGGTAGTGTGCTACATCTTTTTAAAGCTAATACAATTCTCTATTAGGCAACACCATTTTGTTGTAGGAATAAAATAAAGTGGGTAATAACATTTTGTATTATCAGTAACACCTAACACAAGTGAATCTTGTGAAGAATTACGTAGTCCAGTTTTATGATACTAATATGATACTTATGTTATGATATGCTTTAATATCTCACAATCTGTAAATAATGTTCAAACTGTTGGGCTTCTTGTACAAAAAGAACTCTAGAGATTTTGTTGTATACTATATCGTATCTGTAACAATCGACTGATGATTATCTGCTGTGTGGCACGTATCATAAAAACGAATGAAACTTAAATTTGCTTATTTCTTGCAATACAATCTACGGATAATAGTAGTAAATTTACGTTTTGGTTGTCGTGTAAAAAGAATACGAATAGAAATTTGTAACTTTTGTTTTTCAAAATAATTACTAAATTGTCGGTAAAATGCATTTATTATTAGCTCAAAGAATTGAAGTTCTAATGATGATTGGTTATGGTGACAGGATCCGAACTCCAACAGAGGTGTGTATTCTGCTTAATACTAAATATCCTATCAATCAATCAACAGGGAGTAGAATAGATAAAAAATTCAAGAAACGTTCAGCGTGGAAGATGCGCAAAAAACAGGTCATCGGTCTATAAGTGAAGAAGTGATAATAAACGTCTTATTGACAATGGAAGAGAATCCCGACAGTGGTGTTTGACAAATTGTCTCAGAAAATGGAATTCCATTCCAGACGAGATATAAAGTATTAAAACTTGAAAAGCTTCATACTTATAAAATAGAAGATTTTGCAGAAGTTGTCCGATGACGATCCAGACAGAAGGATGCAGTCTTGTGTAAAATTAATGGATAAATGTAATGACAACTCTTTTCAAATACCGAATATTCTGTTTTCGGACGAATCAATTTTTGCACTACATGAAGAAGTTAATCGTGAAAACTGCAGATATTGGGCAAGGGAAAATCCAAGATGGATGTGACAGAATAATACACAATATACACAAAAGTAAATTTTTGAGAGAAAATTGTTAGGAGTAGGATTACTAGTTCCCACTTTTTTGATGGAGCTATAAATGGCCCACGTAATTTACAATTTTTACAGCAATATCTTATTTCGACGTTATTGAACTTATTTCCTGGTGGACACAATGCTGGTATGTTAAATCACAACTTGTGGTATCAACAAGATGGTGACCCGCGCATTGCGACGTTAATAGTCGACAGTATCTGGATGAACAATCTCACAACAGATGGATTGGCAGCCGTGGTGCAATCGATTGGCCAGCAAGATCACCTAATCAAACCCCCTTAGATTTTTTCTGTGGGGTCATTTGAAGAAAGAACAAGAATTAGAACTGAATGTACCAACATTTCTTCAGAGATTATAAAAAGAGTCCAACAAGTATTTGTTGACCGTATGGGAGATTGTCAGGCACAAGAGGACGGCCATTTCAAACTTTTGTTTAGATAAGACTGAACTATGTAATTTTTTATAGAATTTACTTGTGTTACTGATAACAAAAATGTGATAACTTACTTTATTTCTTTATTTTATTCCTACAAAAAAATTTGGTGTTGCTTAGTAGAGAATTGGATTAGCTTTAAAAAGATGTATCAAACGACCCACCATGCAGTTTCAAAATTTTGAAATTGTAGCTCCCCCTTGAGGAGACATAACGATAGGGGTGAGATTCTTATATAAAAAGTTAGTTTTCGAAAAAAAATCGATCTGTTTTTCAATTTTCCTTAATAATGGCCACTTTCAATTTTATTGAATTTATGCGCCACCTTATAGATACTATATATATATATATATATATATATATATATATATATATATATATATATATATATATATATATATATATATATATATATACAAATTGTGACGATACAGTTTGGAACATAATTTATAAACGCGTTATTTAATTTTTTTAAGAATAAACGCTCGGACAGGTTACTTTTGCTTTTCAATAGCCAACGTATGACGTAATAATTACATGTATGACGTTACCAATTTCTGAATGATGGCGTCATCATAAGTTTTTTGAAAAGACAACCATATTTTTTGCTGTTTTTGTATACACCTGAATCTCACCACTTAAAGGATAATGAAAAAAATTTGGCACCTTACAAAACGTTTTGTTTTTGGAAAAAAAATATTTACTTAAAAAAATGGAAATGTAAATTTAATAAGAAATATTTCTCACCGTTTTTATTTTTGAACGAGTTGTCTAGAATAATGAAGTTTAAAGTAATGAACACTTGATTTTGTGATTTTTGATACGTTGTCATGTAACTACTTGATAGATGGAACAAAAATTGTAGACGCATCCACAATAGAATACATGAACACACCCTCGCAGTTAGAAAATCCGACCCCTCATCGGCGGTGGCCATGCATCATATTCATACAGGACACAAAATAGACTTCGATAATACCAAAACAATAGCACCGGTTTACAACTTCATAACGAGAATTATCCGCGAAGGAATCGAGATTGAAAAACGTCCCGATTGTTTAAATAAGAGAGACGATGATCTTCGCCTTTCGACTACTTGGAAACCTACAATATCTTCATTACAAATACACAAAAAGAAAACAAATTCCACAAACAATTTTATTGCCCCATTATATGTCTCAACAAATGCCGGTGATCCTCTTAATCCTCCTCATCCTCTAAATACAGTGACCAAAGCCCCCAACTTAATTGACCGCGACCCTACTACTTTCACTGATAACGAAGCAGGTAGACTGAACAACATATATAAGACAAGACTTGCAACGAACTGCCAGATATCTCTGAGGCCTAGGATTGAACACATGGAGACCTCACAGACGATCTCTGGCGAAATTTGGGGAGTAGGAAGATTGAGGCCCCGTTATCGAGCTACAACAACCCAACCCACCTTTGTCCACCGCTCTAAGGAGTAGGCAAATTGAGGCCTTAGAGTGTCCTACATATTTTCTTTACCTCTTGAAAATGGCTCCAAAACAGGAGCCGAAACGTCGAGTTTTCATAACTTCTAGACGCGGTTCAACCAAGTATGTCTCATATGTATATATATATATATATATATATATATATATATATATATATATATATATATATATATGTATATATATATATATATATATATATATATATATATATATATATATATATATATATATATATATATATATATATATACATTTATTATTGTGCTGTACTTTCTGTGATTTTCTATTTGTTTACGTGGATTGCAGTTTCAAACCTTCCTGGTTCATCATCAACACGCTACTCAGGATAAACCAGGAAGGTTCGAAACTGCAGTTCACGCAAACAATTAGAAAATCACAGAAAGTACAGCTAACAAATAAAATTGTATATTTAAAAGTGATTACAGTGTAGTGCAACATTCCAAAAGATATATATATATATATATATATATATATATATATATATATATATATATATATATATATATATATATATATATATATATAGTGGAAAAGAATCACCCTTTACAAATATATTTATTTTTATTTTTAATTTTAATGGGTATAATTTAGGATGATTTTACTTTTATTTGTTGTAGTTTAAAATGTATATAGAAATTTTTATGTTGACAGTTTATACAATATCTATGTATAACCCTGTAGATTTTATTAATGTATTTGTGTTTTCTTAATAAATGTTTATGACTGTGGTGTTTTAATTATTTGAGTCCATACCTGTAGATATGTTATATTAAAATTAACTTTAGTGTAATATTGGTTGCATATTCCCATTTATTCGTCAGTCAAATGTAGTAATCATGATAATTTACTGAAATCAATTTACCGTTTTAATTTACTTACTTCTGCCCTGCCTCTCTCTCTTCTCAGTGGTGGTTTCTGTTAATTAGGGAAAAAATAGCCTGCTAATATGGAATTAATCCTAATTTATGTTTTTATTAGTTACGCAAAGAACTGCCTCTTAAATTTTATAAGAAATTTTATTTCATAGAATTTTAAATTCAAATTTAAAGCGGATCCTCTATGAAAAATCTTTAATTTTATTAACAAAGTAGATTATTAAAATTACTGACAGAATTTTGATTGGTGTTAAAGTTTATAAACGATATTTAAAATGGTTTTTTGTATTTTGCACCGCGGATCTCACGCCCTCTAGGTTTCTAACTTTTAACTATTGTGAGAACGCAAATAAGATTTCTGTATATTTATTTAGAAGTTCTAATTTCCCACCAACACTTTATATTTATAGATGTTTGACGGAATTTCCCATCTTTATTTGAGGTTTCTGTCCCCTTGTTGTGATTTAAACAAAATAAAATAAATTTTAAACCTTGATTCCTGGCTAGTTTTGGTAGGTAAATCTTAACGTGGCTATTCTTTATATATATATATATATATATATATATATATATATATATATATATATATATATATATATATATATATATATATATAACTGTTTTTGGTGTATTTCTTACGGCAAACATTCATTTAATACATTCTGTTGCTTCCAGGGACACAATGGATATACTTTAAAATATTTAAATTCTTTGGGAAGTAAAATATGACGCTCTTATCGCGTCTTAATTCTTTGACAACCAACAATCAACCGAAAAGCGGAAATCTTGTCTAATTTAATCTGGAATCTCGTTTCCTCTTTTGTCCCAGGGCATTCTTTCTTGAAATATTTAATACCTTTGACAGCTGTGCATCTTTGAAAAAACCCGGTAAGTTTGAATCTTATTATTTTGCATCGCTATTATTAAAATGACATTTGGCATAATCTTACTTCTAGACAGTAATAAATAATACTAATTTTGAAACGAAAACCCTTATAAATGCTGTGATCTTGATTTAAAAAGTCTCACAACATAACACTTTGTCTTTGATAAACTTTAGTCCATTGCTTACATAAAAAAACTCCCTTTTATATATTATATACAAAGTGTTTGTTTTTTTATTACACCTTATTCTAACTTATCAAGGTGAATATTGTTTTTAGAGCATAATTCTTTGGTTTGAATGCCATGATTAAGAGTTTAAGCTATTTGCATATAGATTTTTGGCTCATTTTAACTCATTTAAACTGAGATACTATCCAAATTTGCTAGTTATAAATCTCAAAAGTTTCATTAACGATTATTTTATTAAACTATGGCCTTTTATACCTGTCATTGCCCATCCAAATAACACTGACTAACAATAATAGAGATTATGCTTGTATATTAATGTTTTTATTTTGTTTTTATGTTTTAGTGTAAAGAAAAATGTGGAACGATATGGATATATATACAATTTACAAAGAGCCCATATACATCACCTGTAAACCGTAAGTATTGTACTTACTACTGACCGGTGGTCCAATTATTGCAACAACGTTGCTAAGATAACCCCTCAATATACCTAGGTCTGAACATTTACATTTTTCAACACATAATAGGAGTTTAACGTCATCAAACTAGATTTCCGTAAGGGTTTTCCTTTTTTGTTTTATAGTGAAATTTATATGGAATTTGTATTATGTACACTCTGATGTACTAATAGTTTATAATGTGCAATTTCCCAGCACAATATATATATATATATATATATATATATATATATATATATATATATATATATATATATATATATATATATATATATATATATATATATTGTTACAAAGCACGTCAATAGACGTAGGTGCGGTGTTGCCACATCTCCAGAATTTCCCCAACATCTGGGAATTTTTGCACAATCTGGCAACACCGCCTCCCCACCCCCCTGGGGGTGCCTGGGGTGACCCCCCTCAGGCGAAGTCTCAACCCTCTAGGACCAGAAATAACGAAGTTACCAACTTGTGCCCCGTCGGAACGGATAACTGAGGTCTGCACATTCCGAACACCCTGTATATACACCCTGTATACGCAGAGAACCCTTACGCCCTGTATACGCAGAGAGATCTTATAGTTCGAGAAACACCTCTTGTGTAACATAGGAGTGGTGACCACATTTGGATCATCCTGTATACACATCCCCCTGTATACACACGGGATCGATCTGTATTCACAGAACCTTCTAGTAAAAGAAGGTCCTGGAACGTTCTAGAAAGGAGGGGAAGGTACGGCGAGTATATAAAAGCGAAAGCAAGCCAGCCCGAGTTAGTTCAGTTCAGTAAGAGAATGTGGTAGTGACTTGAAGAAGCAGTGTAAAGTGTTAAGAGGGTAGTGACTGTAGTACCAGATTAGTGACTTTTGTTGAGAGTAGTAATTGTAAGGCCAGTAAATGAAGTGTTTTGTGAGAGAGACATTCTAGAAATATTATTGTACCCATATTTAGAGTGTAAATAAAGTTGTTTTGTTAAAATTTAAAGTCTCACTTATCCAGAACCCGGAGAAAACGTAACAATTTGGTGTCAGAAGTGTGGGATAAGTGAGTGAAGAAGTGGACAACTAAGCTAGCTGTAAATGGTAAACACTAGATCGACTGACTACGACAAGATGGCTGAAATCAAAGAGTTGATGGACTTACTGAAAAAGCAACGCGAAGAAGACGAACAACGACGACAAGAAGAAGAAAGAAGACGGCGCGAAGAAGAGGAACGACGGCGGCAAGAAGATAAAGAAGACCTCAAGAGGCAACGCGAAGAAGACGAACGACGGCGGCAAGAAGATAAAGAAGACCTCAAGAGGCAACGCGAAGAAGACGAACAACGGCGACAAGAAGATGAAAGAAGACGGCGCGAAGAAGACGAGAGAAGACGACAAGAGGAGGAACAGAGGCGTCTTGAAGATAAAGAAGAACTCAAGAAGCAACGCGAAGAAGACAAAGAAGACCTCCGAAGTATGTTCCACAATATGAGAGTTGATGTAAAAGAAGAAATTGAACAGATCAACGAACAAATAGAAAATGTGGACAAGAAAGTAGAACATGTGGACAATAAAATAGAAAGTGTGGACAAGAAAGTAGAAAATGTGAACAGTAAAGTAGAAAATGTAACAGAAAATGTAAAGGATTGGAACAAACGATGGGAAGAAGTTGAAGGGTTGAAAGAACAAATGAAGATGATCATGAAAGGCACAGAAATCACACATAGAGAACTGACAGAGCAAGTGATGGGCCAGACTGACAGAACTCAACCAAGAGGAGTTACTGGAATGTCCCCAGTTCAAAATCGGCCGGAAGAAGATATGCCAATCGTGCAGCAGCCTCATGGAACCTTGAAGCCGCCGACTTTTGACGGAGAAACATCGTGGCCCATGTACAGGAGGCAGTTTGAGGCGGCAGCTCTCAGCAATGGGTGGAGCGAACAACAGGCAGCAACTGCTCTAATTCTCTCGCTTCGAGGTAAAGCCCTAGAAATCCTCCAGAACATCCCGGAGTCGAAACAGCAAAACTACTTAACAGTGATACAGGCCCTAGATTTGAGATATGGTAACAAGTACATGAGCCAGGTCTACCAGACACAACTAAAGTCAAGGGTCCAGAAGCCAAATGAGACGCTGCAAGAATTTAGTGCCGAAGTGGAGAAACTTGTGCGACTGGCATATCCCCAAGCCCCAGAAGAATTTGTCAACCAGATAACCGTCCAGACCTTCATCGATGGGGTACTTGATAATGAAATGCAACAAGCTTTAAGGCTCGGAAGGTTGAAAACACTTACGGACTGTGTAATTTATGGCTTGGAATTTGAAGCAGCGAAGAATGCATCTCAACCTCGACGCAACAGGCTGCGCGAGGTGAAGGAGATAGAGGACTTTGCAGACACGACAGCGGAACTAAGGCAAGAAATGAAAATGATAAAAGAAGCCATAAGCAAGCTCACTGCACCGGTTGGGGCACGTAGGATGAAAGCAGATTGGTCAGACATAGAATGCTACAAGTGTGGTAGGAAAGGGCACATAAGTAGGCAGTGCTCACAAACCCAACAGGTGGCTCGCAGAAGACAAGAATACACCAACAGGGAGCGCCATCAGGGAAAACGACTTGACGCCAGTGTAGGTGGGCGACACGTGGCATGCGAGACCCAGGGCCCCAAAGTCAGGGTCTCCACTATCAGACGCTACCGCGAGAGCCTCGTTGTACCTGGTAGCATAGACGGGAGACAATGTAGTTTCACCATCGATACTGGCGCCACTAGATCCGTTGTACGTCCAGACATGTTGCCAAACAAGTCAGCACTCACTACCAACAAACAGCCTGTGTTGGAGACGGCAAAAGGAGATAGAATACCCGTGCATGGAGAGGCCACTGTTTACATTAGGCTGGGCAATACTGAGCTACAGGTAAGGGCTGTCGTCGCAGAAATCGTCGACGAATTTATTCTGGGCCTGGATTTAATGGAAGGTTTCGATGTCCTGTCAGTAGACTTCCAGAATAAGATCTTGAAAATCGGTAACGAAGAGTTGTATTTATCTCCAACAGCAGGCGAAGCTAATCCCAGGGTGAGACTTATTGTCGACGAGGATACACGAATTCCTGGTAACAGTGAGAAGATTGTCAGAGCCAGACTAGAGAAGAAACTTGATGGTATGTCTGCTCTCATAGCGGAGCCCCTAAAAGATAGACATGATGGCGCCCTCGTCGCACGATGCTTAGTAGACCCGAAGAAGACAATACCCATAAGAGTGGCTAACGTGCAAACTAACAGAGTCACGTTGAAGAAAGGTGAGGTTATCGCCACTTGCGAGCCCATTGACCGAGTGACGTTGTCAAGAAACGTGACACCCACTGCATTAGACAGAAGACTGCCAGTAGAAATAGTAGAGCGGTTCAAGAATTCATGGGGCCAATTGAACAACATGGAGATGGAAATGGCCCTGAAGTTCATATTGGAGGAGGCCGATATTTTCGCTCAAGATAAAATCACAGGTCGTACGAGTCTAGTGCAACACAGAATTAATACTGGCGACGCAAGACCAATTAGACAGCCGCCGAGAAGACTGCCTTTTGCCAAGCAATCAGAAATCAAGGCGATGGTTAACGAAATGCTGGAAGATGGTGTGATCGAGGAGTCTAATAGTCCTTGGTCGTCCCCAGTAGTTTTGGTCACCAAGAAAGACGGCACTATGAGATTTTGCGTGGACTATAGGAAGCTGAATGATGTCACCAAGAAAGACAGTTATCCCCTGCCCCGGATCGACGACACTTTGAACACTTTGGCCGGATCAAAGTGGTTTTCTACATTAGACCTGAAAAGTGGCTACTGGCAAGTAGAACTGCATAAAGAGGACAAGGAGAAGACTGCTTTTTCAACCGGGAATGGGTTGTACCAATTCAAGGTCATGCCATTCGGCTTATGTAATGCTCCTGCCACCTTCGAGCGACTAATGGAGTTAGTGCTGAGAGGACTGACATGGGGAACATGCCTGGTGTATCTCGACGATGTCATGGTGATTGGAAGGACTTTCGATGAACACCTGTCGAATCTGAAGCAAGTTTTCTCCAGGCTGAGAGGTGCCAATCTGCAACTCAATCCCAAGAAATGCGTCCTCTTCCAGAAGAAAGTGAGTTTCCTCGGACATGTCGTTTCTGAGAAAGGGATAGAAACTGATCCAGAGAAAATAAAGGCAGTAAGAGACTGGCCTGTGCCGAGGAACAAACATGAGGTCAGAAGTTTTCTGGGACTTTGCAGCTATTACCGACGCTTTGTGAAGTACTTCAGCAGCATTGCGAAACCTCTGCATAGCCTGACTGAAAATAAGGTCGAGTTCATCTGGTCACCAGATTGCCAAGAGTCTTTTAGAGAACTCAAACATCGTCTTGTCACTGCTCCTATACTGGCTTATCCTCAGGACGAAGGACTGTTCATACTGGACACCGATGCTTCCCAGTATGGCATTGGGGCAGTACTCTCGCAGCTCCAAGCCGGAGAAGAAGTTGTGATAGGCTACTTCAGCAAAACGTTCGGAAAAGCAGAAAGGAATTACTGTGTAACCCGGAAAGAACTGCTGGCAGTTGTAAGATCCATCGAACATTTCCACAGCTTCCTGTACGGAAGAACATTCCGCGTGAGGTCGGATCACTCTGCTCTGCAATGGCTTCTGAACTTTAGAAATCCTGAAGGACAGATAGCCCGATGGATAGAGAAACTGCAGAGCTACGACTTCCGGATTGAACATCGAAGAGGAAGAAGTCACGCTAATGCAGACAGCCTGTCAAGAAGACCATGTTCAGTGCATGAATGTAAATTTTGCGAGCGACAAGAGAACAAAGAGATCGACAAAGTAACTCATCAGATCAAACAACTGGTGGCAGGACAGAAGAATAACACCGATCTAGACGTAAATCTTGAATACATCAGAGACGCACAGAAGACAGATCCAGACTTGAAAAGTATTAGAGAATGGCTTGAAAAGGGGAAAAGACCTGAGTGGCACGATGTGTCCCGGCTTGGGGCAGAGGTTAAAGACTACTGGCTACAGTGGGACTCCTTGTGCCTAAAGAATGACTTGATCACTCGAAAATGGGAAACTGTCGATGGTAGAGACTGTATATACCAGACTGTTGTGCCAAGTGAGTGCATAGACAGTGTTCTTCATGAGTTACACAATAGTAGAAGTGGAGGCCACTTTGGGGTCAACAGGACTCTTGCCAGAGTGAGAGACCGCTTCTATTGGATAAACTGCCGAAGAAGCGTGGAAGAATGGTGCAAAAGGTGTGACCAATGTGCTTCAAAGAAAGGACCAAAGACCCGATCCAGAGGAAAAATGATGCAGTACATCTCAGGTACACCGTGGGAGAGAGTTGCCGTAGACATCGCAGGACCTTTTCCCATCACAGAGTCTGGGAACAGATACATAATGGTGGCGATGGACTACTTCTCGAAATGGCCTGAAGTTGCGCCGATCCCCAACCAAGAGGCAACGACCGTAGCAGAAGCCCTGATGGAAAATGTCATATCACGGCATGGCGTACCCTTGGAGATTCACACCGACCAGGGCCGGAATTTCGAATCAGAGGTCTGGAAGAGCCTAATGGACTTGCTAGGCATAAAGAAAACGAGAACAACGCCACTCCACCCTCAATCAGACGGCATGGTAGAACGGCATAACAGGACCATCAATCAGTATCTTGCTATGTTTGTCGACGAGAATCAGAGAACCTGGGACAAGTTGATACCTCTGTTCCTCCTAGCTTACAGAAGCTCTCAGCATGAATCTACCGGCTACACTCCATCCATGATGTTGACCGGCAGAGAGATGCGGTTACCAATCGACATGACGAGACCGCCACCGAACGAGGACATAGCGGACCTAGCTACGTTACCTGAGTATGTCGCCGACCTAGAAGGAAAACTGCGCACTATACACAGATGTGTCAGAGATAGGCTCCTCTTAAGCAGTGACCGGATGAAGATGCGCTTGGATCGCAGAGCAACACCCCATACATTCAAGGAAGGTGATGCAGTGTGGCTGTACCAACCAACAAGGAGAAAGGGCCTCAGTCCCAAACTTCAGAAACCATGGGAAGGGCCATACTTGGTGACTAAGAAAATTAACGACCTAGTCTACAGAATCCAGCTGTCTCCAAGAACTAAACCCAAAGTTGTTCACATAGAGAGGTTGGGTCCCTATCGGGGCAACGAACCCCCAAGTTGGCGGCCGGTAAATACTGTTCGGGACGAACAGTCTTAAGGAGGGGGGCAGTGTTACAAAGCACGTCAATAGACGTAGGTGCGGTGTTGCCACATCTCCAGAATTTCCCCAACATCTGGGAATTTTTGCACAATCTGGCAACACCGCCTCCCCACCCCCCTGGGGGTGCCTGGGGTGACCCCCCTCAGGCGAAGTCTCAACCCTCTAGGACCAGAAATAACGAAGTTACCAACTTGTGCCCCGTCGGAACGGATAACTGAGGTCTGCACATTCCGAACACCCTGTATATACACCCTGTATACGCAGAGAACCCTTACGCCCTGTATACGCAGAGAGATCTTATAGTTCGAGAAACACCTCTTGTGTAACATAGGAGTGGTGACCACATTTGGATCATCCTGTATACACATCCCCCTGTATACACACGGGATCGATCTGTATTCACAGAACCTTCTAGTAAAAGAAGGTCCTGGAACGTTCTAGAAAGGAGGGGAAGGTACGGCGAGTATATAAAAGCGAAAGCAAGCCAGCCCGAGTTAGTTCAGTTCAGTAAGAGAATGTGGTAGTGACTTGAAGAAGCAGTGTAAAGTGTTAAGAGGGTAGTGACTGTAGTACCAGATTAGTGACTTTTGTTGAGAGTAGTAATTGTAAGGCCAGTAAATGAAGTGTTTTGTGAGAGAGACATTCTAGAAATATTATTGTACCCATATTTAGAGTGTAAATAAAGTTGTTTTGTTAAAATTTAAAGTCTCACTTATCCAGAACCCGGAGAAAACGTAACAATATATATATATATATATATATATATATATATATATATATATATATATATATATATATATATATATATGTATGTATGTATGTGTGTGTGTATAAACATATGATGTCTAAAAAATTACCTCCGGTATGAGTTCTAGAGGCTCTTATTAGCGCTCATCTGAAAAAAAAATTCGATAACTGGAAAGTCGTTACCTCCATATTAACAAAATTTTCTGTATAAAAATTTGCTAAAATGAAAACATTAGCTGTCTATTACATAAGCTACAATTTAAAATTGTGGAAAACACAAGAAAATCAATTGATGGCAACCTGCTACTCTTGCTTACATCTATATATAATTCACAGGAAATTCTGGTTCAGGTAGCATGTCTAAAACATATATATCATCCAATTTTTATCACATGTATTCATGTTCCCAGTTATAACATTTTTAACAATTTTAATCATCTATATTAATGCAAACAAACATTTAAATATTGTTATAATGAGAATGGTCACGGAACTGCTACCAGCATAAATTAAATTATAAATAATTTTCACAAAGGTTCAAAGTTATGCCGTCATTTCCTTTTTGCCGATAAGTTCCAGGAAAATCTGATTATATTTGCCACGAACAGCAAAAAATAGTGTTGCAAATTGAATCATAACTTCCAAATAGCTGTGACGATCTATTCTCCGCAGAAAGACATTCTCATTAAATGAATTTAGGGTCCATGACATGACCATGAAGAAAATATTCCTATTTTGGTACTGATAAAACGTTATAATACTCCAGTTTTAAAGGAAAAATGTTAATCTTCACCAAATCACCCCTTATTTATTCCCTATTTCCTATTCCCGGAAGCAATCTTACCCAAAAGCAATTTGAAGCTTTCCTTTGTGGGGTGCTAACTTCATACCAAATTTGAAGATGGTATCTTAAGTCGTTTAAAACTTGTTGCGCCTACTAACAGACGCACCTACAGCCCGACACAGATCGACACACCGACAGACAAAAACTTTTCCTTCCAGAATCAAGTTTTTACATGTTTTGAGACTTTTTATGTCGTCTTACCAAAAAATAAATATCGAAATTTTTGTCGCTGATTTTCCACCCCAACACATTCAACCCCTAACAATAATTTCAGCACAGAATACTAAATGTTTGATGAACTTCAAAGTTTTCTAATAAACAAACCCTGAAACGTTATATTCCTCGAGTTTTAACGAAAAAAATGTCAAGTCACCAAGTCATCCTCAATTCATCACCTACCCCCTAGAGAGAGTTTACAATAAAACAATCCGAACCGTTCGTTCGTAGGGTTCCAACTGTATACCAAATTTGAAGACCATATCTCAATTCGTTCTAAAGCTATCGTAGCTACAGACAGACATTCAGACTGACAGATAAAAAAATGTTCGTTCCCAAATCATGTTTTCTATGTTTTGACACTTTTTACGACGTCTAAGAGAAAATAAAATTTGAAATTTTTGTCGCCGATCCCATACTTCCAATCGTATTGACGGTATGGAAGTAAAAAAAAAATTGTTACAGGATAAAAAGTCGAATTTCTAAATATTTAATAAATAAAAAATAAACTAATAATGACAAGCCAAGCTAGAACAGTAAAGTAAAAAAGTCTGGAGGCAGCAAGGGCCTCATTATCGAATTTTCATAGAAAGTTTTTTAAGAGCAAATATGTCTTTTTTTTAAGCAGCCATCAAATTTGGTCACCTATATAGTAGAAACAATGTGCCGTATTTTACCAAAATAACTTTATTGTATAAAAAAGTCTGGTAGTCAATTTTCATAGAAGTGCTTTTAATAGCAAATACGTGTGCTCGCTTTTAAGAAAGCAGGCATGAAATTGGTTACCAGTATCACCTATATAGTTAAAACAATGTGCCACGTTTCATTGTTTGAAAATGTACAAAATTTCCGAAAGTACACTTAAAGTGTTCCCGAAAATACTCGTGTCTTGGTCAACCTTATACGTTAATAGCAAACTGCGCTTTCAAAATTTGAATGATTTAATCAAAATTCGCTACCATAACGAACTTGTTGCGTCCTGAATTTCTTTTCTTACAAACATGCATCGTATTTCGATGGAAAATGCAAAAATGAGATCTAATACCAAGATTTGTCAAGAACTTATACAGCAGATCAATGCCATCCAATCTCCATAGTATTGTTCAGAAATTCAGTAGATTGGTGATGAAGAGGGAACTTAGATCAGCATACGCCAAAAAGGAGGAGACTGACTTGAAGTTGAAGATCGTACACGACACTTTAACAGGTAGACTGTGCATTTTTGAGTACGATACTTTAATGAGAACTAATCATGAATTTTTGTCAACCCTTTCTCACTTACAGCGTCTTAAGGACAGTTCTATGCGTCCAAACAATTTTAAGTTCAGAGATCATGTCTTCCATAAGAGACTGAAAAATCTTTCTTCTTTCAATGGTTTCGATGCTCCCCAATTAGCATTGCTTAGCCAGGGTATAAAATTTGCTGCTCCTCCTAAACTGAAGTCTTGGGTGTTTAAGACTGTCAAGGATGCGGAGGTTTTCTTGAGAAGGTTTAGAGTTGTAGATGCGGAGTTTCTGCGTGGTAAGTTTGCCGAGATTATTTTCAGGTCTAGGGCTTCAACCTCGGACTTTTGCCCATTCAGTGAGGTCGTCTCTTCTCTGAGAAAAACTATCGCTGATAACGATCTCTTTCTTTCAAAAGCTGATAAGGGACATTGTGTTGTTGTCTTGAATAAGACAGAGTACATTTCTAAAGTTCTCACTTTCCTTAGAGATAATGGGATTTCAACCATTAACTATGACCCACTTCCGTCCTACGCTTCCAAGTTCTAGAAAGTTTTCGATAAATACACTCCCTCGATTTCTGAAACCTATAAGCAGTTATTCCCCATGAACCATATTATTCCACGCCTATACGGCCTCCCCAAAATTCATAAAGAGGGCTGCCCCATCCGTCCAGTGGTATCTTTTGTTGGTTGTAACTCTTACAAATTGTTGAGATACCTTTCCACCCTCTTGATGTCGGAGTTGACTTTCCAATCACCTTACTCTGTTAAGAATTCTTCAGAACTGACAGATAGACTCAGTAACGTAGAACTGAGAGATAATTCTTTGTTGGTATCATTCGATGTCTCTAATCTTTTCACCAGTGTCCCAGTGAATCAGACTCTCCTACTCTTGAAGAGTTTACTCACCTCTTCCTCATTCGGTATTGAATCCCAGAGGGCTCTCCATGCTTTGGTCAAGGTCTACTTGACTCCGAATTTCTTCTCGTTGGATGACAAAAAATTTTCGTCCAAAAAAATGGTCTCCCCATGGGCAACCGATTGTCACCCTTCTGCGCAGAGGTCTTCATGAGTTTATTTGAAAGGGAACTGGTTTTCAGAGACTATAACCCCTACTTAAGGTATGTTTCTTCCTGGTCACGCTATGTTGATGACATCTTTCTTGGTGGTTTGGTCTGGCACCGTAGAGCAGTTCCACCTGTTCCAGGGTTGGCTCAATGCCCTGCACCTCAACATCGATTTCACGATGGAGTTGGAAGCGGAGTCGTCCATAACCTTCCTCGACCTGAAGTTGAAGAGGTCCAACCACAGCATTTTGTTTGACATTTATAGAAAACCCACTCAGACAGAGCACCTCATTCCGTTCAAGTCGTGCCATCACATGTCACAAAATGGCCTCTCTCAGATTTTTGGTTGACAGATTGTTCAGAATCCCACTGTCGGGGATTGACTTCATCAGAGAATTAAACCACATAAAACAACTCGCAGTTAACAACGAGTACCCACTCAACATAGTCGATAAGTTTGTCAACAGAAAGAGCCGTCAACTCTTGATAGAAGCGAGCACCTGTTTACCCCTCGCTCAACCTGAGAGGATATCGTATTTCCCGTTCACTTATTGTGGTCCTGTTTCCAATGCCGCTGTCAATGCTCTTAAATGTGACAACGTCAGGTTTTCGGTTGAGTCTTTGAACACTGTCAACAGTTTATTAATCCACAACAAGGATAGCATCCCAGACCTGAAGAAGTCGGGTGTTTATTGCTTAAAATGTGGTACCCCGGTTGTAAAGCTGTCTACATAGAAAGAACCGGTAGATCTTTGGGCACCAGAGTCACGCAGCACCTTAGGAGTAGAAACCAGCTCAACAATAACACGTCAGTATTTGGTTGCCATTTGAGGGAGAGTTGCCACTGCTTCAACGAAAATACAGATGCTAAAATCTTGCACCCTTCAAGCTTTGGAGTAGAACAATTCATCTTAGAAGAAATTGAAATTTTCAAACATTCCAAGTGCCAAGCCACTGATGTTTTGAACTTGTCCAAGACGAATGTAACTAACTTTCCTTAATTCTATAGCCGATTAGTGCTGTTGAACTCTATGGTTTTCTACATGACCATGAACATTATGTTTTGAAGATGGCTGCTCTATGGCTCCCCTTCCATTCCTTGCTCTTTTGTCATTGACATTTCGCTTCTGACATTTCTTTCGCACCTGCGCCCGTGCACCCTGCCCGTTTCAAGTTCACATAATGGCCGCCCTTCATCATGGCTGTTAATAATCGCCGATCTTCTCCATTGATTTTTCTTCTTGAAGACAATTTTCTGACATTATGCAGATGTAGTGTTGCATGCCCCTGGCGCAATGGATGAAGTTGTGACCTGTTGAACCTTCCTGTATAGTTGCGAGTTCAATTTTTTGAGAATTGTTCAAGTCAGTATGGCTCTTTTTGTTTCAATTAATGTTTCACAGTTGTTCTTTGCCCTCATGGTTCTCATTGGGTATCTTACTTGACTCTGCCTGCCTATAGTGTTGTTTACCCTGTCATTTTAACTCATTGGCTTTGCTTTTTGCTTCTACAATAAACTTGTTTACTTAGTGTTCAAATATCAATTATTCGACTTTGTCAGTTTTGTAACTTTCAGTGCTTTTCAGTTGCTTGATGCTTTTAGCTTTGTTAACGTAGTTGCATGTTTAACTTAACATGTTTTAACTGTTCTTACTGTATCTGTACTTTTATAGATTTTAACTTGATGTTGTACTGTGTGACTTCTGACTTTAACCTTGGACTTTTCTGTGAAGATCACCTTGTCATCACTGTGCTCTAACGTGCACAATCGCCTACCGGAAAACTAATGTTTTTCTGACATACCTATCTTGTTATGTTTGTAGATTTATCCCCTAAAGATGACCTCTTGGAGGGTCGAAACGCGTCGGGTGTAAGAGAAAATCTGAAATAAATGTTGGTGTCTGATGAGAAGCCGTTTCATTCAACGTTTAATTAAACCTTCTTTTGAAAAACTTTGCTGTGCAAGACTTGCCCTACGGAGTCACTAATACTTATTAATCTTGTTTTTAATTACTACCTGATCGATGCACCCTGGGCCAGACTTGTATTAGCTCTATGCGTTGGACAACTAAAAATTCCAATTCACGTGGCACTTATAAACTTTCAACATATATTATCAAAACAGTAGCTTCTGACATTGTTTGTGTATGTAATAAATATGTCTATAGGTAGTGGCTGCTTTCCTATTCTTCTTAAGATTGCTCTTGTTATTTTACTGTACAAGAAGGGCGATATGTTGCCGATAGGTAGTTATAGGCCCATTACTATTCTTAGTGTTTTCGCTAAGATACTTGAAAACCTTATATTTAAGAGAATAGTTGCCTTTTATACGGATAATGGTTTACTGTCAGATTGCCAGCATGGCTTTCGTCAGGGATTTTCCACCGGGACCGCTGTTTATAAGCTCTGGCAGAATATAAATCGGCGCCTGGATAGTGGTAAGTGGGTAATAGGAGTGTTTTTCGATTTGAGTCTGGCCTTTGATACCATGAGCCACTATTTTCTGTTAAGGAAACTTGAAACAATGGGTGTGAGGGGTCACATTTTGGGATGGTGTAGGTCCTACCTATCACGTAGACTCGTGATGTTGAAGATCTGTCAGTTTTTATCATCTGAATATCCTCTGGAGCGTGGAGTTCCGCAGGGATCAGTCCTGGGGCCGTTAATGTTTCTGACGTACGTTAATGACCTTCCGTCCCATATGGCCGACTGCGACGTGACATTGTACGCCGACGATGTTGCATTGGTGGTCTCAGCGACTTCCCCTGGTAGCCTTCTTGATGCGACTAATAAAATTGTTACTGGCTTTAGAGACTGGTGTCATGAAAATATCCTTCTGATTAACATAAACAAAACGGTGCTCATCCATTTTGATAGAGGGAGGGTTTTTTCGGATGCTTTTGTCGATTTAATTGGGGCCATGGGTCTTCGCTTTTCTGAATCTGTGACTTACTTGGGCTCTGCTATACAGAATTACCTTTCATGGAACATTCAGGTAGACTCGGTTTGTGGAAGGCTCAATTCATATATTTTTTTGCATTGGGGAGATTGAGGGATGTGTTGGACCAGCATGTGTTGATGTCTGTGTACTATTAACTTGTTTATTCCACACTATCTTACAACACTGTTGCTTGGAATTGTGCTACTGAAATAGAGCGGCTATTTGTTGCACAAAAGAGAATCGTCAGACTTATGTTTGGTATTCAGCTGAAGGGCAGCTGTCGGCGTTATTTTCGACAACACTCCATCTTGAATGTTCCTTGCGTCTACATCTACAAGGCTATTATGTTTGTGAGACTATATCCTCAGTGTTTTAAATTTAATGTGGACGTATGTGCTTATGACACGAGAAATAAACACACCATTGAGATAAGTAGCCACCACACAGCTGGCTATGAGCGGTCAACCTACTATGCTGCTGCCTGTTTATATAATCACTTGCCTATTATCATTAGGGAGATAGTTAATGTTAATCATTTTAAAAACCAACTTAAAGAACTTTTATTAAGAAATTGTTTTTATTCGGCTAAGGAATATTAAACTTTTAAGTGGTAGTGTCGTTTGAAATTGTGTCTCAGGATTTAGAAGGTGCATCGTCTATATTTTGACACTAGCGTTTTATCTTTTAACTTGTTAAGATGTCTGTTATAACCCTGCTTTTTATGACTTGTATTTTTCTACTTTGTGCATACTTTATTTGTTTTTGTTATGTATTGTTTTGGTCGTTGGTGTATGTGTGTTATATTTTTATTGGCAAGTACACCTGTTTTGTAACAGCTTTGGTACAATAAATATCTATCTATATAATTTAATATTGATGAGTTATTACTAAATACATTGTGCAGTACTGATACACTCCTATATAAATATATTCTAACCCTTTTGTTTCAGTAAATTAAATGCAATTTTTAATATAATATTTGTCTCAATTTTAGCGATTTTTTAAATAATTCGCTAACGAGGAAAATTTTGTGTTTTCTTTCTAAAAAAAATTCATATCTACGTAAATAACAACCAAATTTGGTACGAATGTTTGTGTTATAAAGAGTGAACTCTGTACCAAAATCTGGGTCCCTAGCTTTAGTCAAGAAAGTTATGGGCAGTTAAAGAAACAAATTTTAAAGTTTTCCTCAAAACGTCAAACTCGCAATTTTAAACGTCAAAATTGGCAATGTTTAGGCAAAGAACGTGAAACAAATACCAATTGTGAAAAGAAAATGTTGCAAGAAGTTTCATATTCAACCGTCATTGCCCTTCATTTTACTAAAATATTTACAAAATATTCATTTCAAGTAGACCCTTTCTTTTATGCTTTGGCTGTCAGTTTAGTTAAGTTAATGCCTTTTAGGATATTTATTTGTAGGTTTAGTGAAGTTTATGGTTTAACGGTCTATAATTTTTTCAGCTAATTTTCGTAGAACAAATTCGTTAATGCATTTTTGCATTTTTTATCGAAATATGATGCGTATATAAGAAAGAAATCTGGACGCAGTAAGTGCGTTTTGGTAGCGAATTTCGGTAAATTTGCAGATTATCTCCCGAACGCTCTTCAAAAAACTGTTGGCAGAAACATGCCTAGGACCCCCCCCCCCCTAGATGCACCAACCCCAAGAAAACTTTCTTGTTCACACCCCTCAAGGAATTTTCGGGACCGGGAGGGAATAGGGTTGCTGGGCAGGGTAGGTAGTAAAAATGAAATATGAGCAGAAAATGCTAATAAAACTGGCTTGAAAGTTGTCTTTTTCACATTTTGAAGCCATATCCCCCTTCAACCCTGCCTACCCCGAACAGCACCCCTATTCCCCCAAAAAATTTCTTGTTTACACTCCCCAAGGAAGTTACGGGACCAGGAGTGAGTAGGGGTGTATAATTTTTTTAGCTAATTTTCGTAGAACAAATTCGTTAATGCGTTTTTGAATTTTTTTATCGAAATATGATGCGTTTGTAAGAAACAAATCTGGACGCAGTAAGTGCGTTTTGGTAGCGAATTTTCGGTAAATTTGCAGTTTAGCTACCTAATGCTTTTCATAAAACTGTTTTTAGAAACCTGCCTAGGGCCCTCCCTGGATCCACAAACCCCAAGAAAAATTTCTTGTTCACACCCCGCAAGGAAGTTAGGGGACCAGGAGTGAATAGGGATGTATAATTCTTTTTTAGCTGATTTTTGTAGAACAAATTCGTTAATGCATTTTTGCATTTTTTATCGAAATATGATGCGTTTGTAAGAAAAAAACTGGACGCAGTAAGCGCGTTTTTGGTAGCGAATTTTCGGTAAATTTGCAGTTTAGCTCCCGAACGCTTTTCAAAAAACTGTTTTTAGAAACCTGTCTAGACCCCCCCCCCTGAATCCACAAACCCCAAGAAAAATTTCTTGTTCACACTGCTCTAGGAAGTTACGGGACCATGAGTGAGTAGGGGTGCATAATTTTTTAGCTAAATTTCGTGGAACAAATTCGTTAATGCATTTTTGCACTTTTTTACCGAAATGTGATGCGTTTGTAAGAAAAAAATCTGGACGCAGTAAGTGCGTTTTGGTAGCGAATTTTCGGTAAATTTGCAGTTTAGTCCCGAACGCTTTTCAAAAAACTGTTTTCAGAAACCTGCCTATTTTTCTTGTGGTTTGTGCATCCAGGTGGGGTCCTAGTAATATTTCTGTAAACAATTTTTTGAAAAGCGTTCGTGAGCTAATCTGCAAATTTACCGAATTTTCATTAAATCCTTCAAATTTCAATAACTCAATTTGCTATTAACGTAAGCTTTGTTGGTTAGAAACCCAACATTTAAGTTTATTTTCGGAAAACTTTTGTATATTTTCAAACCATAAGTAATTTTGATAAAATATAGTACATTGTTTCTACTACATAGGCTATACCGGTAATCAGATTGATGCCTGCTCGCATTTGCTAGTAAAAACATTTTTATGGAAATTCACTTCCATTACACATTTGCTGCATCTAGACTTTTGAAAAATGTTTATATATTTTCAAACAATAAATGTATTTCGATGAAATGTGGTACATTGTTTCTACTATATAGGCAACCAAGTTTGATGCCTGCTTTCATCAAAGAAATACATTTGCTATTAAAAATATTTTAAAGAAAATTCGCTACCATAACGCACTTACTGCGTCCAGAGATTTTCTCAATTTTTCTGACTATGCTTGCGCCGACCATTTAGCTTTGTCACGCCCCACCGGGAGCGCGCGCCCAACAGGTTGAGAATCGCTGGTTAACGGTATTGGTAAGAGATTAATTGGTAGTTCCCAGTGTTCTACATCATTTTTTCAGTTGTTGAAAATGAACTAGCTGTTGTTTTGAATTGTCTTTAGAAGCTTTTCTTTAAAAATCTGTATTTCTCTTTCTTGCGTCTAAAAAGTGGTACTCACATTTCTATATATTTGACAAGCTATCCATTAAAATATGTTGTGGTTTATGTTGACAATGATAGTTTATGGTTGAATATATACTATGATGTATGATGATAATATAATATGACAGAAACTACAAGTATTATAAGCCAATTAGTTTTTTAAGCTATTTTAGCCATTTGATATACTGGTGGTTACTTAATTTTGTCTGGCAGGGTCTTGAAAATTTTAACGGCTTATAAAACATTTATCATGTCTGCATTGACGAAATCGTTCAGTGTTTGAAAATGTCTTCCATGTTTTCATGTCAACCTGGAAGGAATAAACTAGTTTATATAGTTCAAGTTTTAGTGTTTTACATGGAAGTAGATTTCAGCCAGAAGGTTAGTTCAATAAATAATTTGTCTGGACGGAAACGTCTCAGAAAGGCGAGTGCATTTATTGAGCATGACCGGAGTAAAGCTGTCGAACTAGGTTTATTTCTCTAGAGGATCTTGCATGCAGAACGGCAGTTGCATGTCCGCCTCACATAACTTCGCTACTGTTGATTTACTGACGTTAAGTAGTCGAGACTGCGTTATATTTAAAACAATCTTTACTTTTATAAAATACTTGCTAGCGGAAAGTTTTACTACAACTTTCTTAACTACCGGCACCCCGTTGCAAACTTTATAAATTACTCAGTAAGAAATTACTATATGTAATGTAAACTTCGTGTAAACTGTAGATCATATTAAAGGTGCCTACTAGCTGGCTAAAAACTATTTAAAATTTTTGTACTGAGCATTATTTTTCCCAGGTCTCTAGTGGATTCAGAGAAGAATGGATCCAAGGAATCTTACACCTATCGTTAGAGGTGAATAACAGGAGCAGCTAATGTCGCCGTCCAACAAACGTTTTTATTCCATGATCTTAAGCTCCCTAGTTTTCATGCCCGGAAAGCAGGTAACTTTCTTTTATATCCCAAAACTCTGTCTCTCTCTTTTTCTCTCTCTAAAAGGTGACGGGAGGTAAGGGGAAGCCACAATATTGCAAATCCATTTCTGAAACCAGCAACCATGACAGACAAAATAAGAAAGTTTTTATAGGCCTTAAGCCTCGAAACTCAGGACCCTGCAGGAAAAAGCGTGGGCAGGTTTTTCAGGCCGTTATCAAGCTAAAACGTAATGTGGAAAATTGATTAGAAAATATGTAAGAAGAAATAAACTAAACATTTATTTAATACCCAACTAGCATAATTACTCGCTTGAACGTGGCAACGACTATCGTTATAACTTCTAAGTGTTTTGCCGTCAATCAGTGATTCGTTATAGAAAAGCTCCTATCACAGAGCAACCACCGAAATGGGGAATGATTCCAACGTTACGCCGTGGTATCGAAAAAGTATCCGGCTACGTTCCAACACCGTACCCTTTGCGTAGCTACGACCTAGCAAATTGAAAACAACCACGGGATTTATATCACTCCATACTCTGTCTAGTGTATGCTTTTTTTGCCTCGAAAATTATTTCACAAAATAATATTTCTCTACAACCCTTATGTGGTAAAACCATCTCTGTCTTTTGGTTTAATTATATACGGTGTCTCACTGGGAACGAGATCGATTGATTACTCAAACAGTAGCTGTTAAATTTGTTTTTAATTTGATTGTGTACTAATGTCAATAGGCGCAACTTGGCGACAATATTTTCAAAAGGGTTTCTGGTTATATCGAAAGTAAGAGTCAACTTTATTGTTTCAAATAAAACAGGCTGTAAGTTACTACATTTTCAGATTTTTAACAAATTGGGGATACATTTTATGTATAATAGCATATACCTAAGTCTAACCATTTCTGACGTATTTCAAATGTTATGTCAAAAATTTCGTTTGCAGGCCACATCATGATTATTAGATTTTCCTATATAATACAGGCAACAGAGAATTTGTTTCTGCAATAAACTACAGGAGTTTTTTTTGTACGTAGGTTCAGAATGACGTACTGAATATAAGAACACAAAATCCCTACAAATTAGGAGGGCGGAAGTGCCGCCATTTTGAGAAAAACGGTTTCGGCCTATATCTCCGTAACCGTGCACTTTAGGCCAAAAAGGGTAATCTTTATTATAGAACACTAAGTGAGTGGTGAACGTGTCGCTACCTAGTTCGGAACCAAGTACTATGTTGTCACGCCCGCTCCAAATAACACAGAGTGTTAAAAATAGAGACAGTATACAACTAACTAACAATTAAAAAAATTGTTAGCCCTGGCCCATTTCTACCCCAATATAGGGACAAAGTATGTAAGACTAGATGCATTCTCGCAACAATTAGAACCGTAGACCAGTTTCGCTCTCATTAGAGCTCTTCAGTACGGCATACTAACTGCAGCAAAAATGCACCAAAAATAACACGGCCATCGTATAGCCAGTCTTAAAACACTAAGTGAGTGGTGAACGTGTCGCCACCTAGTTCGGAACCAAGTACTATGTTGTCACGCCCGCTCCAAATAACACAGAGTGTTAAAAATAGAGACAGTATACAACTAACTAACAATTTAAAAAATTGTTAGCCCTGGCCCATTTCTACCCCAATATAGGGACAAAGTATGTAAGACTAGATGCATTCTCGCAACAATTAGAACCGTAGACCAGTTTCGCTCTCATTAGAGCTCTTCAGTACGGCATACTAACTGCAGCAAAAATGCACCAAAAATAACACGGCCATCGTATAGCTAGTCTTAAAACACTAAGTGAGTGGTGAACGTGTCGCCACCTAGTTCGGAACCAAGTACTATGTTGTCACGCCCGCTCCAAATAACACAGAGTGTTAAAAATAGAGACAGTATACAACTAACTAACAATTTAAAAAATTGTTAGCCCTGGCCCATTTCTACCCCAATATAGGGACAAAGTATGTAATGGTCTACGGTTCTAATTGTTGCGAGAATGCATCTAGTCTTACATACTTTGTCCCTATATTGGGGTAGAAATGGGCCAGGGCTAACAATTTTTTAAATTGTTAGTTAGTTGTATACTGTCTCTATTTTTAACACTCTGTGTTATTTGGAGCGGGCGTGACAACATAGTACTTGGTTCCGAACTAGGTGGCGACACGTTCACCACTCACTTAGTGTTTTAAGACTGGCTATACGATGGCCGTGTTATTTTTGGTGCATTTTTGCTGCAGTTAGTATGCCGTACTGAAGAGCTCTAATGAGAGCGAAACTGGTCTATGGTTCTAATTGTTGCGAGAATGCATCTAGTCTTACATACTTAATTATAGATAATTGTATTTCTCATCTTTCTTGTTAAATAACTTTTTTTATTACTCACCGTTTACAAGTTATACGACTATTAGGATTTATTTATTGTCTTTTTTACCTATATCTTTGTTAATAAATATTTAAACAATAAAACGCTTATAATTTAACTTTTCAATCGTCAAATTTCGTACAACTTTTACAAAAAACTTTTTTTTCTAAAATTATTATTTTCAAAGTTATAACGCGTTAATTTCAAAAATCCTGTGCCTAAACGGTTGACGCGAGTCTGGGCTTGAAAACCGAGTCATCCAACATCTGGCTATATATATATATATATATATATATATATATATATATATATATATATATATATATATATATATATATATATATATATATATATATATATACCCACATTTTAGCTTACTAGCTTGTTGGTAGATCTTGTAAAATAATATTGTATTGTAGCCTGCTTCTTTAACACCGGTCTATTTCCGACACTATTACAAATCCCCGCCCCCGGAAAATCAATTAAAATTTGAGAAAAAAAAGTTTGAAGTAAAAGTTGTAGGAAATTTGTCGATTGAAAAGTTAAGTTATCAACGTTTTATTGTTTAAACAATTATTAACAAACATATAGGTAAAAAAGTCAATAAATGGATCCTAATAATCATATAAGTTGTAAACGGGTGAGTGGCACAAAAAATATTTAGCAAAAAACATGAGAAATACAATTATCTACAATAAAGGTCATTGTCATTTTTGGCCTAAAGTGCACGGTTATGGAGATATAGGCCGAAACGGTTTTTCTCAAAATGGCGGCACTTCCGCCCTCCTAATTTGTAAAGATTTTGTGGTTTTACATTCAGTACGTCATTCTGAACCTATGTATCAAAAAAATAACTCCTGTAGTATAGTGCATTATGGACAAGAGTAACGGGCTCCTTTATTGCCTCTACTAATACGGAAGCTTTTATTAGAGTTGGTTTACTTGTAGAAAAAGATAAGTGTACTCCGTATGATATTTCGATAATTATTGATACAGGGTGGTCAAAAAAGTAAAATTGGCAATCCCTTCATTTTCTTAATATCTTGGATGAGTTCGATAGACAGTTTTGACACTAAAGTAGTTTTTAGAAAATGCGAAAAAGTTTTTGTAATCGCAATATTTTTTAAATTACTAAAAGTATGAAACTAAACTGTACACGCACGTAGATGTCGTATAAGTGGTACTATCTACCAATTTTAACTAAATTGGTTTAGTAAATCTGGAGTTATAACTAAAGAAAAAATAAATAACCTACGATATGACCTCAAAATACATCTGAATGGGTACCTATAATGTAAGAAAAGGTCAGACAGATATATCAGGATTACACTGCCAGTCCAAACAAAAGTTCCAATTTAAATTCTAAACGGACAGGCTACAAAAATATGCCACAGTAGACAATCAGCAGGGTTGCAATTTACCACAACTCTCATCTCCATCTGAAGATATCAGCAAAATGTATTGCAAATCAAATTTGTTGGTTTGGGTACTTTTTTTTTTACTTTTCTATGATTTTTAGAATTTGAAAGGTTTTTATTAAAATTGTTTACAATAACGCACTTGATGCGTCCAGCCTTTTTAGAATATCGGAATTTTTTGTATACAATGTGAACATATCCTTACTTCTATCACTAAGTTTTACTTGCATTCTTCAAATTTTATTACTTAAATACAATACTTGGTCAAGTTAAAAAAAAAACTGAAGTAGAAAATGAACTTTCTAATATAATGCATTTTTTTGCTGACAGGAGGTTGACTGTAAATGTTGAAAAAACATATTTCTTACCGTTTGCGTCGTATACTAATAATCTGCCAATTATTGTTAACTAAGTGTAAAGAATAATTGTCAGTGCCAAAAGACAAAACTCTGGACGCAGCAAGTGCGTTATGGCAGTGAATTTTTATAAAAATGCTTTGAATAGCAAATATGTCTTTCTAATGCAAGCAGTCATCAAATTGGTTACTGGTATAACCTATATACTAGAAACAATGTGCCATATTTTATCAAAATAACTTATTGTTTGAAAATGTACAAAAATTTTCCGACAATAAACTTTAAATGTTGGTTCCCTAGCCAACAAACGTTAGGTTAATAGCAAATTGAATTATTGAAATTTGAAGCATTTAATGAAAAGTTGCTACCAAAACGCACTTACCGCGTTTTGATTTTTTCCTTACAAACATATTTCGATAAAAAATGCAATAAAATAATACTGTTCGAAAAAAAATTGTAGGTATCACCAACGACTCTCTGTTATTGTCAAAATAATTTTATAAGATGCAGCTCAAGACACCCTATAATTAACTTATACAATTTTTTCTCGTCTCTTGTATAATAATTACTATATTGAGCTTTACCGTAGAAATGCGTCACCCTGTATATATGTAAACAAATCAAAACAGAACGTAAATGGATTTCAGGGAGCCTAGTTTGCGCTCACTTGAAGAATCTTTTTAAAATTCTAAAGTCGCGGTCTCCTCATTGACGAATATTTTGTACGAAAATTTGCTAAAAATAATGGATCGTTAAACCATAAACTTAACTAAAACTACCGTCAAAGCATCAGAGAGGAAATAACTAACCTGTTGCATATCAACCCTTTTTTTAAAACTTCGATCCTTTATATGTGTTGATAAAACATAACAAACACTGTTTAGTCTACCCACTAACATTAATAAAATCATAAAGGAATAATTTGCACTTGTATATAAAAATTACCAAATAACACAAATAATGTGTCAACTGAAACAGATAAAACAATCTAATACCATACGATAAACGTTAGTTACAGCGTGTAACAGACCTGCGCAATAATATCAAATGTTCCGTTGCCAGGCAACACTCAGACATACTAGATCTCATATAAGCCAGGTTTGCCATTGTCAATGAAACGCGGTGATATTAAAAATAAATGTTTCAAATTTGAATAGCTCAATTTTTTGGAAACCTAGAAATCTTAATTTTGGTAAATATTTAGGTATTTCCCAAAGCCACATGTACACCAAATTTCATCGAAATAGCTTTGTAATTTTCGAAGAAAGGAAACTCAAAATTTTTCCGGAAAACCTTGTCCGATTTTCCTGGATAACTAACTCATTCAAGCTATTAATGAAAGAAAGGCACTTGCCGAGTTTCATCAAAATCTGTTTACTATTTTTTGAGTTATCGGTTGGATACCTATATATATATATATATATATATATATATATATATATATATATATATATATATATATATATATATATATATATATATATATATATATATATATATATAAATATAAATCGAAACTGACCCCGGATATGGGTTCTAGGGGGCCACATTCGCGCTCGTTTGATAATTTTTTTGCAAAGTCTCACCATCCATACTTATTTTAAATTAAAAATTCACTAAAAATAAAGATGACATCTACATGTAAATACTTGGATATATAGTTGGATCAGCATTTAAGATGGGATAGTCAAGTATATAATTTGACAAGGAAAGTACGGTTCCTGACCTGTAGGTTCAGAAACTTTCGCCAGATATTTTCTGTACAACAGCTGTTTCTTTTATATAACGCTCTAGTAAAACCACATTTATAATATGGGATACTTCTTTGGGGTGGCGCTACAAACAGTAATATATGCATGCAGGAAAATGTACAAAAATAGATCCTCAAAATAGTACTTAAAAAGAATATTACATATCCAACAAAAAGTTTATATACTGAGTCCGGTATGTTTGATATCAGACAGGTGTTTTGCTTTTCGCTTTTAAGTTGGCAGCATCGAAACGTAAATCAAAATATAGGTATAAGCCATGAGTATTCTACCAAAAGAAGTCTTCAGTCGGTTTGTGTGCCTAGAATCAGGAAAACGCTATGTCAACGAGCGTTTTCTTATCTTGGCCCAAAGATTTATAATACAATACCGAGCGAATATAAGAGAATAAATGGAATTAACTTGTTTCAAGCAAAAATCACAGAGTGGATCAAGGCTAAATCCAGAATGGAGATTTGCAGTATCACAGATATAATTTTTTTTGACTATTTTCGGGAAAAATAGACATATTGGTGTATTTATTGGGAAAAAGAGTTTGCGTACGGTTAATAAATGAGTAAGCGTCCATATTTGAATATATGTGTGCAAATGGCCGGTGGATATGACTGATCGTGTGTGTGTATATTAGTGTGTGGAATATAAGTATACAATTGGGCGCGTGAATGCGTTTGTGGATGTGTGTGTGCGTGGGTGTGAGTGTTCATGTGTGCATGCGTGTGCGTGTGTGTGTACGTGCGCGCGCGTGTGTGTCATCATTATCATTATTTATTAAATCCATAAGTTCTACATCAAAATCCATATCACTAAATATACATACATATATACACATATATATACACACATATCACATACAATGCCATGGTCCATAAAATGCAATTTTGAATTATTTTTTTCTTAACTATAAGCCTGGTGCAAGATACAAACGCACATAATGACTACTTATAGACACATATATATACACCACATGTAAGTATCATTAACTAGAGTCTTCACAAAGTTCTTTGAAAAATTACAGACTCAAGGTTTCTAAAAAATTAAGTCCTTGGTTGTCGAGTTTGCAAATTATTTCACCAATACACCATCTGTTTTGAAACGAAACTAGGCGGTTTTTCCCAATAAACCATGCATATTCGTTAAAAATGTGGACCTTTAGCTTCTTTATGTAGGTTTCTTTAAATGCATGTTTTATCTGGTTCTTGAAGAAATTGATCAGGTTGTTGTATATTGTTGATTTGGCTAGGTTTACCATAAAGTTTGCGAGTTGTTGTTTTTCAGTAGATTCCACAAAACCACAGACTATTTCTTCATTTCTTATAGTATTGCGTAGGAGAATTTTTTTCAAAATTACTTTTACAAACTGCCATAATTCTAAACTTTCTGGGCATATCATCAACAAATGCCATGAAGTTCCTTGGACATTCGTACAGAATGGACATGAGTCGGTGTTTCTAATTCCTGCTCTGTTTAAGAATATGGCGTCTTCCAGGCGGTTTTTTGCGAAGCGCCATGATATATCTGATGACCTGGTGTAAGTTTATTGAAATACGTTGACCAGTTAATTATCCCATCTGTCCATTCACACTGCATTATTTCGTTTCAGTCCATTTTAAATGTTTTCATTGTAAATAGCTTCTGTAAATATTTTCTTGATTGTTTTGAGATGTTTCTTTCGTAACCAGATTCATCCTTGAAATGCAAGCTGAACGAATGGTTGGTACCTGAGGACATACCGCCTATTTGAAAGTGCTTTTTTATTCTGCAAAAATGTCCCATAATTTCTTCTTTTATACGTGATGGATGTATACAACCTAAACGTGTGTGTGAGAGAGAGTGCGTACGTGAGGCGTGCAAGTATATGATTGAGTACGTGCGTATAGATGTGTGTTCTGGATATTGATTTATTAAATGTACTAATCTTGCAGGTATAAATTTGGAATTAGACTTAATACGTCTTTTTGGTGGTAATAATATGCAGTGCCTTAGACTTGAAGCAGTGTAGGCGGTTGTCTCATAAGAAAAAAAATGTGGTCCTGGGGATGGGGGGCATACAGGCATTGCTTCATATTATACTATATGCCAAGATTATACCTCTGGTATTATATGTGTGTGTATATATGGCATATTTTCTTCGCATCTCGTGTAGTTTCTTTGTTTTAATATGTACACAAGTCACAGAGTTAGCACAGTTGTGTAATTTATTTGTTTGTCCATTTTCTGTTGTATGCTTAGGCTAAAAACTTGGTTGGGATACTATTTTTGTACAGAAAAATGAGCGAACAAATATTATTATTATTATAAATAACCTAAATTTATAAGAGTTTATACAAAAATGTACCACCATAACGTACTTGACGTTTTAGGAATGTTTGTTAAATCAGCACTTTTACCCAGATAATAAATATGGAGCGTTAAAACAACAACTAATTAAATTCGAATCAAATAAAGACGTTTTTTACTGCGTTTTTTTTCCACTGGAGTTTCCAGAACACTAACGGATTGACATTTATTTTTAGAGTTTATAACTGGCCGACCGTAATCGTGGTTTTTCTACGCTGTATCTAAAAATATAGTACTTCGTGCCTCTTCAGTTATCATGGATGGGTGAATATCAAGGGCCGTTTGTTGGTTAACATACCGTCACATAACTGATCTGAAGGATGTTCAGCAGTGTAGAATATAGGTCAGCGAGATACAAAATGTAAACTGTTGAGATTCCATCGTAACTTTATCTAAATTTTGACAGAAACAGCCTCGGATATTATGGCATAAATTAGTATAATGGCAGGCAAAATTAACTTTGTGTTATTGGTACGCAACTTACAAAATGATAGTAGTAATCTGGTAGAGCATTTTCAAGAGAAAATAGTTTGCACGCAGTAAGCGCATTATGGTATCGAATTTTCATAAAATTGTTCTTAATGCCAAAAAGTCTTTTTTGAATGAGAGACAATAGGTTTGGTGGAAAGTGTAACTTTTATAGTAGAAACAATGTCCGATATTTCGTCATAATAATTTAATTTTTTGAAAAAGGTATTGAAACTTTTATCTGGAAATAAAGTAAAATTTTCACCGATCTTCCTCGCCATCAAACCTATTCAAGTAATTTACAAAAAGAACTACACCTGCCAAGATTTAATTATTCACATAGAGCTTTTTGACACAAATTTCAAAAAAAAAAGTTTTACATAGAAATTTTCAAACTTCTTTCACGAAGTGTTTTATTAATTGGCTTAAGTAAATATTTAAAAATCTTGTTACAAAAATTAGCTAAAATATTATATACACTAATATTTCATCAACATTTTTTTCACTACAATAGAGAAACTTTTTTGCACGTGGATTTGCTAACATCTTTTTTACAATAACTTATTATATTATATAGGCACTAACATTTTACAAAGATTTGACAAAAACTGAATTCTACGAAAATACTAAAAAATTGTCTGCGAAAACTGCACAATATTTTTAAACGAGAGATTTATAATGAAATACACAAATCTCAAACTACATAATCTATATATGTAGCGGTGGCGGCTGATGCCTAAGATTTTTGGGTGTGCAGTACGAAAAAAATGTAAGAGTAGATAAAATGGTGATTTAAGAAAACTGATAATTTTATGGCACAATAGTTACATTAATTTTCTCGGACAATATAACGGTTTTTATTTTGTTACTCAAAAACGGCGCATCGCAGGAAGACAACTCAAGAGAGTTCTTATGTTTCAAATGAAACGGGGAATTTAAAATTAAATTTCAGTTGAGAAAAAATTATCGGCGTACCATTTTTTATCCAAAATTATTGAAGTCAGTGCCCGTACGCACGCTACTGTTAATTGTGAAAATTATGCTTCTATTGAAAAAAATTCGGGACGCAGCGAGGGGGAGCACAGCACATCTTGTGCGAGTGTAAAGCTCCAGACTGCAAAAGAAAACTGATCTACGGTCAGTCTAGACCGGAGACAGAGCAATATAAAACTTCACCCTACCAATCGCTGTGCAGACTAGTTCAAGGCACAGTGATTTTGGAATGGGTAGAGTAAGACTAAGGGTATGCACAATCAACCAAAGGTTGCAGTGCTATCAGAGCCACAAGGCCGCGGACGAGCTCTGAGGTAACAAAAAAAAAGTGCTTTATAGTAGTGAATTTTCATAAAAATTGTACACTATTAGTAAGATATACTATTAAAACCAATTCTTTACAATAAGAAATCTGATATCAGGTAGTGATTAAATATAACAAAACCACCAAATAAATTAACAGTGTCAGTGATGTGCGTATATTATTTTTAACAATATGGTCTCCATTATCTGAACCCACGCACCGAGTGAAGCGAAGAGATATTTGCTTACACTTGAATATGTCTTGTAATAAGCATTTAGATAACCTAAATTATAAGGGAATCATTATTTCTTTTTTCCAATTTGGAAATCGAAATCGTACGTACAGCGATTTTTCTAAACATTTTCACCTAAGAAAAATTTTGCTACAGATGGTTTATATTTACCTTTAGTGATTAAACCGGATGTGTGCTTTTGAGTGATAAAATATTACGATCATACGCGGAGCATTAAAAAAATAGTAAAGACGGAGTTGACACTATAAAAAGTGAAGTAGAAGATAATTTAAAATGCAGTAAGCGCCAGTTATCGACTAGCATTGAAGTTTTCAGACACACTGAATCCATTTTAAATATTTTAGAATGACGATAATACGTAGAATAAATGGTGCTGCAAATTGAATCATAACTTCCACATAGCTGTGATAATCTACTCTCCCCAGAAAGATATTCTAATTAAATGAATTTAGGGTACAAGACTTAACAACGAAGTAAATATACGTATTCCTGTATCTATAAACTTGTGAAACGTTATATTACTCGAGTTTTACCGAAAAAATGTCAATTTTCTCCAAATCATCCCCCATTTATCGCCTACCCCCTCAAGCGATCTTACCCCAAAACAACTCGAAAACTTTCACTGTCATGTGCTAACTGTGTACTAAGTTTGAATATGATATCTCAATTCGTTCAAAAGTTATTGCGCCTATTAACGTACCGACCGACCGACAGACAAAAAAAAAAATCATTTCAGAATGAAGTTTTCTGTATGTTTTGAGACCTTTTATGCCCTTTCACAAAAAATATTCCGCACCCACACATTCAACCACAATTAAAAGTTTCCTAATAAACAAATCATGAAACGTTATATTACTCTAGTTTTAACGAAGTAATGTCAATTTTCGCCAAACTACCGCCTATTTATCCCCTACCACCTTAAGTGATTTTACCCAAAAACAATCCAAACCGTTGGTTTGTCAGGTACTAACTGTATACCAAATTTAAAGACCGTGACTACTAACGGACGAATATACAGTCTGACAGACAAAAAAAATTTACCTGCCCAATTCATGTTTTCTGTTTTGACACTTTTTCGATGTTTAGACGAAAAATTTTTTGTCGCCGATGCCATACTTCCACACGTATTGACGACGTGGAAGTAAAATAACAATTTTGTTTGGAACAGTTATTTACTATACAGGGTGTATTTAAATGAAGTGGCACAAATAATACTAGAGATTCCTTTGGTGAAAATAAATTGATTTATCCTAAACATACCTATATCCCATGTCGCATGATTTAAATAGATACAGGGTTCAAAATGGCAAACAAAAAATTATGTAAATTATGTGTATAAATTTGAAGGGAAAAATTCATTTGGCCTGTATTTTCTGAAAAAAAAATGGTTTTTTGCACCGAAGGGAAACCTACAAACTCATGCTGCTATGGCGACTTAAAATCTAGTAGCTAAATATGATTTTATAAGGAATGGTAATTACTATAAGTAAGGTGATTACCAACTCTTAATTAACTTTATTCGCTTTTCCCTTTGATATTAAAGAGGTTTGAAAATGAATAACATAGAAAATTACACCAATGACGAGTATACTATGCTGCAAGTATTTTTTGCATAATACAAGACTTGTGCTGCTGTCTTAAGATTTGATCAGGCAAAATATCCTAATCGCAGCATTTGTAGAAAAAAACATTTGCGGCGATAGAAAGAAGACTTCGCGAGAACGGATAACTTCAACATGGAGGTGAAGGCCTTGGAAAGAGACGTTTGCTTTGCAATGTATATCTTGAAGAAGTTGTCCTTGGCAATTTAGATCACAATCCTAAGACAAGTACAAGGAAATTGTAGCACAGTACAATGGTTCTCATACCACAATTTGGAAGATTGGCCATGATAATCTTTTTTAGCACTACCGCCAACAACCTGTGCAAAGATTGACTGCCGCGGATTTACCTAACAGGGTGGGGGGTGTGGTGAGCAGGGACTCTCCGTAAGCCTGGCAAAGACGGAGATGATCCTATTTACCAAGAAGAGGAAGGTAGAGGGGTTCAGGGCGCCCGTGATGTTTGGAAAACCTTTAGCTTTAGTGCGGGAGGTCAAATATCTGGGGGTGATCCTGGACCCGAAACTAACATGGGGGTCGCAAATAGAACGAGTTGTGAGGAAGGGAGTAGCGACCCTCTGGCAGCTGCGTCGTGTGATAGGGAGGACCTGGGGAGTTAATCCCCGGATCCTTCATTGGATCTACACTGCAATCGTCAGGCCGAGAATCCTCTATGGGGCGTTGGTCTGGTGGTGTGGTGTGAACCAAACAACCAGCAGGAAGCTGGCCAAACTCCAAAGGCTGGCTATCCTGGGTATCACAGGCGCTATGAGGACGACACCCTCAGCCGCGCTAGAGGTCCTGTTGATGCTGCCACCGCTTCCCATCTGTATCAGAAGGGAGGCTATGGCGTCGCATCTTAGAATCCGGGACTCAGGTAACTGGTGCGGAGAGGGAGCAGTAATAGGGCATGCAAGAGTCGCCAAGGAGGTGGAAAAGGAAATTCCGATTTCCGCCATAAAGTTGAGGGATGCCGAGGACGATATTAGGTTGACTAGGCCATACACCCTCAGGATACCCAGAAGGGATCAGTGGAGGGAAAATGAGGTTGCATTCCAGCCCGAGAGCCTGGTCTGTTTCACCGACGGATCGCGGCTGGAGGACCAGCAATCCTCCGGGGCAGGAATATATATCGAGCGCCTGGGGGTGCGCGAGAGCTATGCTCTTGGCGCATACACCACGGCATTCGAAACAGAGGCGTATGCTATCCTGTCTGTGGCCAATAGACAGGATGTGAAGATGAGTCCCGAGAAATGTGTGTGCATTTGCTCGGATAGCCAGGCAGTCCTCCGGGCAGTCTGCGCGGCCAGAATCAGGTTACCCCTGGTTCAGGAGTGCGCTGACGCCCTCAGAGGGCTAGCCAGGACGAAGGAGGTGCAACTGGTGTGGGTTCCGGGACACTGTGGCGTAGCGGGGAATGAGGTGGCGAATAATCTCGCAAAACTCGGTTCCCGACGGCCGTTCTGTGGCCCGGAGCCTGCGATAGGCATAAGTAGGAAGACAGTCTCTGTCGTCTTAGACAGGTGGACCGAGGAAGCAATGGAGAGGCACTGGGGGTCGGTTGGTGGCTGCAGGCAGGCGAGGGACTTCGTGGAGGGGCCGGACAGAGATCAAGCTGTCTGGCTACTCGGAAGGAGTCGACCTACGCTTCGCCGCATCCTCGGGGTGCTGACAGGCCACTGCGCCCTTAGAAGACACCTCACATTGATAGGCGTAGAGATGGATCCCATTTGCCAGGAATGTGGCGAGGATGAAGAAACGTCCTACCACTACCTGTGTGAATGCGAGGCTTTTGGGAGTCTTCGAGCAGAATTGTTCGAATCAAGGACTCTGCAGAGGAATCAGGTAAGTACCGTCCAATTGAAGACCGTCATGGCCTTCATCTCGAGGTCGAGGCGGTTTGGCGACGGAACCGAGGAAGAGTAGAGCATGGTTGCTGGGTTGCTGGGGTTGGCAAAAAGGGCCCATTGTGGCCTACTTGCTTGGCGTTGGCCTCCCCACCACTGCTACTACTACTACTAACAGGGTAGATTTTTGTTAATGGTATATAAATATTTCAGGAGAAAATGTAAATATTTTATCTAATATTTTGTTTGTTGATGTATCATTATTTCAAAGACAGGGTTTGGTAAACATCACAATATTCACTTATGGTTGATCAAAACCCCCAAGAAGTTTGTAAATCGATATTGCAGCATAATTTTAATTTAAATGTATGGGAAGGAATTAAAGGAGATTATCTTATTGGTTTGTTTATTCGGCTTCCCGGCGCGGTAATATCTGCGATTTTTAATCAAGGAACACAAAATAATGCTTGGAGTGGTGCCACTAACTATCCGTTAAAACATGTGGTACGCGCATGACGCAGCTCCTCCCCATAATATATCAGCTGTTAGGCAATGGTTAGATTTGAATTTTCCTGGGAGATGGATACGTCGTGGGAATAATGCACGCGTAAAATGGCCAGCGCGATCAACAAACCTCACACCCATGGATTACTTTTTATGGTGTCACCTAAAAAATAATTGTTTATTCCAGCCTTATTCGTAGTGTGTAAATGCTACGTCAAAGAATGTTTTAGCTGCTGAGGAAGTAAAAAAACGCCTTTACAAGGGCACATCGTACTTTTAATCGCAGAGATAGACACTGTTTAGAAGAAAATGTAAACTACTTCAAAAACATCCTTTCATATATCTTTTAATTTTTTTAACTGTTAATTACATGTTCGCTTAGATTATGTATTTATTGTTTTATGTGACTCTTGGTTATTATAGTTTTGTTCTTTTCTCCAGTAGTTGCTATTAAGCTGACAATAAATATGTATTTTTAGAGATTCGGTGTTTCGATGGAAAGAACGTATGCCTCTGAACCGAAGGGTATTGTGTTCGATCCCAGGGTTATCCTTTCACTTTTTCAGCACATACTGTAACATTAACATCAACCGAGGTTGTGGCATTGTACTTGAGCAAGTTGAATGTCTTCACGTCTATCCCTTTGGAGGGGACGTAAAGCCGTAGGTCCCGTGTCCATGCGATGTTGGGCAGGTTAAATAGCCCTAGCTTCCTTACAGAAAGGGTTCGGCAAAATTTCCAGGATAATGAGGTGCAACAACTAGCTGGCGTCGGTAATTGACCAGTCGCGGAAATAGAATGGCGAAAAAAAAGTATTTTGTAACACTTATTTTTTCGTGTTATTATCGCAAAACAGATTTCTTTAGTAGAGGGTTCAAATATTTAAGAACATGCATTTTTATGGAAAGTGAAGACACAAAGAAGCAGTAGTTACGGGAATTGTCCAATTTAAACAACTGTATAATACTATATTGCTTTACTATTAAGTCGCATAGCAGCATTTTAATAGGTTGTTTTAGTGCGAAAAAGAAAAAAAAAAGATTTTTTTACAGAAAATTACAATGGACAATTTTCATTCACATTTTTGGACACAATTTTAAAATCATAATAATCTATGGAGCAATAAGTTCTGAATTTCTTCACACAAAAAAGGCCGTTTTGAATCCACATAATCCGGGAGGTATAAATCAGAAATACTAATTTGTAATATCAAATATGCGTTATGGCAGCGAATTTTCATGAAATGCTTCAAATTTGCATATCGCAATTTTCTATACACCTAAAAAGTTGAGTTTTGGTACGTAGTAAGGTACTTACTATACTATACTATAATTGCGTATATATATATATATATATATATATATATATATATATATATATATATATATATATATATATATATATATATATATATATATATATATATATAAATTCAAACGTACCTTGCTTTCGGGTTCTAGGGGCCCAAATTCGCGCTCATTTAAAAAAATGTTTGCAAAGCATCACTATCTATACCCTCTCCATTAGCGATTTTGTAAATATAAAAGTTTGCTAAAAATATCTCCCAAACGGTTGACTTAAACCAATTTCAGTATGTACACCTTTTTTTTTTCCAAAAAAGTCCAATATTTTATGCATTGTTACTAAAAGATGTATACGAGGACTAAGAAAAATGTTAATGCATATTTAATGCATAACATTGATTGTATAGGGCACCCTGTCCGCGACAGCAAAAATGATTATTATATTATTTTTTCAAAATATAGAAAGTGTCTTACTATTAAATTTGAAACATGTCTAACTAAAACTTTAGAAATTATAAAGGAAGAGCCATTTTCTCTTTGTCACTTTGACACCCTGCATCTCTTTTATGATGTGACTTGGGATATAGGTATGTAAGGTTAAATAAACTTATTTTCAGAGGAATTTCTGATATCATTTGTGTCTCTTTATTTAAATACCCCCTGTACATATTAAGGATTATAAAGGGTTGATTACATAAATCTATCTAACTGCCTAAGCCCTGTGTAAAAATAGGTAGTCGACTTACCTACTATAAACAATGTGAAGACTTTTTATGTAAAGACGAATAGAGAAAAGCTCTCTCAGCTGTTTCTGAAATCGATTTCGACAGATGCTTTGGACGAACAGGAACGTTCTACCTTTCTTTGTGGTCCGTGTTTTACGCTTGTGCTGATCCCCTAAAGGATGAAACGACGAAATTACTTGCTGTAGATTCCTGGACTATCCGATCTTTTCATAATACTTACCTTCTTTGTAGGTCTAAGAAAACTATTATTTTTCCCATTTACGTTTTACTGTCAGGAAAATGTATCCTGCCATAGCCGCTGTAGAGAAAATGTTGCTGCTTTTAGTCAACTTTGTTTTTTATCTGTTTTTTTTTCTGCAAAAGATTTGCCTGCATAAACCCAAGTTCTCTTTTAGAAGGTGCCGGCAGTATATGCGCTTGCTTCTTTAAAATATTTTTTGATTGTTATATTGTAAAAAAAGTGGGACGCAGCAAATGCGATATAGTAGCGAATTTTCATACAATACCCAACTTACCTTATATCCTTAGCATACGATTGGACCTGTTCAAACTTACTAACGAGAAATTTGGTCTGTGGCTGATGGATGTCCTTCCAATGCCATCACTCTCTTTGGACACACACACACACACATGTTAAATTTAAGTAGCTAATTTTTGTAAAAAAATTACTACAAGGTATCTAAATTTTGTTGGCATTTATTGTCGGCAAATTTTTTTCAAACGAGCATGATTTAGAGTCCCTAGAACACACATTCTAGGTGTGTTGATGACGATGTTTATATAATTTTTTTCTCTAACCCCCATGGTTGGTGAGATATTGACCTCAAAAGATTATTTAATAATTACAAGAAACAGCTGTATTGAAGCAGTGCCCTAACATATAACAACCAAATTTGGTAGATGGTTTTCTTTTATCAACATCGTTATTTGTCAAAAATTTGAAGTAGATATAAACTCAAAAAAGGGTAAATTAGGGACGGGTCACCCTTTTAATGATTTGATTTTTTTAAACCCTCACCTAATTGAAAGTTAAATTCCATTACTTTCATAGCAAATTAAATTTTCTGTCTTTTTTTGCTCCTGTCAGTTTTTCTAAAAGCCACCATTTTTTGAGTAAATTGAGATTTTTAGAGTTGAGATCAAAACAAAATTATGCCCCTTCAAGATTTTATTAAACATTAAAGTCTCATAGGGGATCCCTTGAACGCTCTGCAAGTCATCTGTTGCCAGCTTACAGTTGTTGTCAAATCTGACATTACTTCAATATATTAAGTTTTACAATAATTATTGTCTTGTGTTTCTTGTTTTCTTGTGTGATAATAATTTATTGCTCAAAATGGCTGAAAATATCTCGGTTAATGAACAAGTTGCCGCAAAATGTATAGGTATATCGAAAAAGATTTCCTAAGCGTAATGTATCACATCTTCAAACGTTTGCTAATGTTGAACGTATAGCTCAGGAAACGGGTTTCTTTTTCATAAACAATGTTGAGTGGACGCACGAACTAAGGAGCTTCTTCTAGACAGTATTGAGAGTGAGCCTCAATCCAGCACGAGACGACTATCCAGGCAGTTACACATAACAGGGCCGACAGTCCATAGAATTATCCGACGCAATCTGCTGCATCCCTATCACCTTCAGAAAGTGCAAGAACTACTACCGCAGGATTTAGAGGCAAGACTGTTTTTTTTTTTGTAATTTCATCTAACATCAGAACATTGATTTTTTCAAGACCATTCTTTTTACAGATAAAGCTTTCTTTACAAGGAGATGTATTAGGACTGCGCACAACTGCCGCGAATATTCAGATGTAAATATATATGCTACAGTAACCCACCATTTCCAAAAAGAATTTAAAATAAATGTGTGGGCAGGTCTTATTGGAGGACATTTGCTTGGGCCGGTTATTTTACGAAACCGCTTTAACGGCGCAGCATATTTACGTTTCTTGCAAAATGTTCTTCCTAAGCTACTGGAGGAGATGCCCTTACAAGCGCGTAGCGAAATGTGGTTTATGCATGATGAGGCGCCACCACATTTCACCACAAATGTGTGTGGATTTTTAAACCAACAGTTTCCAAATCGATGGATAGGTCATAAAATTAATTGCCCTGAACATTGGACAGCACAATCACCAGACTTGAATAGATGTACCTTTTTCTCTGGGGGCCTTTAAAAGAATCTGTGTATCTGACACAAGTTCAAACTAAGAAGGATTTGTGGAGTCGCATCAATAATAAGTGGATCATTATTAAAAGTAACATCCAATTACTTAACAGAGTCGATTTTAATTTTCGACGAAGGGTGCAGTTATGTGTGAGAGAGAATGGAAGTCATTTTGAACAATATCTTTAGTGTTTTTTATATGTTTTTTTATTTCTTAGTTTTTAGATATGTTACTGTTTAATAAAGTCTTCAAGGGACATAACTTTGTGTTGATCTCAACTCTAAAAATCTCACTCTTCCCAAAAACGGGTGGTTTGTTGAAAAACTGACAAGAGGAGAAAAATATAGAAAATTCAATTTTCTATAAAATTGATGTAGTTTGACTTTTAATTAGGTTAGGGTTAAAAAAATCATTAAACCGGTGACCCACCCCTAATTCGTCAATTTTTGAGTTTATATGTACTACAAATTTTGTCAAATAACGATGTTGAGAAAAGAATACCATCTATCAAATTTGGTTGCTCTATGTTGGGGCACTGCTGCAATACAGCTGCTTCCTGTAATTATAAAAGAATTTTTTGAGGTCAATATCTCACCAACCATGTGCGTCAGAGAAAAACTCTACATAAAAAATCGGCATGTTTTGAGGTTCTCAACACGAACACATTCCGTATCCATTTATATATATATATATATATATATATATATATATATATATATATATATATATATATATATATATATATATATATATATATATATATATATATATATAAATTCAAACGGACCGGGTTCTAGGGGCCCAAATTCTTGCTCATTTGAAAAAAATTTTGCAAAGTCCCCCCATCGATACCTCTAGATTAGCGATTTTTTTGAAATAAAAATTCGCTACAATATGAAAATTAAATTGTAGGGTATAAACCTAGCGGCGAATTTTACAAATTCTAAAGTAATATTTTTTTTGTCTCAGAATTTAGCGACTTTTAACCCTTTGAAGCACGAATTTCAATGTTATTTCCAATTATAATGACATTTGGTATATATCATCTTAATGTGTAGAAAAATGATGTAGTACACTTCTTTGTTGCAAAAAAAACATTTATTTTAACTTTTACAAGTGGTTTCGATATGAAACCACAATGCAAGTGAACACATACAATATCGAAATATTACATATATTTTATATTACTGATGGTAAGTTATAAAACAGTTTCTTTCTGCCAGTAAACACAACCCGACTTTATACTGTATGCAGCTCCATCTGGTTCGATGAGGTTTTTCGGCCGTACTACACTGAGCACAGCGTCTTGATGTTCCGTGCACAGGTAGCTGTTTTGCTTGATCACGCCGTTGATCTATTGGTACATAAGGCTTTAATCTGGATACAATTTTTTTAGTAGAAGATGGCCTTCCACAAGAGCCTCTTGAAACGGAAGCCCCAATGAAACTCAGTATTACTTCACATCGGAAAATTTTGAGGCTTACTTTTGGTCCTCCGTTTAAATATTATATATGAGTTAACTACTGATGTATCGAGAAAATGCCAAAATAGACGGTGGTACCATTTTCGGGATTTCCGATCGATGGCGTAGTAAGATTTCATGATATCAGCTTTGTCAACTCCACCCATATACCTTCGGTCGTCTACAACTGCTTTAGGGCAATTGACTTCACTCATACTTCCATCTTTCTCCCTTTTATTCACTTTAGTTTGATCTGTAGGAGAATGTATAGTAGAGAGCATCTGAATAGTTCTTTTGTCCTTCCACTTGATACAAGATACTTTGTCTTTATAAACTGCCCAATCAAAATCACCTCGATTCATTTCCTTATCGCCTTTCAATCCAGTGGGAAGATTTTTTCTGTTTGCGCGTACAGTTCCATACGCGTAGATTTTATTTTCTTGTAAAGAAAGTAAAAGGTCAGTTGTTGTGAAATAGTTATCAAAGTAAGCGTGGTGTCCTTTTCCTTCGAGACCGTTAGTCAAACACTACCCGTTCACCTAAACCTTTCTCAGATTTATCTTGTTGCTTTCCTGTATATAATTCAAAATTACTTAGATAACCTTCTTTATCGGCGCACGCCCAGATTTTAAACCCCCTTTTTACAGGTTTCATTGGCATATATTGCTTGAAAGCTATTCGGCCTTTGAACTTCACCATGCTTTCATCAACTGACACTTCTTTTGATGGGCAATAATATTTCTGGAAGTTTTTCTTTAGGAGTTCAATGTATGGTCTGATTTTAAACAATTGATCAAAACCGGGCTCTCCTTTTTTTGCCATTGTGGCATTGTCATTGCAATAGAGGCTAGTTAGCAGGGAGCCAAAACGGTTTACGCCTATTTTTGATGCTATGAAATCATCACGTAGTTCTGGACGCGAAGACCAGTAATCGCGAAAGGAGGGAGACTTTTTTATACCCATGAGCAAATTTACCGCTATAAAAATTTTTATTTCCTCCTTAGTTGTCGGAATAAAGTTTCTTTTTTCCTGGGTGGCATACAAGTTTGTTTGTTCTGTAGCCAGACGAATAGCATCGCCAAAAATAAGCAAGAAGAAATCTATAGGTTTTGTGACATCAGGTGGTACTTCAGAGCTGGGACCAGTTAGTTGCTGAAAATGATTTAGATTTGGAGCAATTTCTTGTTTTCTCCAGTTCACAAAGTGGATAAGTGGTATATGATCTTCTAAATCGCCTGGGTCGTCATCTATGTCGCTCCCAATTGCCAAACCGTCGTCACTCAAAATAGTGTCCTGAGCAATCGCTTCGGTAGTTTCATTATTTTGAATGATATCTTCAATCATTTCTTCCTCTTCTTCCTCATATTCGCTTATTACTGACTCTCCATCAGAAGGAATTTCATCAAGCAGAGCCTAAGCTTCATCCGAGGTTAGTTTTGACAAATCGATTTGTTTTTTCATCACTTGCGACAAATCAATTGGATTTTCCATCCTAACCTGAACAAATTTACTTTAGTGCATTGCACGCACACTGGTTTCGCCGCGAAACCATATCCGGTCAACAAAAACAAATTTACTTTACTGCAAGCACACTGGTTTCGCCGCAAAACCATATCCGATTGACAAAGTAAAAACAATAAATTATGTAAAACAAGTATTCTTACCTTTCTATTGTTGCCTCAGTAACACAATCGTCCAAAAAAACGGAGTAGTTATAACACTTTTTACGAAAATGTAGATAAAAAACGAAATCATTCATAAAACGTGGTTTCTTTGACAAATTCAAACGAATACTAGCAATACAGTGTTCGCCAATTGCAAATTTGCGATGGAGATCAATCGATGGCGCACTAATACCCAAGTAGGAAGTGTGGTTTCACTGTAAAACCAGTCTACATATAGAAAAAAAAAACATTAGGTAAGTGGTTTCTGTGTGAAACCACTTTGCTTCAAAGGGTTAATTATATTCTTAAATTTAGTACAATTAATAATAATAATAATATATATATATATATATATATATATATATATATATATATATATATATATATATATATATATATATATATATATATATATATATATATACTTATGTTAAGTAAAGCCTGTAAAACGGAATTGTAATTAATTAATAGTGAATATTAGGTCTAGGTAGTTAATAAGTTCCTACTATCCTTCCTGGCCTTTCTAATAGTGGCTTAGTCTGTGACGTTGAATGCTCTGAAGAGCTCCGGTAGCGTATTCATATACCTGTGGTCAATTTTATGTGTTTATTAAAAAAAAGCATTTCAAGAGAAACAAAAGATTATAACATAGTTTAAAAGAAAAGAGATAACTATATTACTAAAGATGACTACTTGTATTTAGTAGCACATTTTTAGAGGTAGGTTAAGTTTAAGTATATTCACACAAAAAGATACGTGTATAGGTGATCTAACGACCTTAGGAAAGGGTAGCAAACGAGGGTCATAATGTGCTAATGGCTTATCAGAGCCACAGCCAGTAAATCAAAACACACACATATAAAGACAACGACATTGTATGAGCACCATTACGGCATACCTTTTATTATAATTGTATTATTGCAGGAACCTTTAAAAATTTAATATGATTGCATGATATGTCAATATAATGAAGTATAAACTTAATGTTTCAAGTGGTTCATTGCAGTCATTCCATTCTTTGTCTGCTAATGTATATTATGCTAATTTCATACGAAACGGAAAGAGTTACAGTTAGCGTGACCACCTGCCAATTGTAACTGATGCCACAAGTCTTAATTTCAGCAGCACTTACCCCTACATCATCTTGTAATGGGATCGTATTCAGACTTAACATTTTAAGATGAAAGTTATAGGACCTTAACATGAGAAGTAAACATTCAGCTCAAAGGTACGCAATTTAAGCAAATTAACTGCATTTTAAAATTTATTTTACTTTAATGCTAATCCAAGAAAGCAGTAATTATTATTGTAGTAGGACTTTACGATGACCGCACAGTTTCGAACAAATAAAAGTCAAACTACATTGGACAAGAACCTCGGTGGTTCAGAGGTAAGAACGTGTGCCTTTGAACCGAAGGGTACTGGGTTCGATCCCGGCGTACTCCTTTCACTTTTTCAGTACAAACTGTAAAATTAACATCAACCGAGGTTCTGGCATTGTATTTGAGCAAGTTGAATGTCTGCACGTTCCGCCCTTCGGAGAGGGCGTAAAGCCGTCGGTCCCGTGTCCATGCGATGTTGGGCACGTTAAAGATCCCTACCTTCCTTACAGAAAGACAGGGGTTCGACAAAATTTCCAGGATAGTGAGGTGAAACTGCTCCCTGGCGTCGGTGATTGGCCATAGTCGCGGAAATAGGCCGACGTTAAAGAAACAAAAACACACAACACACTACATTGGACAGCACATAAGATATCAATTATACATCTGCTTTAATTTGGAGAAGTCTGGACGCAGCAAGTGAGTTATGGTAGCGAACTTTCATAAAAATAATATACATCAATATTTACAAAATTTATATAGAGTGTGTCCCAAACTGGGTGGGAATGTATTGCTATCTCCGTTATTATTAGAGATAGGTAGACGGTTAAATTAGCAATGTTTTGTAGAATTTCATGCTCGTTCCAAATATGGCTCTTTTTTCTTCAATATCTTAGTAGGCGTTGATCTGACATGTCTAAGACTTGCACATTATCAGGACACTTTTTACAGAGTAATCTTCTTGTACTATTCTCAACTTTGGATTGTCATTTGTTTTCGAGCTACAGTGTCAACGTTTGTTTTTTATTATGGCAGCCATATAGGATTTTTTGCTCATGTGATAGCCTTTGAAAATAGCTTTCCAGTGATGTACAACATGCTTGAGAAATCTTGTAATTGCACTGACAATTTTGAGAAAAATCGTTTTGAAGATAGTAGGCTATCAAATCCAATACCAGAAAACAAATGACAAAAAAGGTGTTCAAAAAGCAGTAGGCTATGGAGTCTAACAACAGACTTCTACTTTTAACATAATTTTCGATAATGATTCAAGATTAAAAATAGGAACTTTGAGCACACCAATGAATTGGCTCATTATTAAAAATAATATTTAGCATTACATTATCCTGAAAAAGTATTATAATTTAATTAAATACGTAAACCTAGTAAATAACTAAATTTACTAACAGAACTTAACAAAAAACAGATTAATGATTTACGAAGACGCCTTTGAAAATTGTTAGATTTTTAAACGTAGGTCAACTGAAAAACAACAGAAGAAAGGTTGCTATGGATATAACACTATCGCGACAACTAAGAATACTGTCATTCTTAATTATCTGAACAATTTGAGGCGTATTTAACACGTTGCTTAAAATTTTCTACTAAATAGTTTGTTTCATGTTTACTTTAAATATTATTCAACAATATGTTTACTAATGAAGGATATTTTGACAGGTTGGAATGTTATGTTCGTTTTAACCGAAATACAGAGGCAGCTGCAAATTCATATCACAACAACTACCCAGAAAGACAACAACCAAACACCAAAATATTTCGCAGGATAATGACCAATCTATTGAACGACGGTAGCTTCCACGCAAAGAAACTATCAATGCCTAGAAATGAAGACAGAAATATTGCCGTCTTACAGCTTTCAAACGAAAACCCTCCGCAATCTGTTCGGTTTTATGGTGAACAAATTGACGTTCCAAAAAGTACGGTACACCGTATATTAAAGCAAAGTCATTACCATCCATACAAACCTACAATCGTACTAGGCTTAAATGTTGACGATTACCCTAAGCGACTTCAATTCTGCAGATGGTATCAAGGACCATGTCAGCAAGATGAAAATTTTCATTTGAAAATAATATGGACTGATCCAGATTTACAAATTGTGGTGTGTATAATCGCCATAATAGGCGTTATTGGCCAAATGAAAATCCTCATCTAAAGGAAGAAAGACGATAGCAAGACATATTTGGTATTAATGTTTGGTGCGGCTTATTAGGTAAAAAACTGTTATTTTTATTTTTAGATTAGACAGTTAATTTAAAAAAAAAATCAGGTAACTTCAGTGTTGGTCAGTTCTTTTTTGAAAATAATTTAACTGGGGAAAGGTATCCTAATCTATTGAGAAATGATATCTTACCAACGATTAGAAAAGTTCATGATAATTTAGACGAGATTTGGTATCAACAGGACGGTTGTCCAGCTCAATGAATTTTTGTACCAAAATTTTAATAATCGTGTCATTTGTAACAATGGACCGGTTCATTGGTGTGCTCGAATTCCTCATATAATACCCATTGATTTTTATTTTAGGGGTACTCTGAAGGATGATGTGTACAAATTCGATCCACCACAAAATATCAATGAATTACGAAACAGAAATAGGAAAGCTATAAATCATATTAACCGAAACACTCTCACTAGAGTTTGCAGGCATGTTTCAAAAAGGTGTATAAAGTGCATTAAACAAAACGGTGGCCATATTGAACAATTTTCCATTTAGTGTATTTTTAAGTTTATATTTTATTATTTGTTGAGTTCCGTTTCTAATTGTGTTGTTTTGTGGAGTTTAATTTTCTATTCGTTATTGCCGGGTTTCGTTATGAAACTGTTTCACATAATATTACCTAGCATTGTTACCTAATTAAGTATTGTAAATTAAATCACAATATTTTTTTATCGTGAATCATTACGAAAATTATGTTAAAAGTAGAAGTCTATTGTTAGACTCCATGGCCTACTTGTTTTTGAACACCTCTTTTTTGTCATTTGTTTCCTGGTATTGGATTTCATAGCCTACTATCCTCAAAACGGTTTTTCTCAAAATTGTCAGTGCAATTATTACAAGATTTCTCAAGAATGTTGTACATTATTAAAAAGCTCTTTTCACAGGCTATCACATGAGCAAAAAATTCAATATGGCTGCCATAATAAAAACAAACGTTAATACCTGTAGCTTAAAAACAAATGACAATCCAAAGTTGAGAATAGCACAAAAAGATTACTCTGTAAAAAGTGTCCTGATAATGTGCAAGTCTTAGACATATCAGATCAACGCCTACTTAGATATTGAAGAAAAAAGAAATCGACAAATTTTGGTTTCTTCAAAATAACTTGAAAACGAAAAGAGGCAGGGCAAAATACAAGTCATATTTGGAACGAGGATGAAATTCTACAAAACACTGCTAATTTAACCGTCTTCCTATCTAGTAATAACGGAGATAGCAATACATACCCATCCAGTTTGGGACACACTGTATATAGGTGTTTCAAAAATGTCTTCAAAATTTCTAGGACGTATATTACACCAAAAAATAACTGTAGTTTACTCCATAAAACTATTTCCGAAAATGCGCTCCTAAGGAGCTACAACCCCTAGAAGAAGACTCTCAAAAATGGTTTTTTTTTGCATTTTCTTCACAACTACTACAGGCAACTTATGAAAATTTGACACAATGGGGTAGTTTCTTATTAGCAATGTTACTAATTTGTTAGCATCCTCATATTTTGTTCACAGGCGTAACTTACAAGGGGACTGGAGTGGTTCAATTCCCGCATCTTCTTTGTGCGTGGTTTTATCTAATACATTTATCGAAAAAATATCAAAGCTTAATTTATTTTACATAAAAAAGGTGTACTTGTTAAGATGTTTTAAAGTTGACCGTTTTCGAGTAATTTGCAGTAGAAGGTTGAGGTTTTTTCAAGCATTTGAAATCACTTGTCCAAAATGTCTTCAGTTTTTTTTAAGTAGGCCATGATATGAATAGGCAAATGAGCAGGACGTCAGCTTGACATTGTTTGGTGTATTTCTAAAATCAATTAAAAAAAAATGAAACTGCCTAAGAGGAAAACATAAAATGAAGTGCGATAATCAAATGTAATATTTAAACAAAATAAAATGAAACACCTTTATGATTATTTATAAATTAAAAAAAAACTTAATAACCACTAATGAGCAACAACAAAATTAATAAATCACAACAGGTGCTGAAAATATCCCCCATTCTCTTAAATGCATAAATTTAATCTTCCATCTAAATTGAACGTTAAATGATTTAACACTTCACGATTATTTTGAACAAGTATACATTAATTACTTATTTTCTCTTTTAATTGCTCGACAGTGTTAATTGCATTTTTATACACTTTTCCTTTCAGATACACCCAGATATTGAAGTCGAGTTGACTCATGTCGGGAGACAAGGCTAGCCAATGAATTGGCGCATCTGTACCACGACAGATCCATTTGTTTGGAAAATTAAATTTTATCCACTGTCGCACTCTTCTACTAAAATGGGGGGGTGTATCATCATGCGTAAAGAAGATGTAAGGGTACATTTTCCAATATTTGAAATAGATCATTTTCTAAAAAAAAAACGAAATACATATCCCCGTTTAAGGTACAAGGGAACATATAAAACCCTATGAATTCATACCTTAACGTAGCTATCAAAACTTTTAGTTTAAAACCATGTTGATAGTGTAGTAACTCTAGGATTTTCTTTGGCGCAGAAATACGAGTTGTGAAAACTAGAAATGCTTCCCTTACGTGTGCCTCCGAACCGAAGGGTACTGGGTTCGATACCAGGGTTCTCCTTTCACTTTATCAGTATATGCTGTAACATTAAAATCAACCGAGGTTGTGGCATTGTATTTGAGCAAGTTGAGTGTCCTTCCTCCCTTCGGAGAGGGTGTAAAGCCATCGGTCCCGTGTCCATGCAATGCTGGGTACGTTAAAGATCCCTACCCTCCTTAGAGAAAGGCAGGGTGTGGCACAATTTCCAGGATAGTCAGGTAAAACTGCGCACTGGCGTCAGTAATTGGCCATAGTCGCGGAAATAGACAGACGAGAAAGAAAAAAGAAAATCTAATCCTATTCCCTATCTCATTCTAACCAAAATATAACAGTAATAACTTTTGAGTATAAACTTTTAGCGGTACATTCAGTAGGTATATTACTATGAAATTATTTTAAAGATTGCACTCACTCCAATTTGGATGGAACTTAATGCGTCGTAGTAGAATTTTATTTACACACTTATTTTAATCATACATTGTTTTTAAGAGTTCAGAGCTGTGTAAACAATAAGGTAGTGTGTATATAAAGTCTTGGTTTCACTTTTCTTGGCCCACCCGACGTTGCTTTATCCGTAAATAAGATTTTATTTAATTTAAAAAATTTGGAAATTTGCCTTTCGGTTCAAGCAGTAATTCACAAAAGTTGACTCTTGATGGCCTATCCTCTGGTGGTAAATGTTGCACTCGCCTAAAATGGTAAAGATGCAGTTGCTGTTCTTTTAAAATTATAAACGCACTTGCATGGATTAGTTTTTGATTCTAATCTCCGTGAACTAATTGTAGGCGTATGAAAAACGGTTTCCTCAGCTTCTACCCTTCATACAAAGATGTTCTCCATCTGCGTTTGTTATTTTAAGCGAACCATTTTCTGATAATTTCTGTTCTATTGCCCAAAAATTTCTTTAATTCATACATTTTTAGTAGAGTATTTTTCTGCAGATCTTTCCACAGCTGCATTCGAATATTCCAAACACTCACCTATGGTTAAAATCATATCAACTGTTCAGCATACCTATGATTTACCATTTTTTAAATTAATAAATAACCGAAATAATAACGTGCTATTTGCAATACCTCAAACAATATCAAGCTGACATCCTGCTCATTTGCTTAATTCATATCATGGCCTATTTAAAAAAGATTTTCGAAGGCATTTTGGACAAAAGCTTGAAAAACACGTCAACATTGAACTGCAAGTTACTCTAAAACGGTCAACTTTAAAACATTTAAACAAGACTACTTTTTTAATGTAAAATTGAGATTTTCGATAAACGTATTAGATTAAACAACGCACAAAGAACATACAGAAATTGACCCATTCCAGTCCCCTTGTAAGTTACGCCTCTGTATGAAATATAAAGATTTTTTTTATGAAAGTCTGCACAGTTTCATTTACAAAAATTCACCTTTTTTTTACAGAAATTGCCTTCCGTAATCCTACACTAAATTATATTTTTCACAAAAATTCGACAACTTTTTTTACAATCAATTTCTGCGAACACTTAAAATTCAATTGAGAGCGCCTGTATACGGCAGCTTGTTTTTTCCGACGAGTGATAAAAACAAAAAACCCTCTGAATGCGTCATTTATATTGGTAAAAACGCCGTATCACAATTTTTGATATATTTTGTTATATGTGTCAAAAACGTGAAAAGTTTCAAAACAATGGACATAACTCAAAAACTATGAATGATATCAACTTCTTTCCATACAAACATGCATTATGATTCGATGGATGTTCTATTAAAAAAGTAAATGTGTATCACCAACGACTTATGGGCCATCCTGTGATTATCAAAATCAGTTTATAATATGCAGCTTGGGACACCCTATAATTAGCGTATAAAATTTTTTCTCGTATCTTGTATAATAACGGTCATGGCCTTTACCGTGGAAACTTATTACATTTCTTTTACATAATCCGTATCTGTTTCAGATTATTTGTCTAAAAGTTGCGTATTTTGACGTTTCAATTCGCGACTTTGACGTTTTAGGAAGAACAATTTTCAGAATATTTTTTCTCCTCCTTCTTGACCATTTTGCGCCAAGAAAAATGAACCTGTGTATGCAATATTCAATTGGTTTCGTTAACCACACAAAATATGTTGTTCTGGTGCTTTCCTCTGATCACCAGCGGCACCCACTTTTTTTCTTTAAATGCCTATAACTTTTTTTTGCTTTCAACTTAGAGATTTGAATTTTGATATGTAGAGTAAGTTTGATAGTAGAAACATGTATGCCAATTTTGTTGTCATAGCTTTCATATTTTCGGAGATACAACAATTTTCCGAAAGCAAATCCAAAATCTTTCCGGAAAAACTGGTTTAATTTTCCTGGCTAACGAACTTGTCCAAGCCACTTACAAAGGGAAGGCACCTACCAAATTTCATCAAAACTGGCCCCATATCTCCTCATTAGTGAATTTTTAGTTTTACTAAAAAGTTTCGCTAAAAAGGTAAAGCAGTGGGACATTCTAAGGTTAACAACAATCCACATGTTTTAATTGAAATATTATCGATCCTGAATGGAGCTTACTTCATTCTTTCTTCTTTGCACGTTCGATTGGTTGAAGTTTTAATCAGAAAGGCAAAGTTGTCGACGCTAGTCAGAATATTTGAAGGCTTTATGGAAAATTGACATTTCAAGTCGATTTAAGTGTCTAAATAACCAGCCGTGTTGATCCCCAGAGTAAACTGCTATTTGATAAAATAAAGCATAATGAAGTCATGTACACTCAACAAACTTCTATGGTTAACAGAACCGTGTGACATGTTACAAGGTCACCAAATTTTGCACGTTTTTTTTAAAAGCTCCTAAAACCTAATTAATTTACACACAATTATGAAAGCTTTCCTTTACAGAGTTGCAGCTAATTGATAGTAAGCAATTGTCATAAAAACACGTTTGTTTGCTGGCTAGGTAGATTTTATTTTAATCTTCCCTCGTATTACCCTTTATAAACAGATATTTTTGTTTCATCCCTTAGCCTTTCATTTAAAATGTAAATGAAGCCTATTGCAGAAGGCGTGAAGCGGAATTAATAAAAACAGACATGTTTCAAATTATTTTTATTCAAAATTTAATTAAATACCTGCTTGTGTGGTCTACTTTACCTCTTCTGTTACAACTGTGTGGGATATAATCTCATTTAAAGTACAACTTCTTCAACGCTGTCATTCATCTCTCTCGGCTTCTTATTATACCATCTCCCATAGCTATTAAAATAAAACGTATATTATACCTGTATACAATTTTAATTACGCAATTAATTGTATAATTAATACTGTAAAGTATATGGGGCAGCAAACATCGTAATTAGAAGACGCATTTATTATTGCATATAGAGTCTCCGAACCACAACTATATTTATTTCAATACGGCATAGTAATGAACGAAACAAAGTCTTGACGCAGCAAGCACGTTACACATTTGACAAAAGTCTGGGCGCAGCAAGTACGTTAGGGTACCGAATTTTTCATAAATGTGTATTTTTTTAATGAAAGGCAAGGAATTTGGTGAACAGAATAACCTTTATAGTAAAAAAAATATCCCATGTTTAGCAACTACTGTGATTTACAAAAAGCCGCAGATTTTGTTAAGGCATTTATTCTGGGATTCGAAGTTGGCGATGCTTTGGCACTGCTAAGATTACACGACTTATTTATTGAATCATTTGAAGTAAAAGATGTAAAAAATTTGAAAGGAGCTCATCAATCGAGGGCTATTGGAAGACTGGCAGGAAAAGGCGGCAGAACCAAATTCTCAATTGAAAATGCGACCAAACTAGGATAGTGCTAGCAGATGGTAAAATTCATATATTAGGAAGTTATTAGAATATTGCAGTTGCAAGAAGAGCTGTATGTAATTTGGTATTGGGATCGCCTTCATCCAAAGTTTACGGTTACGTAATGTAGCTGCAAGCGTGTAACAGAGAATGTAAATTTTAGTTTGTAATAAATAATTTCTTAACTACTGTATTGTTTCGAAAAGCACAAAAGATTTCCGAAAATAAACTGAAAATGTTCCCGAAAAACTAGTCCGATTTTTTTGGCCAATAAGTTTCTTCAAGGTACTTGCACATACCTGCCATGATATATCTAAATAAGTATTCACAAAAAGCTTTGTAATAACGATTTTAGGATGTAAATTAAGAAACAATTTCGCGATTTTTATTTACAAAAATCGGCAAAAATGCTACATGAAAATTATATTTTTTCAAAAATGTTTTTAACGAAACTTGGAAACCTTTTTTGGCAACAACCTAATACATTTACTATTAGTGACAAAAGTGTTTCTACGAATTCCTGCGAAAACCAACGATATATTTTGCACAACAATTTGCTAAAAAAAAATACAAAAAATTCAAATGATACGTATACCTAACCTGTAAATAAAACTGAAAAAATGTATAAAATTCGTTTTTTCAACTTTTCAGGCACAAATCAAAAAACATTTTTAAACTTTGTGACGTAATGTCTCCGAAACGGCTGCTTACAATATAGGCATATTCCTTAATAACTGGAAAACTGCTAGAGTACAACCCATCCCCAAGAAAGGATCCAAAGCGCTTCCTAGCAACTACATGCACATTTCTCTCCTTTCAGTCGTCTCTAAAGTGATGTAAAAGTATATAAACACCGATTTACTAAAATTTCTTGAAAAACACAGTCTAGTCCACGACAGGCGAATCCGTCAGCGAAGATCAGCTGCCGACCTCCTTTCCTTTGTCACCCTTCTTGGAACAAGTCTATGGAACTACACGGTGAATCCCAAATTGTCGCTTTAAATATATGCAAAGCATTCGACAAAGTCTCGCACGCAGCGTTGCTCAATTAACTTCTGGCCTATGGCATACCGCAAAAACTCTATATCTGGACAGCAAATTTCCTCTCCAACCAGAGCATTTCTGTTGTCGTGGATGGCCATTCCTCCAAACTGTATCCAATTAATGCAGGAGTTCCTTAAGGTTCAGCTTTAACCCCTACTTTGTTTCTTCTCCACATCAATAAGCCCGTCTCTAGCACATCTAACCCAGTTCACAGTTACGCGGACGACAGCACCCTCCACTCAAATATACAATATTCTAAGCATGTTTCTTTAGCCCAATTAGATGAGGATCGCAGACTCATGGAGGGTTCTATCTCCGTGGATTTCCAAAAAATATTAGACTGGGAAAGTAGAAATCTTGTACAATTCAGCCCCACCAAATCTCACTCTTGCTTTCTTTCTCATAAGAGATACACCAGCACTAGACCCATCACAATAAACAACCAAGTTTTCAAAGTGATGAGTCCCTTACACTTGTTGACAGTTCTGTGGATCGAAATATCAATTGGCACCAACATGTCACAATAATTGCAGAAGCGGCTGCTAAGAAATTAGGTTTCCTCTTCGGGGCTCGCAAATACTTTTTACCAGCCAATATCTATACCTTATATACTTCACAAATAAGGCCAAACCTCGAATAATGCTCCCACATCTGGGGTGCTGCTACCACGTCTACACTCGCTATCCTGGGCTCTATTTAGAAGAGAGCTATACGTCTCTTCGGTGAACCTACCCTCACCCAAAGGCTGCCATACCTTGCCCACCGACGTGCCGTTGCTGACCTTTTTTTCTCTTATAGATATCTGCAGGGGCACTGCTCAGATGAGCCTTCTTCCATAGTTCCTCCATCTGCTGCCCCCAACAGATCTACCAGGGGAACGGAGCGAATTGACTCTTTTACTGTCCAGGTCACCAGACATAAAACATCTTGTTATGCCCGCTCTTTTGTCCCGAGGACTTCCAAGTTGTGTAGTTACTTGCTGGCACATGTTTTCCTTCTCCTCCGAAACTCCAAACCTTCAAGTCCAGAATTAACAAGTAAACCCTCGTGGTGTGTTGTTAAAATATTTAAAAAAAAAAACATAAAACTACGCAGACCAATATTTTTTCCCCCATATACTTTTCTGTGAGAATATTTTTGTACCTCGTAGAGTAGGTCTGTTCCACAAAATTGACAGCACCTTTGTTTCTGTAAATATACAATAAGATAGCACGACAGTGCAGTTTCTGCACATCCATCAGTCCGGCCTCCGAATATAGCGCATCACTGGGGTAGGTAATATTTCTGCCATATATAATTTTTAATATCCACCTTTGAGTTGTCCCTACTTTTCTCAAATATTTTCCTGATGGGCTTCCCCACGCTAATATGCCGTATAAAAGCTGCGACTGAATGAGAGCAAAGTAAATAGTTTTAAGGTAAGTGATTTCCAGAAATTGCTTCAATCTCTTAAACTTCAAAACGAAGCTCCCCAGTTTCTGGACTACTTCATTTGTCTCTCTGTCCCATCTCAGATGACAGTCAATATTCAAGCCAAAATATTGTGTATTTTTTGTTTCACTTATTTGATCAGAACCAACCGACAAGTTCCCAAGTCTTGGCATTCCAGTGGCATATGAACTCGATTACAGGTACTTAGTTTTGTCTCATTTTATGGACAACAGATTTTGGTTGAACTATGTTTTCAATGTTTTTAAATGTGTCTCGGCTTTCTGTCTCAGAGATAACCAATACGGGGCGCTGTATAAAATAGCTGTATCGTCGGCATAACTGACGATCTCTCCTTCTGATTGTAAGCGAAGCATGCTTTGTCCAAGTTCTCCATGTCGATTGTTTTTAGGCTTCTTCTGTTGTTGTCAATAGTGTTGGAACCACTAGCCTGGACAATAGCATTCTCGTACTTGAAAATTGTTGATAATGTAGACATTGCAATACCGTCCAGCCTACAAACATCACTTTTTTTCGTTCCCGTTTTCACTTGTTTTAATATCGACATTTTCTCTTCAATGGTAAGGCGTTATCTTTTACTACCAGACGCGGAAATTGTGTAAGCAAGTCTATTCACCTACCAAAACGCGCGGTGATCAAAAAGTGATCGAAATAGGGCGGTGCAAGTTTCAAGATTTAAACATAAAAACAAAAAGCCACACAAATGTATAGTTGTAGCGAACTAACGAGCATTGATTTCAAGTGGTAAGAGGGACTCTGTCATTTTTTGAGTGGAAGAACCCATAAATATTGTCTCTTGTGTTGTGTATAGTAAAATTTATTGCCCATTAGTGTCCTGTCTCAATCAAGAAACATATGTATGTAGTCGTAGTGTGTTTGAATGGTCATATTTTTATGTAGAGAGGCAACGAAATTCGCAGAAAGACACAGCCCTCTTGCTTACTTTCGCACATGTGTGTACCCAATAAAAATGTGAATGGGTCAGCGCCATAATTACCTCGCTAAAACCGAAATCGCCTAAAAAGCGTTAAATTAGAAACATTTTAGCGTTGTCTCTTACACAAGACCATTCAAATCACCAAAATTTGCTCGTTATATGCGAAGTTCCTTAAATCTGCTTCTCGTAAAACCTGGACACTACTGTATATATATATATATATATATATATATATATATATATATATATATATATATATATATATATATATATATATATATATATATATATATATATGTATATATATATGTATATATATATGTATATATATATATATATATATATATATATATATATATATATATATATATATATATATATATATATATATATATATATATATATATATATATATATATATACTCATCCGACAAAATCATTCTCCAATTGAAATGGTCAAAGTAACTATGGGCTGAGAGAGGAATCAGCATGCCTATATGGGCTACCCTTTTTCTTCGGGTCTTCATTATGCGACAACAATTGAACACAACAAATGAAAATATCTGTATTGTCCTATTGTAAACGTTCCGCCTGACAGGTATGACAAGGCCAACAGCAATAGGCCATCCAGAACTTGGAGCCATTTAAGCCAAGCAGAGCAATGTTAAGATCTATCAGCGGTCTGGGCAACCCTGAACAGTCCTACAAACTTTTGAGTGGTCCTGCTGGCCCTAAATAGCAACAGACTCTGCATCTCCACTTGGTCCCCATGAAACACCACCTCGAAAGCAATAGCTAAGTACTTGGTTCCTCTGATCCCTTTGTTTTCACTTTAAATTTTCATAATAACTGCCGCAGGAAACCGTTTTAATAGATAACACTTTGCATTATATAAAGCCATTTTTAATCAATAAACAATAACATTGGAGTCTTGATTTTTATTTGTGTGTTCGACGTGACCTAGATTATAAGGCTCGAAGCCACTTTTTTCACTTGCATTAAATGTTAGCTTACCGTTGACTAGCTAGGTCATTTTCCTTTTATAATTAACATTTTAAATTCTTTTATCATTACATTCTAAAAACATAACCATTCATTTTTAGGGTTATATAACTGTCTAACTATATATATATATATATATATATATATATATATATATATATATATATATATATATATATATATATATATATATATATATGTGTGTGTGTGTGTGTGTGTGTGTGTGTGTGTGTTTATTTCTTCACTCTAAGGCCTCAATCTGCCTACTCCCCAAATCTCGCCGGAGATCGTCTGTGAGGTCTCAGTGTGTCCAACCCTAAGCCTCAGAGAGGTCTTCTCTTATATATATATATATATATATATATATATATATATATATATATATATATATATATATATATATATATCGTTCCGTCTACCTGCTTCGTTATCAGTGAAAGTAGTGGGGTCACCGTCAATTAAGTGGGGGGCTCTGGTCACGGTAGGATGAGGAGGATTAAGAGGGTCACCGGCATTTGTTGAGGCAGATAATGGGGAAATAAAATTGTCTGTGGAATTTATTTTCTTTTTGTGTGTTTGTAAAGAAGATGTAATAGATTTCCAAGTAGTCGGAAGGCGAAGACCATCATATCTCTTATTTAGACAATCGGGACGTTTTTCAATCTCGATTGCTTCGCGGATAATTCTCGTTTTAAAGTTGTAAACCGGTGCTATTGTTTTGGCATTATCGAAGTCTATTTTGTGCCCTGTATGAATTTGATGCATGGCCAGCGCCGATGAGGGGTCGGATTTTCTAACTGCGAGGATGTGTTCGTAGATTCTATTGTGGATGCGTCTATTTGTTTGCCCTACACAGTCGGAACAAGGAATTTCGCAAACTTCGTGGGATTCGTTTGGAATCGTATCCTTGGGTATTTTTATTAGATTTGACAGTTTTTGCTTGTTGTAAATACGGTTTTGATACTATGTGTTCTAAAAATTCTGCTGATTTTGTCGGTGACACCTTTAATGTATGGTAAAACCGTATTCACAACAGAGCAAAAACTGTCAAATCTGATAAAAACGCCCAAGAATACGAATCCTCCTCATCCTACCGTGACCAGAGCCCCCCACTTAATTGACGGTGACCCCACTACTTTCACTGATAACGAAGCAGGTAGACGAATTGACATATATAAGACAAGACTTGCAACGAACTGCCAGATATCTCTGAGGCCTAGGGTTGAACACACTGAGACCTCACCGACGATCTCCGGCGAGATTTGGGGAGTAGGCAGATTGAGGCCCCGTAATCGAGCTACAACAACCCAACCCACCTTTGTCCACCGCTCTAAGGAGTAGGCAGATTGAGGCCTTAGAGTGTCTTTACATATTTCTTTTACCCACCGTTGTCCACCACTCTAAGGAGTAGGCAAATTGAGGCCTTAGAGTGTCCTTACATATTTCCTTTACCTCTTGAAAATGGCTCCAAAACAGGAGCCGAAACGTCGAGTTTTCATAAATTCTGGACGCGGTTTAACCCGAGAACCAAGTATGTCTCACATTAAAGACCAGAGAAATCTTTCTGAATATATATATATATATATATATATATATATATATATATATATATATATATATATATATATATATATATATATATATATATATATATATATATATATATATATATATATTGCTTAACTTACCATTATCATTAAGAACAATTTTATAAAACCCTCTTACCAAAACGCACTTGCTGCGTCATGAATTTTTGTCTCATTATGATTGCCTAAAACATATCCTACTAAAACACTTATAAATTACCTAGTTATATTAGAACTCTTAATAGACGGCAGTTTTTCATTTAAAGGCATCATGACCTACTACTTCGCACCTGGCCGAGCAATATACATCAATCATAACAGCTTCCCGCATTTTGATGACATTATTTGACCGCATGATATAAGAATGTCATTGTAGCTATTAGAAGCAAGCCACAATGCCTGATATAATCAAACATTATAATATATAACTCAGTTTAGGAATGTTACAAATGTTATCCGAATGATTCATATTAATCCTAAGTATATATCTTAGCACGGTGGGACTACTATAACCCTGAAAAATGGATATAAAAGAATCGGAATCTCACTCTTTGATCTAGATACATCCTGCACATCTGATGTCCATCTCCCGTAAAGTGATTCTACATAAACAATTACAAAGATGAGATTTTCTTCTGAAACTGTCTGTCAAGGAGATTTTGAAATGATCTTTTCTTTATTGTGACCCGTGTTCTGTGAAGTGTGTCTGGTGGAATTCGTTTAAAAACAGTTTCTGACTATCCTGAAGCGGGCCTGTCTGTTAAAAGTCAGCCACACAATGGCAAGATACAAAAGCGGCTAATGCACTTGTATTTTCTTTGTGTCTGCCTCTCTGGCGTATTAAGAAAATTAAAGTATGAAAGTGTTACTTTGAGTAATAGTTTTAGCTATGACGCTTTTAGGTGATTTCATAAAAAAAGTCTGGATGAAGCAAGTACGCTATGGTAGTGAATTTCCATAAAAATGTTTTTTGAATAGCAAATATGTCTTTTTTTTAAAAGAAAATCATCACATTTGGTAGACAGTGTACCATATTTCATTAAAAGAACTTTATTGTTTGAAAAATTATTAAAATGTTCCGAAAATAAACTTAAAATGCTCCAAAGAACGGATCCGATTTTCCCGGCCAACGAACTTCTTTAAACCACTCACAAACGCCAAGATTCTATAAGACTCAAACTAGTTATCGTATATACCTAATCTGTAACTAAAATTGAAAAAAAAAGACAATGTAAAAAAAAATATTTTGTTCAACCTTTCACGAAAAGTTAAACCAGTTGAAGTAAAAAAAATGTTCGGGACGCAGCAAGTGCGTGATTGTAGTGAATTTTCCTAAGAATAATATATTATAGCGATTTAGCCTCATCTTAAAAGTTATAAAACATTACACTATTTAATTAGGAACGGTAAAAAATAGGGTAAAGAAGAGCAAGCAATAGAACCTCGGTGGTTCAGGGGTAAGAACGCGTGCCTCTGAACCGAAGGGTACTGGGTTCGATCCCAGGGTACTCCTTTCACTTTTTCAGTACAAACTGTAAAATTAATATCAACCGAGGTTCTGGCATTGTATTTGAGCAAGTTGAATGTCTGCACGTTCCGCCTTTCGGAGGGGTCGTAAAGCCGTCGGTCCCGTGTCCATGCGATTTTGGGCACGTTAAAGATCCCTACCCTCCTTACAGAAAGGCAGGGGTTCGGCAAAATTTCCAGGATAGTGAGGTGAAACTGCTCCCTGGCGTCGGTGATTGGCCATAGTCGCGGAAATAGGCCGACGTTAAAGAAACAAAACACACACACACAAGAGCAAGCAAAAGCGTGACCTCTAACGTAAATATTTATACAGTAATTTGGATACAAAACTCTTACAAAACAGTTTATAAACAGGTAATATACTCAACAAAAAATACACTTGTAAGCGGAACATAAAAAATTCCTGTTGTTTATGAATTGCGGGTGATTGTATGCATGCATAAGGGGAAGAAGAACCACCAGGACGAAGAGGGTTTCTGCCCCGTCACCAAAAAACATGGGGGGGGGTCTCCTTCCCCTTGTGCATGCGTAAAACTACCTTCAAAGCATAAAGCACACGAAAAATTTCTTGGGAGCAACCGCAAGAAAGTTACTGGACCTGCGCGAATATGGGTGTTGTGCGGGCAGACAATGTTTAAAGGAAGTGTTGCTGCCAAATGTGAAAAACGCATATTTTCAAAGTCCCACTAAATGTGTTTTCTTAGCATTTTCCGCTCAGATTTCCTCCCCGCCCAGAAACTTTATTAGTGAATTTTCTTAGAAAAAATTCACTAATGAGGAGATCTCGACTTTTGAATTTTGAAAAAATTTCTTCAAATGAGCGCGATCTAGGACCCCTAGAACCCATATCCGGGGTCAGTTTCAATTTTTATATGTTTATATATATATATATATATATATATATATATATATATATATATATATATATATATATATATATATATATATATATATATATATATATATGTATCACACCGATAACTCAAAAAATAATGGGCCGATTTTGATAAAATTTGGCATGTACCTTTATTTTGTAAATGGCTTGGATAAGTTCGTTAGCTAGGAAAATCGGACGAGGTTTTCCGGGAAAATTTTGAGTTTTCATTCGAAAAAAATTCTTATCTCAAAAAGTAATAAGCCGATTTTAATAAAATTTGGCATGTACCTTTCTTTTGTAAATGGCTTTGACAAGTTTGTTAGTCAAGAAAATCGGAGGAGGTTTTCCGGGAAAATTTTGAGTTTTCATTCGAAAAAAATTCTTATCTCAAAAAGTAATAGGCCGATTTTAATAAAATTTGGCAAGTACCTTTCTTTTGTAAATAGCTTTGACAAGTTTGTTAGTCAAGAATATCGGACGAGGTTTTCCGGGAAAATTTTGAGTTTTCATTCGAAAAAAATTCTTATCTCAAAAAGTAATAAGCCGATTTTAATAAAATTTGGCATGTACCTTTCTTTTGTAAATGGCTTTGACAAGTTTGTTAGTCAAGAAAATCGGACGAGGTTTTCCGGGAAAATTTTGAGTTTTCATTCGAAAAAATTTTTTATCTCAAAGAATAATAGGCCGATTTTGATAAAATTTGGCATGTACCTTCCTTTTGTAAATGACTTTGACAAGTTCGTTAATCAAAAAAATCGGACAAGGTTTTCCGGGAAAATTTTAAGTTTTAATTTGAAAAAAAATTTTATCTTAAAAAATAAGAAATCTATGATAACCAAATTTGGTAGGTAGGTTTACGATATAAAAAGTAAACTATACACCAAAATTTAGATTTCTATGTTACAAGAAAAAAAAGTTATAATAAAATATTTTGTGCCAGATCATTTCTATGAAAATTCACTACCATAACGCACTTGCTGCGTCCAGGCTTTATTCATTCTTGGTCTCTTAGCTTTCTGAGGGCCTGTTTGCAACAAATTTGCCTTGTTGCTTGTGCATCCAAGAGGGGTTCTCAACATGATTCTGAAAAAAAACCTAAAAACCCTCCTTGCAATAAACTGTAAATTTACCGAGATTACATTCTTGCCTATAATATCGAATACAGCACTAAAGTAAATAAATTCACTTGCTGTTTCACTTCTTTTTAATTTGTATATTACATATATAAGCACAAGATAAGTAAGTATAATAAAGAGGGCCCTTAATTAACATTGGGGCTGCACAAACTTAAAAATAGAGAAGATATTTAGATCTTGTCTGTGTGCACACAAAAATTAGTAAAATACATTTATAAAATCTAGGAAAAAACAACAGTTTTACAATGTTATTTGAAATAAACCAATAGGGATACGTTTCGGGGCTATTTCGCAATTCGCGGGTATATGAATCTAGCTTTTGTCTAAGACTACACTATAATCCGGTCGACGCCGAAAGCAAGCACCTTGTAAATTAAGCTCGATAGGCTTGGACGCTTAAAAAACGTAGGTATGTCTAATTTTAAGCGGGAGACTGTACCTATTTGAAACGTACAATATAAGAAATACAGAAATTCGCTTTAAATTGCTATTTACTAAACTAACTAAAAAAATTAACCTGCGAACTCATCGATAATAAGAATGATGGATCTAGTAACTTTGTCTAACTAACATTGTCGCATGCTAAAATTTAGCACTTTTTAAAGCAAATATTGTCCCAGTATTATAAAAAAAATGGGCTAGGTCTGACAATTTACAAAATTGTTGTTAGATAACCTCAAATTCGATTCCTCGCCGGCTGTCAGTTGGCAAAATAACAAACGACAAATAGAAATTGTCAGAGTTAATTAGGAGTGGGCTTTTAAATACCCCGAAGAATGGGAGGCTTAATATTTATACATAATAAAACGTAGTTCTAGATTGCCTTCAAACAAATTTAATCACTTTAATCAAAATTTATATTTATTACTATATATTTTTCTGATATCTTCTGATCCAGGTAAGAGTTTTGGCAAATGGCAACCGCGCTGATTGTTTATTGTGACACATTTGTGAGGCCTGTTCGTATGAAGTTTGATTTGGAGGATTTGTTTGCTATAGCAGCATAGCCCTGATATATCTGTCTGACCTGGTCTAATATTATAGGCACCAATTTAGAGGTAATTTCAGGTTATATTGTAAATTATTTATTTTTTATTTGGTTATAACTCAAAATTTACTGAAGCGATTAAAGTCAAATTTGGTAGAGAAAACCACTTATACGATATCTACGTGCGTGTAAAGATCTGGTTTTATGCTTCTAGTAATTTAAATTTATGGGCCAGCCAGTAATTGTCAAAGTAATTTCAGACGATGTAGCTCAAGACACCCTTTATTAATATATATATATATATATATATATATATATATATATATATATATATATATATATATATATATATATATATTCGTATCCTGCATAACAATGGATACATTGAGTTCTTTCATGAAAATGCGTCACCCTGTGTATATGTAAATGGACAAAAATTTAAACTGAGCCCAAATGAAGGTTTTAGCGAGCCTAATTGGTTCTCCCATTTAACTAAATCTTTTCAAAATTCAAAAGTCGCCTTAAAATAAATTTTCTGAGAATATTTTAGTAAAACGAAGGACAATGACGGTTGAAACTGAAACTTAAAGTTTTGTAAAATACACTGCTTACGATATTTCTTCTACACAACCGGTATTCGTTTCAGGTTCTTGAACAAAATTTGATCGTTTTGACGTTTTAAATAGCGACTTTGACGTTTTGAGAAAAAAAATTTAAAATTTTTAAAGTAAGTTTTCTGGCATTTATTGATATTTTTGCACAAATAATATAAAACCTTTTTCTGTAATATAGAATAGATTTTGTTATCCATGCAAAATATTTTGGTTTGTTGCGTTTCTTTGCTTATCAGTAACACCCAATTTTTTTTAAATGCCCATACTTTTTTTTAACCTAGAGATAACAATTTTGGTACTTAATATACTTATTATAATATAAACTTGCATACCGAATTTTCTGGCTAACAAACTAAGCCAAGGCATCTACCATATATATATATATATATATATATATATATATATATATATATATATATATATATATATATATATATATATATATATATATATATATATATATATATATATGTATGTATGTATGTATGTATGTATCACACCGATAAATCAAAAAAATAACAGGCCGATTTTGATCAAATTTGGTGAGTACATTCCACTTGAAAGTGGCTTACTCGTTAGCCAGGAAAATCGGGCCAGTCGTGAAAAATTTGGTATCTCCAGAAATAACCAAATTTGGTACGCATGTTTATATTGTAAAAAGCAAAAAGCAAAAATCAAACTTTGCATTAGCACTTAAATCTCTATGTTGGAATATAAAAAAGTTATAAGACCAAATTATTTTGTGTGGATAACAAAACCTATTATATATTACAGTTAAAATTACGTTTTCTTGGCAGAGAGGTCAAGAAATACTATAAAAGCTACTTTCAAAATTTCATAGTTTTTTCTTGAAACACAGATAAAGAACAAGGAATACGAATTAAGTAGAAGAAATATAGCAACAAATGTGTTTTATAAGGCCTTTAGTTTCTACTTCAACCGCCATCATCACTCATTTTACTAAAATATTTGCATACAAATTTGTTTCAAATAGACCTTTTCTCTGGTGTTTTGGCAGTAGTTTCAGTAATAGAGTTTATAATTTGATAGTCTATTATTTTTTTGTGAATTTTCGAACAAAAAAGTCGTAATTTGTTCCAATTCTGTAATGCAATATCTACAAAGTTGGACAAAGACAGACGATGTTACTTGCACTGCTCTGCCATTATAAATCGCAGATAACAATGTAAACAATGCAAGTTACAATCAAGTTACAAGATGTCAAAATGTAGCTGTTTGTTTTCATGGTTGTCAGATCTTCAGAAATTGTATGTAGTTAAACCTTTCATATATAAACATCTCAAATTTTCACAACTTCTGATAATAAAGAAAGCATTTTATAAAATTAAATTTTCTCAGTTAGTTAGACAATACCATAGCTGTATTTGGTACCTGCAAATCTCGAATTGCCCATTTCTCATGATTTTTAATTTATCCTCCAATCCAATTTACTCTATCTGGCAACGCTGTTAGATCGTGTTCATGCTGGAGCTCCGCTGTCATTTGTCATTCTGTGGTAATATCATTAATTTATTGTGAGCTGTCAATATCAAATTGGAAATTTGGCCTCTTTAGTTCTTAGACATTATAAAATTACTAGAAAGATATGATAATGCGGCTACATATTTTTGCACTGTCAGGCGCGTGTCGTTATGGGGCGAGTACAGTCGCCACCAATGATCTTAGTTTATATTACTATATCAGTGGTCGCAACATAATAATATTATGCTGCAGTACAGTGAGTGACGTTTCATCACATCTCGTAGCGTCTTAACAAATTGTGAAAACTGTTGTTTTTTTATTAGATTTTATAAACGTATTTTACTATTTTTTATGTGCATACAAATATAAGTGCTTTTTTGTGATCAGAATACTATTGTGACATGATAATGAAATCAAGTATATGACTGTTAATGCGCTCTAAATGACTTCTCTGCTCTCCAAGTTTCTGTTGCCCCCAATGTTAATTGACCCCCCCCCCCTAATTATATATATATATATATATATATATATATATATATATATATATATATATATATATATATATATATATACATATCGCGTGCTTATATAGGTAATGTAAAAATAAAAAAGTGAAAAAATTGTGTTGTATTCTATTATATCTGAGAAAGACATTATAGGCGGCGAAGTAGAATGTAATTTCGGTGAATTTGCAGTTTACTGTATACTGAAATATGCTTACTTCAATGTACAAGCCATAAGACAAATTTCTTGAAAACAACCTTCATGAAAATTAAGGGACCAGAAATGAATAGGGGTTCTGAGCGGGGAGGAAATATGAGAGAAAAACGCTAAAAAAACACTTAGTTGGACATTGAAAGATGCGTTTTTCACATTTTGCAGCGATACCTCCTTTAAACCCTGTCTACCCCACACGGCACCCAATTTGCGCCAGGTTTGGTAACTTTCTTGGGGGTTGCTCCCAAAAAATTTTTCTTCTGCGTTATGCCTTGAAGGTATGTAGGTATTTACAAGGGGAAGGAGAACTCTCCGTGTTTTTAGTTGTGGGGGCAGAAACACTCTTTGTCCTGGGGGTTCTTCTTTCCCTTCTGCATGCATACAATCCCCTCAATGCAAGTTTTTTTTATAATATACAAGAGTAGTTGATAAATTGTTTTCAGAAATGTCGAATGTAACCTCAAGGTGACAAACTTAAGTCACGTTCTTATTTATGAGAGCTTGTGTCACGAAAATATGAGTATTTTTTTTGCTTATCTAATAATCATCAATATTACGTTTTTTTCGGAAAATGTTTGTACTTCTTGAAACAATACATTCATTGTGATGACATATGGTACATCGTTTCTACTACATAGGTTGTACCAAATTGGTTGCCTTTCATCAAAAAAATACATTTTTGCCAATAAATATGTTTATGAAAATGCACTACCATAACGCACTTGCTGCGTCCAGACTGTTATTGATTGTATTACAACGTTATGAGAACATCTCTGGTGCAATAATGTCCTCAAAGATATTGCTGTCCTGTTCAAGTCGCAAAATTGTTTACAGGTGACCCACCTGAATGCGGTATACTAAATATACAGCTCTTAGAGTAAGCCACTGATTATCTACCTGCCTGTCGTCTAATCAAGACAGAGCCCCACCTATTTAATTATTACTGGTAGACTCCCTGCTGGAATCTTAGATCTATTTATGAATTTTTTTTTCGGAACGTATCAGGCTACTTCGGTTAAAGCTAAATCATGCTTTAAAATACCTCACTCATTCCTACGAAAATAGGTTGAAGGGTATTATTAAAATAGATTACCATAATATAAAAATGTCTTTCTAAAGTTATACATGTGTCAGCAGATGTAACGGATTTGGATTTAATAACAAAGTATGAATGAGTCACTCACGTCTGCTTTTTTGAAGATATTTGATGCTTATTATGGTGTCTGGATACTTCGAAAATGTTGGTAAAACATCTCCAGGAATCAGACTTAATTATAAAAAGTCTAGATGCAGCAAGTGCGTTATGGTAGCGAATTTTCGTACAAATCTTTTTAATGGCACATATGTCTTGTTTTTAAGAGGACATTAAATTCAGTTAGCAGTATAACCTATATAGTAGTAACAATGTACCATATTTTATTAAAATAGCTTTATTGTTTCACAAACATTTTCCAAAAAAAAACTTAAAATGTTCCAGAAAAAAAACTGTCCGATTTTCCTAGCCAAAGAATCCCCTCAAGCTATTTACGCACCTGCCAAGATATAATTATTCACCAATAGCTTTATGACAAAATTGAAAAGAATTATTTTATGAAAATTTGCCAAAAATTTCTTTTACAAAAATTCGCCATTTTTTTGCTGAAATTGGCTTCGGTACCATTACAGTAAATTATATTTTTCACAAAAATTCGACAACTTTTTTTTGATAATAACTTACTGAACATTTATTATTAATAATAACATTTCACAAAAATTTTACCACAAATGATTTCTACAGAAAAAATGTCTGCGGAAACTTCTCATAGTCCGCCACTATTTGAGAGCGTCTGTATAAGGCATCTCGATTTTTTCGACGAATAATACAAACAAAACTCTCTAAATGCATCACTTTCATGGAGCTCCGAACGTCCTATCACAATTTGTGATATGTGTTTGTGCCAAAAACGTGAAGTTGCAAAACAATTGAAACAACTCGAAAAGGATGAACAATATCATTTTTTTTTTCTTCCAAGCATGCATTATAATTCGATGGAAAATTTAAAATCCAATAAAATAAGGGGAGTTCTATTAAAAAAAGAAATTGCGTATCACTAACGACTTATGGGCTACCCTCTGATTGACAAAATAGCTTTATAAGATGAGGTCGAGGCACCCTATAATTAACGTATATAATTTTTTCTCATATCTTGTATAATAACGGATATATTGAACTTTACACTGAATATAGCATTATATAAAGTATTAATAGACCACGTGCACAGGTTGGCTTTAAAATTATGATAAATATATTTAGACGTAGGATAGAATTAAGGTAGTTTAGGTAGATATTCCCAGTGTTCAATCCCTTTATGTTCTCCTATTCTTATAGAGGTCTTCCTGTTTGTCTATAAAGTTGCCATGATAGACCCCTTGGCACGAAGACATGTGTCCCCTGTGCAATCCTGAATAAATAAAAATGGAAAAAAAAAAAAAAAAAAAAAAAAAAAAAAAAAAAAAAAAAAAAAAAAAAAAAAAAAATGTGTGTATATATTTGTGTGTACATATGTCATATGTGTGTATGATTGTGTCTATATATGTGTATATATTATATATCAAACATTTATTGAGAAGTATGTTGTATGATAGGGTGTATGGATGGGAAAGATAAAAATGTATATATCATTACATAGAGTGATCCGACACTATTGTTTATTATCAATCGGTATCAGTTATCGGCTGGTCTGGAAATATTTGACTATACCTCCTAAACTGGAAAAATGAGCTAATGGCAAAAAGCCACAGCCATAATTCGAACAACAACAACAACTTTACACTGAAAATGGGCCACCCTGTATACGTGTAAATAGACAAAAGCTGAAACTGGGGTTCTAGTTCGCGCTTATTTAAACAAGTACATTCAAAATTCATAAGTTGCGGTCTTCTCAACAATGATTTTTTTCTACGAAAATTTGCTAAAATTATAGACTATTAAACAACAAACTCTATAGCTGAAACTACTGCCAAAGCATCAGAGAAAAGGTCTATTTGAAATGAAATTTACATAAATATTTTAGTAAAATGAAGCACAATGATGGCTGAAGCTAAAACATAAGATTTTGTAAAACACACTTATAACGACAGTTCCTCTACATTGCCCGTATTCGTTTAAGATTATTTCTCTAAAAATTGCAAATCTTGACGTTTCAAATCGAGACTTTAACGTTTTAAACTACCAAATTTTCAAAGTAATTTTTTCTCCTATTTCTTTACCTTTTTGCATCAAGAAAACTTAACCTTTGATGTAATATTCAATTGGGTTTGATAACGACACAAAATATTTTTTCTTGTGCGTTCCTCTGATTACCAGTGGAATCCATTTTTTAAGTGAATATTACTTTTTTCTTTTATATTGGAATCCGAGTTTTGGCAGGTGGGGAAAGTTTGATAGTGGCAACTAGTGTACCAAATTTGGTTGTCATAGCTTTGTTATTTTCGAAGGCACAAAAGTTTTTCGAGAGAAAACCAAAAATTTTCCCGGAAAAACTGGTCCAATTTTTCTGACTAACGAACCTATTCAATCCACTTACAAAAGAAAGGTGCCTATCAAATATATATATATATATATATATATATATATATATATATATATATATATATATATATATATATATATATATATATATATATATACATATACATATACATATACATATACATATACATATATATATATATATATATATATATATATATATATATATATATATATATATATATATATATATATATGTATAAATACAGATCTCCTCTTTAGCGAATTTTTGTTTTACGAAAAAATATATGTAGAAAGATTTGAAAGTCCTGACTCAGCAATGTATTATAGTAGCAAATTTTCATCATCTTTTATTAATATGTGAAGATTTGACCTATGATGCGCAGTGATTAAGTACAATTTTGTAAGAACACAATTCATCACAATACAGTTTTCAGACCTGACGATCGTTTCGCTAACAATTGTATCGTCATCAGAGGTATGAATAAACTAGCGAATGAAAACTAGAATTACTATTTATATGTTAGTTGTCAAGCAGTTACGAACAGGGTCCTATACGAAGTTATACAGACAATCCTCTCGCTGTTAGTCGAAAATCTCAGTAACTATAATTCCATTACCTGCTTTTGTAAAACCGTGCGTGTCGCTATTAAATACTCTTTCCAAGAGACACTGATTATTTAGATAACAAATGTAACAAACGGAACTACACAAGACCAGACCTGCTCTGTTTATCGATTTGTTTCTTCAAATTTCTAACGATATACACATATACTTTCGCAAGCGTCTAATTTTCACGATTGCCTAAAATTTTTGATTAATTTGAGCTTTTCGTTAGCTACATGGTGATTAATATCCTAAATATGCTGAGCAATACAGGATCTATCATTAGTGTCATATCTTAGCTGCAATAAATATTCTTTATATCTGGTTTCAAGAGATCTTTTGGTTTGCCCAACATATTTAAATGCACAATCCTTACAATTTGTATCATAGAATTTTGACTTTTTTGTTTTTTCTTTATTTCTAGGGTTAGCTAGCGAACTTTTTAACGTACTTTCGCTGGGAAATGTTAACGGTACAATGGCTTTCCTAAGATTTTTTTTTTTTTTGTCAACAACACACCACGAGGGCTTACAGCCTAAATACTATCGTACCGTGGGTGTTGACAAGGAGGAAAGAGGCAGCTTGTTAATTCTGGACTTGAAGGTTTGGAGGTTCGGAGGAGAAGGAAAAACATGTGCCGGCAAGGAATTCCACAACTTGGAAGTCCTCGGGACAAAAGAGCGGGCATAACAAGATGTTCTATGTCTGGTGACCTGGACGTTAAAAGGGTGCATTCGCTCTGTTCCCCTGGTAGATCTGCTGGGGGCAGCAGGTGGGGGAATTATGGAGGAAAGCTCCTCTGAGCAGTGCCTGTGCAGATATCTATAAAAGAGAGAGAGGTCACCAACGGCACGTCAGTGGGCAAGGGATGGAAGCCTTTGGGTGAGGGTAGGGTCACCGATGAGACGTATAGCTCTCTTTTGAATAGAGTCCAGGATAGCGAGTGTAGAAGCGGCAGCTACACCCCAGATGTGGGAGCAGTATTCGAGGTTTGGCTTTATTTGTGAAGTGTATAAGGTATAGAGATTAGTTGGTGAAAAGAATTTGCGAGCCCGGAGGAGGAAACCCAATTGTTATTAAAACCTCTTGTGATTCGCAGTTCAAATCGTAAACAGACCACGGTTTTGTCGTTTCTCTCTTCTTAAAAGTTTACTTAGATAAATAAAGAAATTGATTTACACAATTTTATTGTATGTATATTTACAGCTTTGCTGACGTTCTCAGCTTTGTCAAGTACAGAATGCATTCTGTATCTGATCTGAGAACCTCAGCAAAACTGCAGTTATACATACAATAAAATACTGTATATCAATTTGTTTATTTATCTAAGTTGACGATAAATTTATATCAAGTATCAGCCTCCACAATCTCATATTTTTTGAAAGAGGTAGATTGCGCTAACATTTTCTTTGCTTTAAGTTTATTGACTATTTTTTCTCAGCAAACAGACATGGTAACCATTATACTTTGCTACATTCTGAATATATTTCACTTCTCTGTTGTATCTTTTTTAGTTTAAGGGAAACTATATTAATCTATGAACGAGAAAATTCAAATTAGCTGTTTTTTTGTGGAAAACTAGAGTGTGAGTCAATCGAAATTTAACTTACAGTAGTGGTTTCCTTTCTAGGGATGTCAAATTCTAAAGGGTCTTACTGTTTAATCTGGCAATCTTTGCATGAAATTGTAATAGATACTGCAAAAACATTAAAAAACTCGTACGTGTTTAGTCTGTTAAAAATAAATAAACAACGTAGGTCAAGAGGTCGGCCAAGAATATATAAATTTAACTAACCTTTGCATGAATCGGAACATTTTGCAATTTAAAAATAATAAAAATCTTATCAGGTCTTTTAATGGATTGATTTAAAATCGACTTATCAAATTAAAATGACTACTTTCCTCGACTATGGTTTCGTTATGTGGAGGACGTTTTTACAGAATTTAATAAAAATATATGCAAAGTGGATGACCTTATTGTCAGATTTAACAGTAGAGAAACTGGTCCCGTTATTAGCACCCCCTTTTTTTAATAAAAATTTTATAATTACATTAATAGAAATTGCAAGTGAGCTAGTAAATTCCTAGCACATAATGATAATTGACCGCCAAAATGATTTTTTAAATAACTGGTTCTGAACGTTTTTTATTTTCATTTAATACACCATGGTTAAGTTTTTTTCAATTAGTACAGACCTTGAAATATGCCTTCCCCTAAAATTTCACAAAAACACTTAAATGAACACTGTACTCTATGAAAATGCAAAAAAAAGAAGATTACTCTATCCAGTAAATTATTATTATAAAAAAAGAAGACATTTTCTTTACAAAAGTCATAAATATAGGTGTCCTTTTCGGAGCCAGAACATTGTTCATGGGCTCACATATTACACTTAAGCACTAAATTCAAAGTTCTTGTAAAATAATGTGAAAAATAGGGTTTACAAAAGATACGTCTGTATCAGGAGCCTCTTGACCGATCAGTTCAATATCATGCCTCTTCCTCTGACAAGGTTTTTTCCTATTAGTTTTTTCTTTGCATATTTGGTGTTTTTCTATTCACCTGATATTTTTAGACCCACCTTTTTCTTTCCTTTTGTCTTCTTTATTTTGTTTGCATTTGCAATTGATGATTGTAGGTTTATTTGCAGAAGATTATGTTATGACAAGCGATTTGGATGCGTTTCGTTTTCTTCTAGAGATCTTTATTTTCACAGGTGGAACGGGGCTGATATCAAATGAATATTTTACATATATTTATTACATTTTTCTGGAGCTCTGGTCGTGTTTAATGACGAAAAATCATAAATTTTGTAATTGTCTGATTGAAGACCTAAAGAGTCACATTTGGTAGTAAGAGAACTAAGATTTTCTTGAAAGTTAGGGTCAGGATCCTTTGAACATCCTGGCTGTGCTTCAATAAGTGAAGGCTTGCCATAACCTGCTTGTTGTTCATCCTGATCTTTGCGATTTTGAAATATACTGCACTTTTTCTGGGCCGAACTTTGTTCAGCGATGAAATCAGTATCAAAAAAATTGTTCTATTGCATAGCCAGATACATGTAACTTTGAAACCGTTTACAGCAATTTTGGCACTCTGACATATGAGAAAAGCTCTGCCTAACACCTCAGATAAGTCAAACTGCGTTAAGGCACGGGTATGATCTCGCACCCACAGCCTGAGTTTCTCACTGTAGTGGGTCTTTCGAGCGCCCATGTAAGTGTTATCAAAAGGTTTCAATTTGTGAGTAAAGTGAGATGTGAGCGAGATAGTTGATACGTGATTTTCTCTTGCCAGGTTGATAAAATTTAGATTGTGGGTATGGCTATAAGGTCCATCTGAGACAAGGAGAAATAGAGAACCTTTACTTGACTCAACTAATTTGATAAAATGTTTGGACCATTTCGTAACTAAGTTATGCCCTAACCAGCCGCTTGGATGTACCTCATTTTGCCCAGAATTAGAAACGCATAGCGGGTTCGCTACACAGTCGCTATTTATAAAATTTTGTGTTTATTAGAGCTGCCGTGAGAACATACTACCTGGTTACGCACCAAGATGGCGACCCTGTCGTATATCTCACAATGTTTTTGAAGGCTGGCTACCTTAGTCGAGTTACTTTAGTTGAATTCTGACTGTAATTAGTATAGCGCACTGATGAGGTCTAATGAGAGCGAAACCGGTATACGTTTCTAAGTATGGTTAGAATGCAGCCTTACATACATTGTCCTGGTATTAGGGAAGAAAGTGCCAGGGCTGACAATTTACAAAGTTGTTGGTGGTTGCTCACAGTTTCTATTTATAAATTTTGTGTTTATTCGAGCTGCCGGGACAACATACTACCTGGTTACGCACCGAGATGGCGACCCTATCGTACATCTCACAATGTTTTATATTAATCCATTTAGAATAAGTGAGCCAGCTGAACAATTTTTTTAATTAATTTGGCTATACTTGTTGAACATTCTCAGTGGACTAGGATAAGAACGTGTGTCTCTGGACCAAGGACATCAGGTTCTGTTTCCAGTATCACACCGAAAATCTCAAATCTCACCGTAGACTGCATTTCTCTTTTAGCTTTTTTTCAACTTTCTTTTTCGTGTTTGATGCAATTTTATAGCTATCTGATGTATTTCCAATATTTCTAGCGACTTTTTGTTAAAAAAAATCACCAATGAGAGGTAAGCACTTTGAAGACTTTTAATTCAAGTTTAATATCAGCTGTTGTTGTCCTTAGTTGGTAAAACCGTTCCACAGTTAACATAGACGTAAAGATTTGTAACATCAGAAGGGATTGTTTTTTCTCTACAACTGGATTCAATTTTTACAGCATCCACGAGCAAAAGAATTTTCTCTGTGAAGCCACAGAATAAGTTATCTAGTTCTGTATTTAGATCAGATTTTTGAGTATTTTAAATTTATTTCTATTAGCTACTTTTCCTGTACAAAATGTTCTTTTAGTAGCGAATTCTCTTATAAATGAATTTAATGAATTTTCTTTGAAGAAACATTTGTTGAGAATTTTTGTGTGAAAAATTTTCCATTGATGAAACATGTTTTAAACAAAATTCGTCGAAAATAAGGTTTTAATGGATTTTCGTGCAAACAAATTATTTTATTTTCAATTTTAATTACAGACAGGTATATAATTTGAATTTTATGTATGATTTTAGCAAAATTTTGTAGAAAAAATATTTAGCCAATTTTCGCAGAAATTTTTTTGTGCTTCCGTAGAAATCATTTTTTGTAAGATATTTTTATGTCATTTTGGTAATTAATGATAAATGTTTAATAAGTTATTATAAAATAAAAATGTTAACAGATTACCAATTGCTTGCGAATTTTCATGAGATTTTTTGTGTCTTGCCGAAAAAGTTTTTGGGAAAAATTATATTTTGGTAGGCGGGTAAATAAGTGGAAATGGTTCGTTGGCCACGAAAATCGGACCAGTTTTTTTAAATTTATTTGATTTATTTTTAATGTCGAATTTTCTTGTACAAAATGTTGTTTTCATTGCGAATTTTCTTATAAATAAATTTAAGGAATTTTCTTTGAAGAAACATTTGTTGAAAATGGAACATTTTTTAAACGAAAATCGGCAAAAATACTGTTTTAATGGCTTTTCGTCTAAACAAATTATTTTATGTTCGATTTTAATTACAGATTAGGCGTATAATTTCAATTTTATGTGTTCTATTAGCAAAAATTTGTGTAAAAAAATGTTTAGCCAGTTTTTGCAGAATTTTTTTTTGTGCTTTCGCAGAAACAATTTTTTGTAAGATTTTTTGTAAAATTTTGGTAACTAATGATAAATGTTTTATAAGCGTTTATAAAAAAAAATTCGGATTTTCTTCAAAAAAATATTTACGAATTTTCAATAAATTTTTTAAGGTTACGTCAAAAATGTTTTTGTGAATAATTATATTTTGGTAGGTGGGTAAATAACTTGAAGAGGTTCGTTGACCAGAAAAATCGGTCCTGTTTTTTCGAAACGTTTTAAGTTCATTTTCGGAAAAATTTTGCACTTTTTCAAACAATAAAGTTATTTTGATGAAATATGGTTCATTGTTTCTATTATATTGGTAACCCAATTGGATGGCTACTTCCATTAAAGAAAGATAGATTTGCTATTAAAATTTTTTTATTATTCGAACGCACCTTATATTATTACATTTTTGCATTTTCCATCGAAAGATGATGCATGTTTGTAAGAAAAGAAACTCAGGACGCAGCAAGTTCGTTATGGTACCGAATTTTCATTGTTGTTCAAATTCTAATAGCCCAATAACTCAATTTGCTATTTGGTTAAGGTTTGTTGGCTAGGAACCAGTTTTTTCGGGAACATTTTAAGTTTATTTTCGAATAATCTTTTACATTTTCAAACCATAAAATTATTTTGATGAAATATGGTATATTATACTATATAGGTTATACTAGCAACCAAATTTCATGCCTGCTTTCGTTAAAAGGAAAGACATATTGGCTATTAAAAATTTTTTGTCAAAATTTACTACCATAACGCACTTGCTGCGTCCAGATTTTTTTTTAGGTCTTATTCTAAATTTAAATTTAGAAGCTACAAAATGTCTTTAATGCGTGTACTGTAAACCCGCCCGATGTTGTGTGTACACATTGGTTATTTATGTCTCGATAATGTGTGACTGTGAAATTCGATATTTTTATTAAGGCATTTTTATAAGAAAAAATAAAAAATAAAACAATATACAAAACAAGTTGAACGAAAGTGGAGGAGAAAAGAAAAAAAATAGAAAAACAAAAATTAAACTATGAGATAATGTTTATTAAGCTTGTAATATTTTTTTGCGTAATTGATCCTTGTTTGTCTTATACCACATTTAAAAAAAACGATAAAATTTCGAAGAGCACTCTTTGTGCAGTGTGCTGGAATTTCATGATATATTAGTGGGCCCATGCATAAAATGTGCTGTTGTTAAAGATTCAAGGACCGAAAGGACACTGTTACTTTGCTTGAGCTAATTGATCTTTATGTAATAGAATGAGAAATATATAAATGATAAATGTGAAATTTTTTCATGAATTTCGCAACTCAGATATGCAGAGGTCTGGCACAATAAATACACCGCTATCCTTAAAAACTTTTACACTAGGATATAATATTGATCTATTCAGCATTGTCTTCATGATCCATTTTTGTGTTAGGTTAAGATATCTTTGGTGTACCTAGTATGCATTTCCGCAGGCTATGATAGGATAACTTAGAATTGACTGAACAAATACAAATATAGATGCACTTTAGCCACTTCCAGGATAAAATGTGCACTAAGTACTAAATTTATAAGCTGTTTTTCTCAGTTTATTATTTATATAATCTGTGTGAAAATTCTATTTTCACAGTTGATCGATAAAAACACCTAAATGCTGTGTGTTACTTGTACGTATTATTTTGTTCTTGCAGGAACGGTCCTTTTTATTATAACAGTCATATCCATGTGTAGTGATACCGTTTATATCTGGTATTTGTGGAAATTAAAGAGCAAATAAAATCTTATTCTCTTAAGATTTAAAGTCAACCGATTAGAGTCGGGCCATGATTTTACCGCCATAATACCCGCAGCTACTGTGTTTTCGACCGTTCTCCAGTTAAATTCTTGGAAAAGTTACACAGTGTCATCCGCGTAGCATACAATTTTTCAGAGATGTTGACACACACACAGCAAATTGTTTAGATATACTAGAAACAAAATAGGACCAAGAACAGTGCCCTGAGGCACCACATATATGAAAAGGCCGGAGTTTTTTTTATTACTTCAACAACACACCACGAGGGCTTACAGCCTAAATACTATCGTACCGTGGGTGTTGACAGGGAGGAAAGAGGCAGCTTGTTAATTCTGGACTTGAAGGTTTGGAGGTTCGGAGGAGAAGGAAAAACATGTCCCGGCAAGGAATTCCACAACTTGGAAGTCCTCGGGACAAAAGAGCGGGCATAACAAGATGTTCTATGTCTGGTGACCTGGACAGTAAAAGGGTGCATTCGCTTTGTTCCCCTGGTAGATCTGTTGGGGGCAGCAGTTGGGGGAACTATGGAGGAAAGCTCCTCTGAGCAGTGCCCGTGCAGATATCTATAAAAGAGAGAGAGGTCACCAACGACACGTCGGTGGGCAAGGGATGGCAGCCTTTGGGTGAGGGTAGGGTCACCGATGAGACGTATAGCTCTCTTTTGAATGGAGTCCAGGATATCGAGTGTAGAAGCGGCAGCGGCACCCAAGATTTGGGAGTAGTATTAGAGGTTTGGCCTTATTTGTGAAGTATATAAGGTATAGAGATTAGCTGGTGAAAATTATTTGCGAGCCCGGAAGAGGAAACCTAATTTCTTAGCAGCCGATTCTGCAATTGATGTGACACGTTGGTGCCAATTAAGATTTCGATCCACAGAAATGCCAACAAGAGAAAAGGATTCATTACTTTGAATAACTTGGTTGTTCATTGTGATGGGTCTAAGGCTGGTGTATCTCTTGTGAGAAAGAAAGCAAGACTTAGTTTTGGTGAGGTTGAATTGTACAATATTTCTACTTCCCCAGTCTAATATTTTTTGGAGATCCACGGAGACACTACACGAACCGTAAATATTTGAATAAGGGCAGATAGATTCCTCTTATTCCAAGATTTGCAAGTTTTTGCATTAAAATTTCGTGCGAAATACCACCATATGCCTTAGCAAAGTGCAAAAAAAAAACTCCAATACACTTATTATCAATATCTAAATTTTTATAAATATATTCTCTTACTTCAATAACTGTGCTTTCTGTATTAGAACCAGGTTAAAAACTGTATTGATTAGGGTTTAGTATCCTAATTTTTTATGCACTGTTCAATTAATTTTCCAATGACATTGGTTAGGAAAATGGGCCGGTAGTTGAATGGTAAAGTTTTACCACACGATTTAAAAAGTGGGATTACTGTAGGTATTGATATTTGGAAAAACTTAATTTGATAAAGCGAGGTTAATTACATGAAGGTTTGATTGTGAGTGGGCCATACCGGTCCCTCCACCGCGACCATAAGGTCTATTGTGGTTCACGCCTAATAGTCTATATTTTGCCCAACAAAGCCAGCCTTCTGCAGAGGTCGATAATATTTGTGGGCGAAAGTTGATCCAGATCCTCCGGAGCAAGCTTTATCTTGTCAAAGAGCAGGTATCTAGTTCTGTCCGCTGCCGGACAGGAACACAGTACGTGCTCTGCTGTCTCGTCACTCTCCATACACAGCCGGCACTCGGTCTACTGACCGACCCCAATACGGTGCATGTGGTGACGCAAGCGGCAGTGTCCTGTATACAGGCCGACTAGAGTACTCAGTTGTTGTCTGTTTAACTCTAAAAGTTTTTTAGCCCTTGATCAGACAGGCCATTTATGAAGGCCTAAGAGTGAGCAAATCCTGGAATATTTTTCCAATACTGGATTGTCATTCTTTCTGTCCAGGTCTTTAAGGTGCGTTTTGCTGTGCATGATGTTATCCCCAGCACCGGTTCTGGTCCGACAAAGTCTCTCTGGGCACCACTCCTAGCAAGCGCGTCGGCCGCAACATTGCCATCATGGTCCTAGTGACCCGGTTTCCAGACCAGCGACACCTCATTACAGCTGCCCAGTTCGTTAAGGGCAGATTTACAACTCCACACCGTTTTTTAATTACACTGGCAGGAATCAAGAGCCTTTATTGCAGCTTGGCTATCTGCATATATCTTTATTGATTTGTGTGTGCACTGTTTTTTTTTATACTTTCCCTTGCACACATCTTGATGGCATACACTTCTACCTGGTGTATGGTTGCGTACTTGTCGAGGCTAGCTGATAGTCTAGAATCGGTGCTGCCCCCATATGCGCCGGCTCCCATATTAGTTTTGGAGCCGTCAGAGTACCAGCAGAGATCGGCTATCAATAGGGTCGTTTGAATTCGCTCCCAGTCCTCTCTTTCCGGGAGGACGGTCTTGAAAGACAGATCTCTACTGATCTTTGTAGGCATCAAGTCTGAGACCATTCCCAGTATCCCGCGACCCTTAATGTCATCGAGGAGTCCTGACCCTTCCAGACTGATTTCCTTCGGCGGACTATCGGCCGTTTGTTTTAGTCTGTACATTACATGTAACATAGTTGGAATAAGGAGTTTGTAAAATAGTTTGATAATTTGGTCACTAATAAGATCATATGTGGTAGATGAGTTTTTAATTTGTTTATATATGATGTGAGTTCTAATTCTGTAACAGGTTTAAGGGAAAATGAGGTTGCCCTCATTGAATTATGATTTTTCTGTTCTGTCGCTGTCTTTTTCCCACTATGTTTGGGGTTATTACTTACTAGTTCTTGGCCTAAATTAATGAAATAATTATTTAAACCCGTTGCTATTTCAATATTGTTTTCTGTCAGTTCGTTTTTAATATTTAATGGTTTAACAGTGCATTTACTACGTTGTTTATAGCTATTAGTTATTATATTGAATGCTTTCCATGTGTCTTTAGGGTCACACTTTGCTGCTTTTATAAGATGGTTATAATATCATCGTTTAGTTTGTTAATTACCTTTTTTTTAATTTTTCTAATGTATGGTGTCTCTGTGTAGTTTCGTTATTGTGGTGATTAAATGTGGCGAGTACTCGTAGTCTATTTCTCGCTGGCATGGAATTTATTATACCAGATGTGATCCAGGGTTTTTACAAACTAAAACTGCTTGCTTTTCTATACTGCTAGAGATGTGTGAGGATAAACGTTTTGTGAATATATCAGCACTGCCATTAGGGCTATCTGTGTATGAACTTCCTTCCATGTCTCACTTTGGAGGTACTGCCTCAGTTTCTTAAAATTCGTCTTGTATCGTGATTTATTGCTTTAGTCCGGCCTGGTCTGAGAATTAACTTCAATATATAGTAAAACGGGCAAACGATCAGTTATTATAAGACTTTAAAATGCATTAATATAGTTCACATAACGGCGAATTCTAAGTTTTAGACAGGGTCATATTATATTAATTATGTTAGGGAATTAGGGAACTCGCTTTTTGTTCTGATTTTCCTAATATGTAAATGGGTTGAAGAAAAATAAAGTTTACTGTTGTCTACTTAGAATTGTACCTATAAATGACTAATTATTTCTATGGAAACTTTATTCTCTAATTTTAATGCCCAAGTGCTCGTAGTGATGCCCGTTAAAAGTTAAAAGAAGACATTTACAGGAATTGTACCATTGCTCTTTGCAGTGCTGACCTGCCATTTCAATTTACAATACCTTAAAAATCAATGTTAAATCCTAAGTTTTCTGGAACACTAAAAGTTTTAAACTAGCTTGTTCTTGTTGCGAACAAAACAACTTTTTTAACTGTAACAAAGCGGATAGGCAGTTTCTTTCACTGCGGAAGAATAACCAGTATTTGATTATATCAGACAGGCAGAAGTGTTAAATTTTGACAAGTCGTTCATTTCCGTACACTGGTCCAATTCCTGACAGAATAATAACACGCTTTTCATTAAACCGCATATCTTAGGCATGAAGGGGCACACCGAATGTGCCAAGACGATGGTGAGAGAATATTGGGCTCTTAGCGAGATCATATCACTTGACAGGTTGATGGGTGCAATGAGAGGAAACAAAGCGTCTGTCAGGCATTGCCTATCCCTTTCACCCCGTCAGCCAATCTACTGCACTTCGAAAACGTACTAACGAATGCTGTCTATTCCACCAGAGTTGTAAATTAACCATAAGGATATTCTCTCACACTATACAGCCAAAAAAAGCAAAACCTAATTGTTGTTTATGATATTGCAGCCAAAAGCTCGATCGCATAAAAATTATTATTGCTCTTTCTTTGCCGTTACTGCTATTACTATTAAAAAGGTAAAAGGACTCGAGATGGCACGAACATATGATTCATTCACCACAGATTTTTATATCGCAGTTAAAGACAATTATATTTATATTTTAAGGCAGCGATTCTAAAACTGTGGGGCGCACTCTCAAGGGGGGTGTGATAAAACTAATTTACTGAAAGAAAAGCAATAGAATAAGCTTATGCTAGGATTGTATTAGTACTGTACAATGTATTTAATAACTAAATTATCAATTATAAATTAAAAATAAGTTAAAAAGTATTAGTGACTCGCTTAGACCTCTCTTGCAGAGTAAAGTTTTTCGATAGAAGGTTTAATATTAGAAATTGACACTCATAGTTTTTTTTTCTATATTTAGCTGAGATCTATATTTTGTCTTCAAAGCAGCCACAGCAGAAAATCCGGTTTTGCAAAGGTAGGATGTTGAAAATAGTAATAGTATACGAAATGCTATTGTTCTCAGTACAGAAGACTTATTATCCAACCCTGCCCAAAATTCAAAGAGTGATTTATTACTAAATTGTCTTTTGATTTGTCCATTTACTGTAAAGTTTATAAACATTTCTTCTTCGGAAGTTGAGAGACCTTCGAGAGTATTTTGAAATGGGTCTCTAACCCACTCTCAACTTGCTATCAAGTTGAATTATTTTCAATGGTTACAAAAACAATAATCACAGGTTGTTGTTCAGGCTTGTAAGTTTTTAACATATTCATTCGGGTGGGTCGATTTTTTTAATATGTCTATGCCTGTATTAGAAAAAGTTGTATAATGACTTAAGTTAAACAGAATATTTTTTGTTTTATTTTATTTTAATATTTGCCCCCCCCCCCCCCCCCGGTAGATCCCTAAAAAAAGGAAAAATATCAAAAGTCAAAGGAGCCTGATGCGCCAAACGCTTAACAATAGCTTCGAATAAATCCACAAAAAAACGTGTTTAATTTAAACGACGTTTAAACCTCCCGCCAGATGAATTTAGAAAGAGCGCCGCCTTGCAACTCGACGCCTATGTCGCCTATACTAAACTACGTTACCGGGCGAGCTGGAACAGGTCATGTTGTCATGGGTTGTCAACGGTGATTGATTTAGTTAACTGTTGACTCTCGGCTTGTGCAGTTGTGCTTTATCAGTGTTTGTGTTTAGTAGTTGAAAATAAGTATTTTTGTGAAAAACGATGGCGGCGTCTAATAAACGTAAAGTGTTAACGCTGCAGACACTTCGTTATCGTGTATTTGGTGAACTTCGTGTTTTATGTGAAAATTCAACTGGACGACCTATCAGATATATCAACACAAAGCGACACTGACTCCGATCTAGATTTTGGACTAAAGCCGTCAACGTCTACGGCAGAAATAACTCTTAGACTTCTTGCATTAGCAAAAGCGATAAACCGAGCTAGACTATCTAGTAGAAAAGGGGCAATGATTGCTAGCGCAGTTCTTGAAGACATTGGATTGGTAACAAAAAATGACAAGTCTTATGTAATAGACAAGTGTAAATTGGATCGTCAGAGAAAAAGGCAACGATTTGATTTACAAAAGAATATAATAAAATATGGTTCTACTCTGCAAGCACTTTATTTTAATGGTCGCAAAGATCGAACCATTCACATCGAAAAACATGAAGATGGAGATACATCATCTAGAGAAACTATTGTAAAAGAACATATAGTGTTATTGAAGGAACCAGGTAGCGATTATATAGGACATGTAACACTTGAAAATGGTACTGCTAAAGCAATAGCTTCAGCCATTTTAAATTTTATTACAGAAGCTGGATTGTCAACTACCGATCTTATTTCTGTTGGCTGCGATGGTATAGTCGTAAACACTGGATCTCATGGTGGGGTAATATATTTGTTAGAATTACATCTTAAACGACCGTAGCAATGGCTAATGGCTAATATGTCAATTACATGCAAACGAATTGCCACTGCGGCATTTGGTTCGATATCTGGATGGAAATAGCACAGGACCTCTATCATTTTCAGGACCTCTTGGCAAACTTATCGAACCTTGTGAGCTGTTACCTGTTGTGTGCTATGAAAGAATCGAAGTTGAGTATCCTCAGGTTAATTTAAAAGAACTTAGCACGGATCAAAATTATTTATATCAGATATGTAGTGCCTTATCTACTGGCAACTGTCCAGCTAATTTAGCGAATAAGTCTCCTGGCAAGATGTCCCATGCGAAAGGGCTTACTACGGCAAACCGTATTTTGCGAGCATATATTACAATGGAAAAACCGTCGTCCAGTCTAAAAATTCTGGCAGAGTATATCATTAGAGTGTATGCAAAGGTTTGGTTTCTTGCTAAAACTGTACCTTTATGCATATCTGGAACTCTTCACCTTTGAAAGCTAATTCAATATTGAAGGTATTTAGCTGACGAACTAAAAGCCGTAATTCAGCGAAATGGCTTTTATGGCCATCCTGAAAATATGATATTAACCCTTATGTGGCTGACGGTGGTACCCGGGTACTTTTAAGGCGTACAAATTGGAATTTTGAATTTTCGAGAAGCCCAATCAAGTCGAGCTTCTAGGACATCTTCAACTAGATCATTTTATATACAACTTGTAAATTTTAGACATTAGGAATATACAGAACTCGATTTTTTTGCCTTGAAAAAAAATTTGCACAGTCCTGGCGGACGGTGTTACCAGGGTACCACTGAGTAATTGATACAAGAAAACAGTAAAAAGGATTATACTTTCAATATATTTTATTGTATTCATTGCTATATTCACAGACGAATCTCACAAATATCAAATGGGGTTTTATCCTTGCATTCAAGGCAATGCACTGTTTGATCCGTGTGCTGGAGGCATACAGGATTCTTGCAAACAGCGCACATCTTGCGAGTTTTTCTTTTCAGTTTGTCGTCTCCGCGATAGCATATTTTGCATATACCTTTCACCGAAATGCGTCCATAAGAATCTCGATCGGGCACAGGATTGGAGTTATGTGTCACTTCCAGAGAAACAGCCAGGACGCTTTCAATGGCGTTTTTCGTAAATCGATTTCGCAATACAACTGTATTTACGCTTCTTTGGGTCAGAGCAGGCAAACACAAGTCACGCGCTAGGTCGTCCAGGAAATTTCGCCTTTTATTAGTGCTCTGGTAACAAGTGGGATTGTTTTCCGTGTAAATTACATAGGCAGCCAAAGCTGCTACATCCAGTATGTTGAAAAAAAAAAACGCCAACGGCCACCGACTTCTTCGCCTTTTGCAGGTATAAGTTCCCAACATTTTGTCCATAATGTCTACACCTGACTTAGTTTAATTGTAAAAAGAAATAACCTGAGGTTTTTTCTTCAAGGTGTCATCAACTACGTCTGTAGAGTGCATTGTGGATAATAAGATTACGTATTTGTTCACCTTTGAGACATACAAACATAACATGGCATCTCTATGAAAAGCAAACATTGTCGAAAAGACGGACCGTTCCTTATTAGGTAGAAGATCTTTAGGAATATATGGTTTGTTCTTCCTTAGTGTGCCAACCAGAGTGAGCCCATCTGATTTAACCATGCGAGCAAGAGGAAGTGATGTAAAGAAGTTGTCGGTAGTGATATTACGTCCTGAACCCTTGTAAAGTTGACATAAGCGCATCACAGTTTTTTCACCAATATTCACTTGCCGGTCATTGCCTGCCAACCTTCCTGTGTAAATTGAGCCTTGACACGGATAAAAAGTTATTGCATCGCATACCCAGAACACCTTTATGCCATACTTGGCAGGTTTTGAAGGAATGTACTGAGTGAACTTAGTTCTTCCGCGGTAGGGGAAGAGTTGTTCGTCAACAGTTAGATGTTCATTGGCCTTGTAAAGCTTCAAGAGATTTTGGTTCAGAAGCAACCAAATATCGCTTATTGCAGCAGCTTTGTCATTTTCAAGTCTAGTTGGTCGTGTTGTGGGGTTATCAAATCTAATAAAGTAAAGAATCTGCTTGAAGCGGTCGCTACTCATTGCTGCTTTGTACAGTGGTAAGGCGTCTGACTTCCACAATTCATCAATGTGTTCAGTATTAGATTTATGAACACCATCGATTAGTAAGATTCCAAAGAAAGCATGAAGTTCCTCATAAGTGATACGTTTCCACTGTTTTGGTGCTGATGGTGAATTCTTATTGAAATCATTATACACTTGATTTGCCTTGCGATTTGACTCCCTTATGATAATCGATTTCATTTCAGGTGTCACCAAAGCATTGAATGTATCGGTACGAGTATACAAAGCTGTTGTACGACTCGGGCCACCTAAAATTTACAAACAGGAAATTAGAATCAAAATTGGAAGAGAACAGAATACTATTACACACCTGACTCTCGAATAATATTATACGATCGGGTTTGGGATTATGGTAATGGTGTCTTATTCCAGATAGTTGAATCCGGACTCCGATATGCATCAGGTGGTGATGGAGATGTTATATGTTCTGCCTCTGGGATTAGCTCCTCCTCTACGTCGCTGTCAACCTCACTTCTCTTTCGATAGGAACCGTCTCGCCTGCGCGAACGTCTTCAATATCTGATTCTTCATCATTTGCCGGCGGCACATAATCCTTGTCATCATCATCTTCAAATTGTTCACTGAATTCCTCATCAGACATCTCACATACCCTGAACATCTGTTCATCTGTTATTCTGTATCGAAAACAGATTAGATTATAAGGGAAAAAATTTTATGAGTATAATTGTGTGCATAATGTGCTGCATGTTAGCTGAGCTGTCACGGGTTATGGCAAGCAAGTGATAAAAACAACCATAATAGTACATCCAAGATATATGAATTTAAGACTGTAACATCTCATTATTCCAGCACCAAATCCTGCGTTCCCAGGAGTTATTTTCTAAACTTGTGCCAGAGGAGGCCTTACAAATAATTACACAATAGCAAGGTTTCTAAATAATATCTACTATAAAGCTAGACTATGAAATTATAACATACAAAGAATAAAACATACTTATCTAGTTGAAGGTGACCTCTGGAATCGTACGGAAGATCATCAACAATGGACCGACGGGTGTTGTACTTTTTAGAAGCTCCACTGCACTCTCGGCCATCAAATCCACCTCCTGTGTTGGTTTGCAAGCGAGACGTTTCCGTTTCTTCCACTAAAACTGCTCTCTAGTAAATCACAACACACACTAAATGCAAAATTCTTGAGGTTATTACGGTATGCTCGCGCAGTCGCACACATATACGATACACGACACGCCTCATTTATTTAAATGCACAGTGGCACCCGGGTACCACCTCCCGCCATTTACGTTGCATTATTTGTGCCGCCACATAAGGGTTAACGATGATCTTTGACTCACGTCGGCATAAAAGAGAATTGGGATTTAGGAAGATATTGAACTGCAGGTCGAAAGACAAGGATAATGTTAATTTAAGAAACACCATTAGAAAGTTCGAAATTTAATTTTGAAGCGGAAACCTATCTTGATTTAATAAATTGGCAAGAGTGCAGTGTTACGGAGCCTCCAATGACGAAACACTTACCTAATGAAGAGATTCAACAATTTATTCAAACGGGTAATTGTCCAGAAGGAGATCTATGGAAGTTACCTTGCCACACGCAGGCAGTTGAAAGATGCGTCAAATTAGTGACAGAAGCATCTTTGGCAGTGTGTGGTTTTAGTAACAGAGATGGTTGGATACGTGCAACTATAGCATCCAGAACTACTATGCCAAAGTTCAATACAAAACCAGATTAGATAGTAGAAAACTAAATTAAATTGCTCATTTGGTTGGGTGAATGGGTGGGCAGGGATGGAACTCGGTTGCAGCCATCTACCTGTGGTGAGTTCTGGGTTATTTTGTATTGGTATTCGTACAAAATAAGCAAAGAGCTGCCATTAAGCTGGAATTTTAGAAAATAATTGATTTATTATTAAATTAAGTGATCGACGGGGGGTCTAAATAACATACAAGACAAAAAATATTTTTTTTTGGTAAATAGTGAACTATAATACATAACTGTATGATACAGGCGTAATATTTTTTTAAAATTTTTGGGGAGCCTTACCATTCTCAAACAAATATGTTTTTATAACTGAACATTAATAGACCCAACAGCAACTGTCTCGATTACAGGCATTTTGAAATTGAAAAAAATAATTAAATCGACCTACCCTAATATTCATCCACATTTGCAAACATCTATGGGTTTTTTGCTTTACATTTCTACTACAGAATTTTAGTTTTCTACAAAATGCATTAACTTTGTCACTCGTATTTAACATATGTGTGTTTGATCCTTGGAGTTGAAGATTGAAGGTATTCAGTTTCTCGAATATGTCGACCAAGTAGCTCAATTTCATCACAAATAAGTCATCTCGAAACTTCTCGACATCCAGTCGGTTTTCCTCTTCTAGAAAAACGGCTATTTCATCTATTAGTTTATAAACACGTTGTAAAAATGCCCCAACTGATAACAATCTTGTCTTGCAATAAAATATTAAGGTAGAATGTACTGCACATATATCTTTACAAAGTTTAAATATTCTTGATTTTAGAGGTTTCATTATTATATAAATTACTACGACTAAGTACTGTTCCCGTAAGCACAATATTTAGACCATGACTCATTCCTTTGGAAGCCAGCACTTCTTTGTAGATCATGCAATATGTCCAAACACACTGTGAAAATTTTTCTTTAACAAGTGCTTGTAGGGTGCTTTGAAATCTTCCAGATATTCTCAAAGCATCATCGGTGCATATTATAACGCGTTTTTCCACTATATGTTTGCCTTGTTTAGAAAATAATTTAAGATAGCAAATGTTACAACAAATATTACAAGCTTTGAGTTCTACTCGTTTTCAAAATAGTAGTTCTTTTAGTGTTCACATACCATCACAAAATCGAACATAGACAATTAAATCTGCATCTTCATATGTTGTCTCATCAAGCTGAATTGAAAAAAAATAATTGTCACGCAACTTCCCGAAAAGCTGATGCTATACATCTTCAGATATATCACCGACTCGACGGGAAGAGTATCATATGATATAAGTATGGACTGCATTTTTTTGGCAAAATTCTCTTCAAACTAACTTTCTACGATCTCAACTGCAGCTAGCAGTAAGCTATTCACCAATGGTGTGAGACTTTCTACATCTGGCTATTTCATATGAAACTTTGTAAGAGGCAAGCAACGCTTTTTCATTTACAGACAAGGTTTGTTAAAACATAACTTTTGCTTGTCATAAAATGTTATAACGTTAGGTTAATAGCATATTGAGTTATTGAAATTTGAAGCATTCAATGAAAATTCGCTACCAACACGCACTTAGTGCGTCTCGTTTTTTTTGTTACAAACAGGCAATATATTTCGTTAAAAAATAGAAAGTGCAATAATTAAGGGTGTTCGAAAAAAGGTTTAGGTATCACCAACGACTTATGGGCCAACCTGTGATTGTCAAGAAAATTTTATAAGATGCAGCTCAATACACCCTATAATTAACGTATACAACTTTTTCTCGTATCTTGTATAATAACAATTATATTAAGCTTTACCGAAGAAGTCATGCGTCACCCTGTATATACGTCAACAGATAAAAACTGAAACAAAAACCGGATATGGATTCTACGGGGCCTAGCTTGCGCTCATTTGAAGAAAGGTTTTTATAATTCAAAAGTCGCGGTCCCCTCATTAACAAATTTTTTCTACGAAAATTAGCTGAAAATTATAGACCGCTAAAACGTAAATTAATAAAATAAACGTAACAAAAACTACTTTAAATGAAATTTCTGGTAAAGTGAGGGACAATAACGGTTGAAGCTGAGACTTAAGGGTTTGCAGAACACTCCTCCTCCAACATTTTCTTTACATAATCCGTATTTGTTTCAGGTTCTTTGCCTAAATGTTGCCAATTTTGACGTTTCAAGTCGCGACTTGACGTTGTGAGGAAAACACCATATCTTTTCTTTGAATGCTCATAACTTTTTCCTTTTTAAACGTACAGGCCCAAATTTGGTTCACCCTTTATAATACAAACACGTGTACCAAATTTGGTTGCCCTTACTTTGTTATTTTCAATTTAACGAACCTATATAAGCCACTTGCAAGGGGAAGGTACCCAGGTAATTTGATCCAAATCGGCCCATTATTTTTTGAGTTATCGGTGTGATAAATATCCATTTACATACATACATACATATATATATATATATATATATATATATATATATATATATATATATATATATATATATATATATATATATATATATAAGCACATAAAAATTGAATTTTACCCTAAACTTTTCTCCATGTATATTACAGAAATGGGGTCCTAGTTCGCGTTAATTTAAAAAAAAATTTGCAAAGTCTTACCATCGATACCTCTCTATTAGCGAATTTTTTTTAAATAAAAATTCACTGAAATAAAATGAGTTATTTATTACATACATATTAATTGCTGAAAACGTTAAAAAACAAATCTGTTTTGTGCCTAATATAATGAAATAAGTGATTACTATTCATAGCAACTGTTCAAAGTGACCGCCTAATACGTTTATCCATAGCTGTAGATGATTTTCAAATGACCTACATTTTTTAACATGGCCACAGTAATATTCTGGAGAGCGTCCCTTATTCAGTTTTTCATGTGTTCTTTTGTAATTGTGGGAGCTTTCTCCGTTGCTCCTTAACATACCCCCACCAAAAAAGGTTATTTTCGTTAAATCAGAACTCCTGACAGGCCATTCATCAGGTTCTTCCTCCCCACCGATTTGAAAAAGCGACATTTACATATCCGTGAACAGCTGCAGTATGGTGTACTGGTGCCCCATCCTGTAGGTACCACATTCTGTCTCTATTATCCTTGGGGATATCCTCAAGTTGTTTTGCAAAATTCCAAATAAACTTAACCATTTATACATCCTTCAAAGAAATGTGGTCCTATAACATCACCGGCAAGTTCTCCCCAGGTATTCGACGTACATTTTATTTGGCTATTTGTTTGTAAGATGTAAGGATTGATTGTGTCGTAGCAATGAAAATTATGACCATTGACATGCGCATGTTAATTATAACTCGCTTCATCGACAAATCCGACATAGTCCAAAAAATTTCTTTGTTCTGCTATTTTTTGTTGGGCCCATTGACAACATTGCATTCGGTTTCTGTTCCGTATTCCTCAACGTGACCTCGTTGTAAGCCACCACGCCTAAGAATATAAGCTCATTCTGTTACATCAGAAAACCATTCCAGTTCTAGTTCTTAAGCTCGCAATCCAAAGATAATGTGCTAAATATCTCAGTCGAGATACATGTATATTCTACAGTTAATATAATTGTATATAGTGTATCTTGGCGTATCATTTAATAACTCACCTAACTTTAACTACGCTGTTACTATTTAATTATCCCTATCAACGCAACTTACAATCAAATAACTTATCGTTACTTTAAATTAACAAAAACATAATTTATATACGGTCTTTAGAGAAACACGTAACAATTTTCACAACCTCTATCAGTTCCTGCACTAATTGCACGTGATAGGGATAAAATTTGTTTATTCGTAAGATTCGATGTATATTCGGCTTATATGGTTCTCTCGTGCCAATTCCCTTGTACTCTTATGAAGCTCCTCGCGCTTCAAAGTAGGACTGTTTTGTTTGCCTCTAATACTTTCATTCGTTTCTTCTGCTCATACACCACTTTTCCATTATTACCAAATTGTTTTATCAACCAGTCAAATGATTTTTAGAAGGCTGTCTTTTTGCTGGATATCGATGCATATAAACTCGAGTTGCCAACAAACAATTTTAGTCTGTGAAACCCAGAATATAAACCATATATTCAGATACCTTGTTCTTCTATTGAAAAATACATTATTGAATATGAAGTGTGAATTTTGTAACTTAAAATAGGGACGGCAAACAGGTGAAGCTGATTCTTATAACATGTAGTTTTTTCTACAAACTAAAGATATTTATTAACTAATAATATTTTTCACCATGAGATGGTGGGAACCTAAAACCGTGGTGGAAAAGACCCGAGCTGAATGAGATTAGTTTATACAGGCGGCTCAGTGCCTACTACCTAAAGAAGGATCATATTTGACGTGACCCACCACATTGGAATATTACCTTACGTTGAGATTTAAATTGAAAATATCTTCGGACATTAATGGTTCTTCTGTAATTCAAAGAATTTTTAAAGCTTGCATTATGACATGAACATGCTTGGCGTATGGCATTATAATAATCTGAAAGATGTTTGGTATAACACTTGATTGTGTCGTATAAAGTCATTAGGTGACATACACTCACATTTAGTATACTTTGAGATATGTTATAGACGACATTCTACAAGGATTATCAAACGTCTATATAATGCTACGTAAATTAGCTGAAGATTATTGGATATTTAGCCAGTTATGTTGCAAAAAATGACGCTGTTTTAGAAGTTTGAACTAGATTTAAAGCTAATGCGATAATCAAAGTACATACATAATTGAAGAGTGTGTGCACCAAAGGAGCTAAGTTCTAAAATTCATACAGTTTATATTCTACGCTGCAAAGGTTATATACAGTCTGTTTTAAATGCAGCCGACACTTTTGCTAACTTTTTTTGGAAATAAAATATCGGTTAAATTTGCAAACTTATGTGCATTTTTCCCTGATCTCGATTATGTACACAAAAAACAATTGAATGTAAAATTTCCGTAATATCTTGGAAAAAGTATTTTTTTAAATAGAAGAGCCTTTATATTGTCATTTTATATGAAATAGAATTTAAAAAATTTCTAGACGCAGCAAGTGCGTATGGTGGTGAACTTTTCATAAAAATGTTTTTAATAGCAATTTTTTTTTAAGAAAGCAGGAATCAAATTTGGTTACCAGTATAACCTATATAGTAGAAACAATGTGCCTTGTTTCATCAAAATAACTTTATTGTTTGGAAATGTACAAAAATTTCCGCAAGTAAACTTATTTTGGGGGTAACCCCGTTGGTATCCAAATAAATAAATAAAATAAATAAAAATAAAATGTTCCCGAAAAAACCGGTTTCTTGGTCAACCTTATAGGTTAATAGCAAATTGAGCTATCCAAATTTAAAGCATTTAATGAAAATTCTCTACCATAACGCACTTGCTGCGTCTCGAATTTCTTTTCTTACAAAGATGTATTATATTTCGATGGAAAATGTAAAAATTCAATAACATAAGGCGTGTTCGAATAAAAAAAAATCTCGGGACGCAGCAAGTGCGTTATGGTAGTGAATTTTCATAAAAATGTTTTTATTGCAAATATGTGTGTTTTCTTTTTAAGAAAGCAGACATCAATTTTGGTTACCAGTATAACCTATATAGAAAAAGCAGGCATCAAATTTGATTACCAGTATAACATATATAGTAAAAACAATGTGCCATGTTTCATCAAAATAACTTGATTGTTTGAAAACGTACAGAAATTTCCAAAAGTAAACCAAAAGTGTTACTGAAAAAATCCGTTTCTTGGTCAACCTTATAGGTTAATAGCAAATTGAGCTTTTCAAATATGAAGCATTTAATCAAAATTCGCAACCACAACGCACTTGCTGCCTCCAGAACTTCTTAACTTACAAACATGCATTATATTTCGATGGAAAATCCAAAAAAATAAGGCGTTTTCGACAAAAAAAATTTATTTGTATCACCAACGACTTATGGGCCACCTGTGATTGTCGCAATAATTTTTTAAGATGTAGCTCAAAACACCGTATAATTAATGTATACAATATTTTTCATATCTTGTATAATAACGAATATATTGAGCTTTATTGATTTTTTTACGAAAATTCGACAAAAATTATATACCATTAAACAATAAACTCTATAGCTAAGGCTACTGCCAAGCATCAGAGAAAGGGTCTATTAGAAATGAATTTTCTGGAAATATTTTAGTAAAATGAAGGACAATGACGGTTGAAACTAAGAGTTCGGTGTATGTAAAACATTCTTCTTGAGACATTTTCTTTCCATAGCCCGTATTAGATTCAAGTTATTTGCCTAAATGTTGCGAATTTTGACGTTTTCAATTGTCACTTTGACGTTTTGAGGAAACCCCCAATTTTTTTTTTTTTAAATGCCCATAACTTTTTTGTCTTTCGACCTACAGAGCTAAATTTAGGTAGGTGGCACACCTATAACGATATAAACCAGCTTACCAAATTTGGTTGCCCTTACTTTGTTAATTTTGGAGATATAAATATTTTGCGAAAGAAAACACAAATTTTTCCGGGAAAACCTCGGCGGATTTTCCTGGCTAACAAAATTATCCAAGCGACTTGCAAAAGGAATGTACTCACCAATTTTGACGTTTAAAATCGCAATTTTGACGTTTTGAGGAAAATCCAAATTTATTTTTCTTTGAATGCTTGTAACTTTTTTATCCTTTAACCTACGGAGCTAAATTTTGGTAGGTAACTTGACTATAATGATATAAATCCGCATATGAAATTTGGTTGCCCTTACTTTGTTAATTCCGGAGATATAATTTTTTTTTCGAAAGAAAACACAAAATTTTCCGGGAAAACCTGGACCGATTTTCCTGGCTAACAAACTTATCCAAGCCATTTGCAAAAGGAATTTATTCACCAAATTTAATCAAAATCGGCTCATTATTTTTTGAGTTATCGGTGTGATACATATATATATATATATATATATATATATATATATATATATATATATATATATATATATATATATATATATATATATATATATAAATACATATATATATATATATATATATATATATATATATATATATATATATATATATATATATATATATATATATAAACTCGGGACGCAGCAAGTGCGTTATGGTAGTGAATTTTCTTAAATATGTTTTTATTGCAAATATGTCTGTTTTCTTTTTATTTAAGAAAGCAGGCATCAATTTTGGTTACCAGTATAACCTATATAGTAAAAACAATGTGCCATGTTTCATAAAAATAACTTTATTGTGTGAAAATGTACAAAAATTTCCAAAAGTAAACTTAAAGTGTTCCCACAAAAACTCGTTTCTTGGTCAACCTTATAGGTTAATAGCAAATTGGGCTATTCAAATATGAAGCATTTGATCAAAATTCGTTACCACAACGCACTTGCTGCATCCAGAATTTCTTTTCTTACAAACATGCATTATATTTCGATGGAAAATGCAAAAATGCAATAACATAAGACGTGTTTGATTAAAAAAATAAGAAAATTTGTATCACCAACGACTTATGGGCCATCCTATGATTGTAGAAATATTTTTTTAAGATGTAGCTCAAGACACCCTATAATTAATATATAAAAAAATTTCATATCTTGTATAATAAGGGATATATTGAGCTTTATTGATTTTTTACGAAAATTCGACAAAAATTATATACCATTAAACGATAAACTCTATAGCTAAGGTTACTGCCAAGCATCAGAGAAAGGGTCTATTTTAAATGAATTTTCTGGAAATATTTTAGTAAAATGAAGGACAATAACGGTTGAAACTAAGACTTCAGGGTTTGTAAAACATTCTTCTTGAGACATTTTCTTTCCATAGCCCGTACTAGATTCAAGTTCTTTGCCCAAATGTTGCCAATTTTTGACGTTTTAAATCGCAACTTTGACATTTTGAGGAAAATCCCAATAAATTTTTATTTAAATGCCTATAACTTTTTCGTATTTTGATCTACAGAGCTAAATTTTGGTAGGTAGCTTACGTATAATGATATAAACCCGCGTACCGAATTTGGTTGCCCTTATTTTGTTAATTTTGGAGATAAAAATTTTTTACAATTTTTTTCGAAAGAAAACTCAAAATTTTCCGGGAAAACCTAGGCCGATTTTTCTGGCTAACGAACTTATCCAAGCCATTTGTAAAAGGAAGGTACTCACGAAATTTAATCAAAATCGGCCCATAATTTTTTGAGTTATCGGTGTGATACATATATATATAAATATATATATATATATATATATATATATATATATATATATATATATATATATATATATATATATATATATATATATATATATATAAATATATATAAACATATAAAAATTGTAACTGACCCCGGATATGTGTTCTGGGGGGCCTAATTAGCGCTCATTTGAAGAAATTTTTTCAAAATTCAAAAGTCGGGATCTCCTGATTAGTGAATTTTTTTTAAGAAAATTCACTAAAAAGAAAATTTGAATCACCAATGACTTATGGACCACCCTGTAATTGTAGAAATATTTTTGTAAGATGTAGCTCAAGACACCGTATAATTAATGTATACAATTTTTTTTCGTATCTTGCACAATAACGGATATATTGAGCTTTAAAGATTTTTTACGAAAATTCGACAAAAATGATACACCGTTAACCGATAAACTCTATAGCCAACACTACTGCCAAAGCATCAGAGAAAGGGTCTATTTGAAATGATTTTTTTGGGAATATTTTAGTAAAATGAAGGACAATGACGATTGAAAGACTTCAGGCTTTGTAAAACATTCTTCTTGAGACATTTTCCTTCCATAGCTCATATTGTTTCAGGTTCATTGCCTCAATATTACCCATTTTGACGTTTTAAATCGCGACTTTTACGTTTTGAGGAAAACCCAAATACATTTTTCTTTAAATGGCTCTAACCTTTTTGTCATTTAACCTACAGAGCTAAATTTTGGCATGTGACTTACACATAATGATGTAAACCGGCGTACCAAATTTGGTTGTCTTTACTTTGTTAATTCCGGAGATATATTTTTTTTTTGAAAGAAAACACAAAATTTTCCGGGAAAACTTCAGCGGATTTCCCTGGCTAACGAACTTGTCCAAGCCACTTACAAAAGGAAGGTACTTAACAAGTTTAATCAAAATCGGTCCATTATTTTTTTAGTTATAGGTGTGACACATATATATATATATATATATATATATATATATATATATATATATATATATATATATATATATATATATATATAAAGTCTGAAACCAACCTCGGATTTGGGTTCCACGGGTCCTAATTAGCGCTTATTCGAAGACATTTTTGAAAATTCAAAAGTCGGGATCTCTCATTAGTGAATTTTATATAAGAAAATTCACTAAAAAGTAGAAAATTTAAGGTACTACATACCCGAGAAATTTCAGGTAAGTGAGATATTTGATTTTTATAATTTGTATTTGTAAATTACCTATGTTACCCATGAAATACGTAAATAAAACATAGCACTCAGACAAAATTTGTTTGACAATCAATTTAAATGTCCTAGTACTTGCCTCATTCTTGTATATGACTGAAGCTATAAACATGCTCTCCCCTCACTTAGAAAAGTGTGAGATATTGGAAGTTGACTTAATATGTAAAAAAAAATTCAAAAGTCTGGACGCAGCAAGTGGTTGTGAATTTTCATAAAAATTAATAGCAAATGTGTCTTTTTTAATAAAAGCAGCCATAAAATTTGGTTACCCATATAGTAGAAACAATGTACCATATTTCATCCAAATAACTTTATTGTTTAAAAAGGTGTATAAAATTTAATAATCTCAATATTAGTTAGTGTATGCTGTGTTTCGAGATATGTTTCTACGATATTTGTAATTTCTCAGCAGCAGTCTAACCCCTCGACTACCGTAAGGCTTGGCGATGAAAGTGCAAAAAGTAGACTTCATAATAGTCTTCAGTGATTTATTTGTAATATCTAAGGTCTATTTTAGATGCATTTTTTGCAACTATTTTAAGAATTAAGAAGAGTAGCATAAATCTAGAACATTCTAATATACATTTTATGCAATATTTATCATTCATAAACGTTAACAAAAAAAAAACTAACCGCAGTGGTTTTTTCCTTTATAGAGTGCGAATTACCTTTATCAATGATCCAAATATTTAAAGTATCTTTTTTGATCATTCAATATGTTGTTATTTTTTAACAAAGATAGACATACCTAGTTGCTAATATCTACTGTTTGTTAATACATACATAACCACAGATCCTACAGAATAATGACACATGCCGTAGTTCGTTGTTTAGAACATCACGGTACTGGCGCCTAGATGTCGGATTCAAGCAAAGGGTTGCAGGTATTTACCAGCAAATTGAGTCCATTGGCTCAATGTAGAATGAAATTGTCCTAAGTATAACGTGTTGGTCGAAATGCTTTGCTGGACCTATTATCGACTTCTCTATTACTTTGAGTTTATTCCCCATATTGGTAAAATACACTTAAGTTTTACTTGAAAATGACCTGTAGTGGTTTGGTCGCCGACCTATTTTTAGGGCGATTTTACGTCAAGTTGACTTTTAGTGTTGCTTGGTGGGGGTCTTATGGTTTCTTAGATCTTGTACAATTTTATGCTTCCTACCTTTTTTAGAGCAGCCTGTATGAATTCAGATACCAAATTTTAATTTCCCCTTCATTTCTTTTGCTTTTTGTTGTTTTACGTTACCCCGTATCTATCACCGTTTTCGATTAATCTGCAAAACATGCATATTCAATATTATTGAAAAAAAATTAGTAGCCTGTGTCAAATTATTTGTCCATGTGGCTTGTTGACGTTAAGACGTTTTGCATTAAGTACTTTTTTGTTTAGTTTGTTGTTACCAAATTGTTTTTGGGTTGTTTGATTATGGTTGGCTTTACTAGTCAAGAGTATCCAAAAATGCATTTAATCTATGGAATAGCCAATTGCAGCTCATAAATCTCGTATAAAACCTGCAGACTCTCTGCACGTAGATATCCAATCGAATACTACCTAACCCAAGAACGTTTTCAAATGCACATATGCGGCCATGTGACACCAGGATATTCAAGAAATCCACTTATTTTGGAGGAGCAAATCAAACGACGATAACTACAGAAGTCGAGGAAGCAGCCCTCATGAAGTTAAAAATGACCCTGTTTCGGGTAAAAAAATTGGCATCAACATTAAATATTTCATTTATGCTTGTCTGGAAAATTTTGGTATTAACTTAATGTACCTATAAGAAGTCACAAGGGTTCAAGCTATTCTTCCACGAGATTTTCTTCTTAGTTTGCATTTTTGCCAGTGGTTTCTGAAAATACTGGCTCAAAATTCTTTCTTTCAGGCATAATTTTATTTAGTGATGAGGAATGCCATCAGGAGTTTCCATAACGAACATTTTTGGGCAAAAAATCGGCATGTAGCACGCAAAAATAATTTGTAACAGGAGTTTTCTATAAATGTCCGGACCCGCATTACTGGAAATTATTTGACTGGACCAATTTTTCTGCAGGCAAGGCTGATTGGTCGTAGTTATTATCAATATCTCGAAAATGAACTTCCAGTGCTTATAGAAGAGTACCAATTCGTTGCAGAAATAAAATGTTGGTGCGCCAACCCATTTCAGTATGAAGGTGCGGGAGTTCCTTAATCAAATTTACACAACCATTGGATGGGTCGAGGTGGGCTCAGTTATGGGCTCCTTGATTCCCAGACCTAAATAATCTGAACATTTTAATGGGGGCACCTAAAATCATTGATGATTCCGACCCCAGTTGAAACAGAGGAATTGCGAAATAGAATAGTGGCTTCATGCGACATCTTTTCCAATACTTCTGGAATTTTTGGAGCCGATGAAGCAACGAGTGGAATCCTGCAGGAGGGGGAAATTTTTAACAGTTTTATAGTTTTTTTTTTAATTTAGATTTACTTTAGGTTTAACAAATTTGATTCGATGTTAATTGCTTCAGAAAATTGGTGATTGTGACGCCTAGTCGTGGTTTTCACATACTTCCTTTACGTACTTAAGTTGCATTGATAGTTATTTTTTAGATTATTCGAAAATGGTCAAAGACACGATGTTAATTTTTTTAATTTTTTATTTCAACAACACACCACGAGGGCTTACAGCCTAAATACTATCGTACCGTGGGTGTCGACAAGAAGGAAAGAGGCAACTTGTTAATTCTGGACTTGAAGGTTTGGAGGTTCGGGGGAGAAGGAAAAACATGTGCCGGCAAGGAATTCCACAACTTTGAAGTCCTCGGGACAAAAGAGCGGGCATAACAAGATGTTCTATCTCTGGTGACCTGGACAGTAAAAGGGTGCATTCGCTCTGTTCCCCTGGAAGATCTGTTGGGGGTAGCAGGTGGAGGAACTATGGTAGAAAGCTCCTCTGAGCACTGCCCGTGCAGATATCTATAAAAGAGAGAGAGGTCACTAACGGCACGTAGGTGAGCAAGGGATGGTAGCCTTTGGGTGAGGGTAGGGTCACTGATGAGACGTGCAGCTCTCTTCTGAATGGACTCCAGGATAGCGAGTGTAGAAGCGGCAGCAGCACCCCAGATGTGGGAGCAGTATCCGAGGTTTGGTATTATTTGTAAAGTATATAATGTATAGAGAATAGCTGGTGAAAAGTATTTGCGAGACCGGAAGAGGAAACCTAATTTCTTAGCAGCTGCTTATGCAATTGATGTGACATGTTGATGCCAATTCAAATTCCGATCCACAGAAATGCCAACAAGTGAAAAGGACTCATTACTTTGAATAACTTGGTTGTTCATTGTGATGGGTCTAGGGCTTGTGTATCTCTTATGAGAAAGAAAGCAAAACTGTGATTTGGTGGAGTTGAATTGTACAAGATTTCTACTTTCCCAGTCTAATATTTTTTGGAGATCCACGGAGATAGAACCCTCCATGAATCTGCGATCCTCATCTAATTGGGCTAAAGATACAGGCTTAGAATACTGTATATTTGAGTGGAGGGTGCTGTCATCCGCGTAACTGTGAACTGGGTTGGATGTGCTGGAGAGGAGGTCATTGATGTAGATAAGAAACAAAGTAGGGGCTAAAGCTGAACCTTGAGGAACTCCTGCATTAATTGGATACAGTTTAGAGGAATGGCCATCCACGACAACAGAAATGCTCCGGTTGGAGAGGAAATTTGCTGTCCAGGTACAGAGTTTTGGTAGTAGGCCATAGACCGGAAGTTTATTAAGCAGCGCTGCGTGCCAGACCTGGTCAAATGCTTGGGATATGTCTAGAGCGACAATCTGGGATTCACTGTGTAGTTCCATAGACTTGCTTCAATAATGGGTGACAAAGGAAAGGAGGTCGGCAGTTGATCTGCGCTGACAGAATCCATACTGCCTGTCGTGGATTAGACTGTGTTTTTCAAGAAATTTTAGTAATTCGGTGTTTATTTACTTTTCCATCACTTTAGAGACGACTGAAAGGAGAGAAATAGGCCTATAGTTGCTAGGAAGCGCTTTGGATCCTTTCTTGTGGACGGGTTGTACTCGAGCAGTTTTCCAGTTACTAGGGAATATGCCTCTATTGTAAGATGTCGGAAACAGATGAGTCAGGACATGAGCAAGTTCTGGTGCGCATTTTTTGAGAACAATTACTGGGATATCGTCAAGGTCAGATGCTTTCCTGGTATTAGGAGAAGAGAGCATATTTCGTACCTTTTTAGTTTTGAAAATGATATCCGTCATTTTATGCGCGACATTGGGGACTGTTGGTGGTTGATCATTTGGAGGTGGGTTGAGAGTAGAATTTCCAGCGAACAGCGAGGCAAAAAGTTCAGCCTTGCCCAGGGATGTAGAAACAATTTCATCCCCTGAGACAAGAGGTGGGAACGTGCTCTTGCAGAAATTATGCCCAATAGATTTAGCAAGAGTCCAGAAGGGTTTGCTGCCGTTGGAGCTTGAGAGGACTTTGTTTTTGATGTGGTTATTAAACGAGTTTTTTGCCTCAGAAAGAATGCTGACATAGCGGTTTCTTGCGTCGTTAAATGCTTGACGGTTTTCTTGACTGGGATTGTGTAGAAGCGTTTTGTGAGCTTTGACCTTTTCAAGTCTGGCCTTGTTACAGGATTTAGAGAACCAGGGCTTTTAAGTGGTTGAAGAGGTTTTCTGTGGAATAAATAATTCCATGCCAGCTTGAATAATTTTGGTGACGCTTTGTGAGATATCAGAGGGGTCAGGATGATAGAAGCAGGCAGACGCCCATGGAAATGAGGAAAAATAGACCAAAAAGCTAAATAAATGAACAAGAAATTCAATATTGGTGTCAGAACTCATGCAGGGTGCTCAGGAAAAGGTAACAAAACATAAATTTGTACACGACCCAAGATAACATAAGACCCTGTATGTGACAACCGACGGTTTTGGCATTTTATTGTAGAGGCCGTTAAAGAAAGTTGGTGTGCCGCATTTCAAAACCTTATCTGAAGGCATACGAGAGGAAAACGGGAAATATTATGGAAAAATTGAAATATCTGCATGACGTAATCTTACACTTTGTATTTTCTCTGCGATTTGCCGTTTCAAGGATGTTGAAACGGCACATCTGCTTTAATATAACGTAGTCACCGCAAATATAATCACATCAAATGAATAGTTTTAAAGAATCTGGTCTACCTGTATCATTAAAAACAGATAAACAATTATAATAGGAGTTCTTATCTCGACAATATAGACATTCCCAAATCGCAATCTAAGCGTATTATAAACGTATTAAGAAGACTGGTAAAGAATGGTTATTTAACTTAAAGTAGGTGGAATCGGCATCCCCAATATAGCAGTGCATCCCTACAAAAAAGAAAGAGAAGTATACACAGGGCGGCGGTATAATAGTCTAATGACAGGAAAAGGAAACGAAACAGGGACGGTTAATTGATAAAGTTAGCAGAAAACGTATTTGCAGGTACGCTAGGGGACGCTGACCCTAGCGTTGTAAGATCGTTAGGTCTTTTAGTCTCACATTCAACTCTCACAGAAACTTTGATTGAATTTGTTGTAGCAGAAAACGTCACGAACTGCTTCCTCATTACTTTGACAAATTTTGAAACAAATCCTTACATCAAATCAATTATAGTTAAAAATTTGATCGCACTTCACTGAGTCGATTAGCGTTTCGAATTAAAACTCCTTCAGAGACGCATTTTGCTTTTAAAAGATATTTTACTACACTCTCTTCAGGATCTTTTACGTGCGATACTTAACCCGGCGTCTGACATGTGAAAGTATTTAACATCTTCCGACATGTGGGGTATCACATACCCCAATTTTGCTTTAATTTCCTTTAACTGAATTTTTGATATATATTTTTTATGACACTAAATACAAATATCACATTTCTTCATTAGCAACACAAAAACTTCTTTAGAAGAAGAACATTAAAAAAGAAAAGCTCACATCATCCTGTTTTAGGCAGTAAAAAATACGTTTATAAAAAACTTTTATTTACAATGGTTCTATACCATCAAATAAACAAAAACAATAAAATATAAGTAAATAATACATTGCAGTGTACTATATAAAAAAATTATATCAAAATATGTAAAACCAAAAAAAAAATTGGCAAAATGACTACAATTTTCGCAGTACATAAGCGCGTGTTCTAAACATAACATTTTTTCGCAAGCCTCACATACATATTTAGTTTTGCGATCACATTTACGAGGACAAAAATCACATCTGCGTGGTTTGTTAGGTCTTTGTTTCATTGTAGGAGGTTCTTCAGGTTCTCCTCTGATTTTGAGCAAAGCCGTCCTTATTTCGCAAGGTATTCTAAAGTTGGTCATCCTTGCTTTTTGATAATCATTTATCAATTCAAACCTCAACATTGTGATAAAATCTTTTCTTTTTTTCTTTTCGGAATTAATCCATTGTTATTTTCACGATGAATTATCTGGGAGTTGATACCGGCAGTGTTCATTATAGAAAAAAATAGTGTTAGAGGCCATCGTCGGCTATTGCGAGATACATTATAGTTTGCAGACAATTTATCTACTGTATCTAGCCCTCCTTTCGTTAGATTGTAGAATGAAATTATTTCAGGTAGCTTATCTTCGGATTCATCTACGGAATCGTCATGATGAAGGGTTGACATCAGCAGAACCACATTGCCCTTTCTTGGAACGTACGATACGATAGTAAAATTTTCTTGAAAACCAAAAACACTTGACTTTATTGGTCGATTTCGAACATTCAAAAATGTCGGAGGGATTTCCCTTTTATTTTTTCGAATTGTACCGACTCCAGTCAGATGATGATTTGTACGGAGCTTTTCAAATAGATCGTAACTTGTGTACCAATTGTCACACGTAATATTTCTGTGACTGCCATCATATGGACTGATGAGCCGTTCCACTATTGTAGTTGTAGTATTACTAAGAGCAAAGGGCCCATCAGGTTGCTCACCCACATAGACCTCCATGTTTACTAAATAATGCGTTCGGGCATCTACCAAAGCTTGAACCTTAATGCCGTACTTAGCCGGTTTATTCGGTATGTACTGGCCAAATGAACATCTGCCTCTAAAAGCTTCCAATTTGTCATCAATGGTTAAATATCTACCAGGCGAATAGGCATTTTTGCAATTATCAGTAAATTTTTCTGTTATGGCTCTAATAGGTGCCAGCTTATCTATTTCGCGTCTTTGCGAGCAATTTTCTGTATTATCAAATCGCAAACATGTAAGTAAAAATTCAAACCGTCTTTGGGCCATAGTTACTGGAAATATTTCAAAACCGGTTCCGTCAGTTTTCCATAAATCCTTCAGTAAACGGTGGTTGTTTCGAAATACTCCTGCTAAATATAGCAGTCCGAATAAAACTTTTAGTTGTATATTATTTGTAGGTTGATAATAAGAAGATTTCTCCCATTCACGTGTTTTTTCCTCAATTCGTTGATTTGTCCACCGCGTAATATCGTCTATCATTTCTTCATCGATGAAAATAAGAAAACATTCAAGAGGACTTTTTTATCTCTAGCGGATCTTTTGACACCAGGCAATTGAGTTATCAGGTTCTCACATTCCTGTTATAATATGTTTTTCTCCATGTAGTTCCATTTTTCCCTAAATTGTATTTTTCCCGATCTTGCACTATTTCAGATTCATTTTCGGTTACATCATTTTTGTGTGCGTTAGTGGTAACACCGGCAGCTTCCATAAGGTTACCTTGTCCATCTTCATTATTTGCTTCCTGCTCGACATCTGGATAGTCACTGTTTATGCTTACATTGTCTATCTCACTCTCATCGTCTGATTCAATTACTTCTTCATCTTCGCTTTGCACCTCCTTCCACAGATCCTGGAGGCGACGCATTTCCTTTTCGTAGTCTCCCATAGTTAACCTAATGATTGCAAGGGCTGGTGAATAATATCGACATTTAATAAGGAACATACCTCAAAATTTGAAGCAAAGGCGCGTAAACTATGATAGAAATTTATTTGAGAAATGTTCGAATTTTGTAACACAATCCGACACGTGGGGTTTGACAAACCCTAGGTAAACTAAACCGTTCATTAACACAAACTCTAGCAAACTGTTGTCAAAATGGCTCCGCACGCTAAGAGACTCGACAATTTCCGAAAGCTAACGAGAGGGATATGCATGTGAGCGCGGTATTTTTGAAATCGTAGGACATTTTAGTTCTCTCTGGGTTTGTCATACCCCACATGTCGGACGCCGGGTTCAACGACAATAGCAATTTTGTTTGTATCACGGGATTGATTGTCCGATGGAGACGTTCTAGTAGAATTATCCCAGAAACTAATTTCAATTAAAATCCCAGAATTTTCATTGTAACATTATTGTTGATCAATTATTGAATAAAAATATTGCCATTGCCGTATTACTTTTGGTTATGATAGAAGTCGTTCATACCCTCGTTGCTTTAGATAGAACCTTATATATTTAAGTGTTAACTGGTTTTGTGTGACATATACGACAGGAGATCTTTATGTTTCCCTTATGACTTATGGCCTTGTTATCGGTACTCTATAGTTTTAATGTTTAGGATTTTAGAAAATTTTCATAAAGAAAATATCGATTAAAGAGAAGTACGGCCTTTTAGTTTTCATTTTTTTTTTAATGAGCGCGAATTAGAGCTTTTGGAATTTAGATGCGAGGTCAGCTTAAGACTTTATATGTTTATATACAGAGGTGTCCTGTGAATAGTGTGTAAACTCCTGGGTGGTAATATCTTGGTTCATGACCTATCAGAATAAGGAAAAGTGTGTTTTAAAGATGTTACGGTTTTCGAATAATCCGGAATTTTCTGAAATTTCCTGGCCTCTAACATACACCAATGTTTTTGCTGTAATTTCTGCCAATTTGTGTATTTAGATAAAATTTGGAAAATACTCTACGTCAGTTGCCGCATCCAATGCATTGTTCAAAATAATCAAACAACTTCCAGGAATAATAAAGATTTTTTCAAATTTTTTACCAAATAGAAATTTATTCAGTCAATTTTGTAGTTCAGTGTTGGAAAAAATGTACCGACCTTACTTGGTAAACCGCTTAAAAAAGGGAGTTGTTTGATTATTTTTAAAATTGTGTAGAATCTACAGCAAAAACATTGCGGCAAGTTAGAGACTGTAGGCAATTTTAGAAAAGTCTGATTACTTAATCCCGAATTTTGAATTTTGAAAAATTTATTCAAATGAGCGCAAACTAGAAAACCTAAAATTCGATTAAAATGGAAAAATGACCTGACCTGACCTGCTACCTATAATTTCATATATGCAATCCTTGTGTAAATAAAAATTAAATTTTCGGTAAATTTTCAGATTAGCACATGGGGGGTGTTTAGAAAAATATTTTCAGAAATATGCTTAGAACCCCTTCTAGATGACCAAACAACAAGAATAGTTTCTTGCAAACAGCCCACAAGAAAGTGACGGGACCAAGAGTGAATAGTGGTGCTGGGCGGAGAAGAATATAAAATTCACTAAAAAGGAAATGTGAGCGGAAAGTGCGAAAGAAGCAGCTTAGTTCGACCTCTTTAAGCTGATTTTATCCCATTTTGCAGCTATACCTCCTTGAAATCCTGTTTACCGCACGCAGAACCTCTATATTCACCGCAGGTCCCGTAACTTTCTTAGGGGTTGCTCCAAAGGATTTTTTCTTATTTACATTGTTCTTGTCTATGCATTGAGGGTGACTGTAGGCATGAAGAAGGGAAAGGAGAACCCCCGCGACGAAGCAGCGAATCAAGATTTTTAATTTATGTTAAAATTGTTATCTCAGTTCATTTTTTAATTATGTTTCCAAAAAAGATTTTGAGGTTGCCTTGTTTGTCAGACAAAACCATCCAGGCAATTAATATGGAAAAATACCGTCCATATTTATAATTTGTAAATAATTATTTTTTTTCTGAAAAACTTTTGTAACTTTAATTAAATTTGTAACACAATCTTTTTAGAGACACTTGCAGTACTTACATATTATGTCTTAAGACCAAATTTTAATTTTATACCACCATATAAAGTATACATTTTTTCCAATAATCCCTAACTGGGACTCTAGAACCGATCTCCAAGGTCCATTTAAATTTAAAAAATTAGTTTTAATAATATATCTTACTAATAGTGTACAATTCTTATGAAAATTCACTACTAAACGAAAAAAACCTGATATTTCGATCTATTCCTGATTTGAAATTTTGATCAATTTCTCAGCACGGATAATCCGTTTCTATCAAATACAGTGAAAACATCGTCCACATAACGAAACCATATTCTAGGATAATAGCCAATTTCATTTGCTAAGTCTGTTTCAAATCTACTTATCTACTCTTTAGCTCTTTAGATTAATTTAAGTAGGTAACGCAACTGTTACGTGATATTTTCGACTCGTAATTGACTGTTGAGCTATTTTATTATTATTGGATGTGGACGTTAATTGATTGTTGTCGGATAAACATAATTGGTACGCCCCTGTCTCCTTACTTTCATTCGGTTGCACTATCATTTAAGTTTCTACCTGGAATTATTTATCTCTGGATTTCACAATCCTTTTCAATTTGCTGGTAATCTTTACCCTCTAGACGTCTGTATCGCATTAGGTTTACGCATGAACAATGCCATACAAAGAATACTTATATACCGTTAAGTCCTTTATTGTAAATAGCTTTAGCTGTCTTTGACGTATTAAGATGCACCCAGTGGATTTTCTTCATTAGGAATAATGTTTTTACCTAGTTGGACATTCTGTATTACTGACATTATGTTATGTCAACCACGTCACCTAGCGTTACGCGAAAGCTCGATAAAAGCAAGCCTTTCGCAACGTACAGGTCAGTTCTACGCTAGATCTCTTCTTCATCGCTCCTTGAAACCCTGAGTTCCAAATCTTCCACTTAAACATCGCTCGTGTGTTTAAGCCACTTCAATTCTACAGTGCCGTTCTACAACGAATCTCATCTTCATCGCTTTTTGGGACTTCTAAGATCCCGATCTTCTACCTAAACATCGCTAGTGTGATCACGCTACTTCAGTTCAAGCTCCAATCTTCCTACAGAAATTCCGTTCGTACAGTATTACAGTGAAAAGTCGGTGTTTTCTTCGAAATTAGAAAGTATACGCGCAGTTAAATGCAATAGCAAGTAGCTAATAAGATTGTGAAATCTCCTGAATAAACCCTTAAATCAAGTGTAAAGCCGCAAATTGTAAATAAATGTTAAGTTCAAAGTGTATATAGTAACAATACAACATATATAAATATAAAAAAGTGTATTATTGAAATCTTCTGCAATCCAGTGCACCTGGAGTTTTAAATAAAGTCCACATACAGTCCACATCTTTAGCATATTCTTCTTCCAACGCTAATTAGCAAAGCCGACTAGTTAGTGAGGGTGGGATCAATCCACCTGCAAAACATTAGGGCAAGAAAACAAGCTCTTTCTGCCCCAATTGTCACTATTATTTTATAGGTCACTTCTATTGTCTACTAAAAAAGTGTAACCTAAGTCTTCTGATGTGGCTGGAAATATGGGCCCTTCCACGTATATTTAATTTAAACCTTCCCTGGTATTATTCTACAATAGTAAAACTAAAGCAGCACAAACACGACAGAGTACAGTTCCCATTTACTCTATTGCAATACAAATCTATTTGCTGAAAGTTTTGGAATTATCCCCAGTGGGTGCATCAAGCTGAAAATTGATTCGCATCTCAAGTAGGTATTCGCAGAATACTTGTTATTTCTACGCATTAGTATAGCTGGTTTTCGTTGTTTATCTTCTGCCACGAATTCACTGTCAAATGTTATTTCACATGTCTGTTCCCATTGTTTATTCAGTGAGTTACTTATTAGAATTCAACAAAAATGTTATTGAAGAGATTTATATCAGAAATGTTTATCCACCAATGTCACAGGGAACAAACACACACATTGGCAGCTGCGACGCACTGAATGAAACCCTTCTAGGTTGTTCCGTATACCTTCCTTGATACTTTGATGGATTCTTAAAATAAACACTTCTCACAATAGCGTGGGTCCATTAAGATCTATAGAAGACACTGTTTCTATACGATTTAAAAGGAAAAATGAGCCACTGCTTTACTTGCCATTATTGTCTCCGGAGATGTCTCTGTTATATAAAATTGTAGGATGTTTTTCCAACAAGAATAACAATAAAGTGCTCGTTCCATTGATGGAGTATGGAGTATGATGTTTGAAATGTCTTTATTTATATATATTTTTTGTAAATTCTGCAATGTTCCGGTCTTTACATACAAATCACAGGAGGGTTAACACAAATAAATGAGAAAAGAAATTTAGGATATTCAATGTTACTAGAAAACTTCCGAAAAAAAATTACTTTTAAAAAACGTTAAGGCTTTAAAAAAAATTCTTTAGATTATCTAAATCTACGACCATTTGACCTATATCAATACTCGGCTTCAATTTATATAATCGCTAACTGGGATTCTAAAACCGATCTCCAAGGTTCTTTTAAATTTAAATAATTAGTTTTTATCATATATGTTATTAATAGGGTGCAATTCTTATGAAAATTCACCACTATAACACACTTTCTGCATCCCGAACTTTTAAATGTTTATATTTTTTATATATATACACACACACCTATATATATATATATATATATATATATATATATATATATATATATATATATATATATATATATATATATATAATTAAAACGATTATGCTTGCCAAGTATATTAATTTCTATTTTAATGCCACACTGTTGGGCGACAATTATAATAATAATGCTTGATTATTATGGGTTTTATTGGGTTCTAATTATATTTTGTATTATAATATCGTGTATAAAATATTTTATGTTAAACTTTATAGACATATAATGTCAATATATATATATATATATATATATATATATATATATATATATATATATATATATATATATATATATATATATATATATATATATATATATATATATATATATATATATATATATATATACAGGGTGGGGCACCACATACGCGTCGGTCTCTCTAATGGACCCTGTTCGAATTTACAAATTTCGTTTTTTTCTAGCATATGCAGCGTTTTCAGGGGCATCTTCTGAAAATACTTTCGATGATACAGGATGTTCACAAAAAAAAGATACATATTAAAGTTATGTTTTTTTAAATAGAACACCCAGTATATTATTCGGTTTTCGTCATCTAGAGATAAAATAAAGGTAAGTTACAATAGGATTCCCTATACCTAAAACCTACCGTTTTTGAGAAATGCAGCAATTTTTGAAAATGGAAGCCTCAATGCAAAAAAATGTTTCTTGTCCTCGGCAACGTAGAAAAAATTTAAGTTATATTAGTATTTAGTAGAAAGATTGTTGCATGTAACAGAAAAAATAATTTAACGTAAAGTTATACAGGGTGGTCAGTAAGCTCCTAGTCATATTTGACGCATGATATTGCAAATAAGTTTGTTATTTTAAATAGCACAGCCTGTATATGATGGCTTATTTTTCTACAAAATTTTATTACCTTTTAATTGATACTAGGGTTCCCTATACCTAACTCAAGCAGTTTTCTAGAATTGTTTGTTTTCCATAATAAATGTCAATATCTACTTGGGAAGCGAGGGGGCTCTGGCAGGGATATTGGATATACGGTTGTTATCAATTTATTTGCAATTTGTTAAGTATTTTAACTGTATTGTTTCGTGTCAAGTGTTTGGGTGTTTTAAAAAAAATGTTCCAGAGTAGTATAAAAATGAAAACGTATCCTGTACAGGAAAGAATGGATATGATTCTTGTTATTGGGGAATGCCAAGAAAATTGTTTACTGGCTGCGAGGGTTTATGCTCAAAAATATCCATCTCGACATCGTCCAGGCAAGCGAGTCTTACAGAGACTGTTGCAGGTGTTTTGTAGAACAGGAAGTGTCACGTATGAAAAAATCAACAGACAAGAGCCTTTTACTGAAAATGGCGAAATCGAGCTTGAGGTAATTGGCGCTGTTGTTGAAAATCCCCATACAAGTCAGCGTAACATAAGCAGGGAAGTAGGCATTAGTAGACGAAGTGTTGGGAGAATAATCAAAAGAGAAAAATTTCATCTATACCATGTTCAGTTACATCAGAAACTGCTTGATATTGATTTAATTCGACGAATTAATTTTTGCTTGGGGCCCCTTGACAAAGTTGGTGAGAATGCAAATTTCTTTGATTTTGTGCTATTTTCAGACGAGAGTACATTTCATAGCACGTACCTAGTAAATAGACACAAGTATCACTATTATAGTGACGAAAATCCACATCACGTCCCTACAGTTGATCATCAGCACAGATGGAGTATTAATGTTTGGGCCAGAATTTTAGGACACATAATAGGACCTTACTTTTTCAATGAGAACCTGAACGGTAAAATTTTCCTAAATTTTTTAAAAGATGATTTGCCAGAGCTCTTAGAATATATCCCAAGAGATATTAAACGGCAGATGTGGTTCCAATTAGACGGTGCTCCCGCCCATTTTGAAACCAGTGTACGAGAACATTTAAACACAAGTTACCCCAATAAATGAATAGGACGAGGAGGCCCACACAACTGGCCTGCACGATCCCCGAACTTAACGTGTTTGAATTTCTTTATGTGGGGGTACATAAAACGTATTGTTTACAAAGTACCTCCGACTAACCGAGAACATATGGAACTAAGAATACGAAGTGCGTTCCACACAGTAACTTCTGAAATGTTATTGAAAGCCCAGAAATCAGTAAAGAAAAGAATACGTTTATGCATTGAACAAGATGCCCGTCAATTTGAACATTTACTATAGTGTGTTAAATTGTCCTTTTTTGTTTGTTGTTCATGTTATTAAAATTTGACATTTGTATAACCCAACTAAAATTTTTTCAATTGTTGCGATACAATATTCTTGATAAAAGTTTTTCCGTGTTGATCTACGAATTTACTTAGCCTACAATATAAACGCTCACTATAATCAAGGCTCACTTGATGAAAGGTGACATTTATTATGGAAAACAAACAATTCTAAATATCTCGAAAACTGCTTGAGTTAGGTATAGGAAACCCTAGTATCAATTAAAAGGTAATAAAATTTTGTAGAAGAATAAGCTATTATATACAGGGTGTGCTATTTAAAATAAGAGACTTATTTGCAATATTATGCGTCAAATATCACTAGTAGGTTACTGACCATCCTGTATAACTTTACATTGAATTCTTTTTTCTGTTACATGCAACAATCCTTCTACTAAATACTAATATAAGTTAGATTTTTTCTACGTTGCCGAGGGTTAAGAACAAAAATTTTTGCATTGAGGCTTCCATTTTCAAAAATTGCTGTATTTCTCAAAAACAGTAGGTTTTAGGTATAGAGAATCCTATTGTGACTTACCTTTATTTTATCTCTAGATGACGAAAACCGAATAATATACTGGGTGTTCCGTTTAAAAAAACATAACTTTTATATGTATCTTTTTTTGTGAACACCCTGTATCATCAAAAATATTTTCAGAAGATGCCCCTGAAAACCCTGCATATGCTAGAAAAAAACGGAATTTGTAAATTCGAACGGGGTCTATTAGAGAGACCGACGCGTATGAGGTGCCCCACCCTGTATATATATATATATATATATATATATATATATATATATATATATATATATATATATATATATGGTTATCAGATATAATGAGATTTTTATTTATATTTGTGAATATTGTAGTTTTGAAACACCCTGTAGGTTTAACTTTTATGTCTTGAATGTGATTTTAAAATAAATAAATATATTTGTTTTATGTATATGTATTACTAGTTGCATATGTTTTATTTAATCTTCCCGGCTATTTGACTATCATGCTTCAAAAGGAATATATGAGTTTTTTCCCTTGATATTTATGAATATTTTGAATTTCTCTTTAAATGTTGCCTACTAATTGAATCATACAAGCTTTCAGTTTCTAAAATTATAATATTTTATAGAATTTGTACATACGTTTATAACACTGATAAATATTTAAAACCCCACTACTAAAACAGTCTACAACTAAAATTACTAGAGATCTCTTTTTATCTATCTTTTCTGTTTACAATCAGATTAAACTCATATAGGTTTTATAAATTTTACAGTTTTCATAAGCAAACAGTGCTTTAGTATTTTAAATTTTGGTACCTGTCATTTACTTTAGCTGTCACTCCTTAGTTGACATTTACTTTGGTCCCCAATTCATTCTTGACTATGAATTTGAACTAGTTGCTTCTTAATCCTCGATTCCACTGTAGTTTGTAGACAAAAGAAACTCAATCTTGTTCCTTGACAACAGATATTCCTATCCATGCACTCCTGTTTCTATGGCATCTTTTCTGAATTTCACTTTTAAACTTATTATTTCACTTACACGTGTTTCTGGATGGTCCCTTGCTGAGTTTTACACTTTCTGGATATTAGTTTTACACTTTCTGGCTATTATTTTTACAAATTGCCAGTTACAATTGTATTTTTTTGACTATGACGCCACTGTAGCGTCACCTAAATTTTCTATCTTTAATTACAACGACTTTTTAAACACTTAGTACTGATGCATTTACTCAAATAGTAGTTTATAATGGCATTTATGCTTTTACACTATATTTGGACATTATTTGCCTTGAATTACTTACAAATTTAGGTATTTTATGGGAGTAACGCCTTTTAGCGTCTCCTCTATTCAAAAACCAATTTACAAGTAGCTTGTCAATTCTTTTTCCAATAATTTTAAATTTTTCTTTCATGGCAATCTGATAATTTAAATTCCTTCTTATGTCAACTATCAATTTTTACGTCACGTAAAACGCAGTATAAATTTGACATATTGAGATATTGCTGCCTAACCTATAAGTTTTAACAAACTTCAAAGCACTTGAAAACTTTGAAGCTAATTACATTTTTTTTTAATTTCCAAAGTAATGGTTCAATCTACTGCTTCTAACTACATTAAATTACATTGAACATTAAATTAACTCGTTTTTAGTAGTGGTTTTAAATAAATTCCCCCATTTATAAGGTTAAATATCTTAATAATAAACATCAACATTTCGTTTACATTTAAACTATAACAAATTTATCTTTAAAGCTCAACTTATAACTTAACTAGATAAAACACTTTTGGCTATTTGTGCAGTTCAACAACACTGTCTATATCATTTACACTTTAATCGTTAAAAAAAACTTAGTTTTACTTGTAAGTACTTAGTTTAAACTTTTTGGTTTTGAGCTTTGCGTGACGTAGCTAATAAATTTAGATTGATATTGCTAAATATCAATACAATATATATATATATATATATATATATATATATATATATATATATATATATATATACATACATATATACATATATATATATATATATATATATATATATATATATATATATATATATATATATATATATATAGGGTGTTTAAAAAATGATGGTCTATGTTACAGGTGCACATTTAGCACAAAAAAATAAGACTATTTTTTTTATATAAACACGGGTCCGCAAATGCTTAGTGTTTTAAACACAGCGTGTTAATGTCATTTGTTTTTGTCAGTTCTTCACAAATAAGTCCGAGTCAAATTAAAATTTTGACGTGAAAATTGGCATGCGGGGGTTTTCGATGGCAAGAAATTTGAATATGTTATTGTTAATAACACTGCTGGCAGAGGGCGCCACCTGTAAGACATGGCTTGCATTCAATTGGCTATAATTTTTTGACACCCAGTAATATCGACCTACCGTATAGCAGGTACATTGCAGCCCTTATCAATTGTAAGCAAAAATGTATATTTGATTTAAATCTCTTAGACACACCATTCTCGAGATATTCCAATTTTTGTATGTCGATGTCGCTCAAAAATTAATTCTGCGACAAATCATAGGAATACATTTTTCACCTCTTAATTGCTATCAGTATGTATAAACTTAATTTTCTGATTCTCTAGTTAAAAATTAAAATCTTGCCAGAAAAAAAGAACTGACAAGACACAATCTTGAAGATAAAATAAAAAGCCATGATAACAAACTTTGAACGAACCATTTAACAAAGTGGTTTCTATCGTTACGGGGCTTGACTTTTGCGTGATTTTTTTTTAAATAAAAATTCTCTAAAAAGCTGTGATAACCAAATTTGGTAGGTGGGTTAACGATATAAAAAGTAAACTATACACCAAAATTTAGGTTTCTATGTTACAAAAAAAAAAGTTATAATTAAATATTTTGTGCCAGATCATTTATATGAAAATTCACTACCATAACGTACTTGCTGCGTCCAGGCTTTTGATAAATGCTGACATTTACATAAAGGCTTGCACACAATGTAACACAATATACATTGGACAAACTTCTAACGGAATTTTAAAATAACCCTGCTGACAAATATACTTTTGCAAAATATATTATCGCTACTCAACATAGACCCACAGTAAATAACCCCATATAGCCACTACAATTTTTTTGTGACAAGCGCAAACGCGACTCTTTTGATTCTTTGGAAATAAAAATATGTATACACGAGAATAACTGGCTTGGTTAAAATAGGCAAACTGATTTGATGGATTCTTCTTCCTTGAAAACTCTTTTTTTTTAAACTGATAATAACAAAACAAACAACGTCGCAATAGGTTGATATATTTTGATATTTACGCTATATAGAACCCAGATTATCGCTCTAGACATATCCAAAGCATTCGACGAGGTCTGGCAATCAGCACTGCTTAATAAATTTCCGGCCTATGGTCTACCACCAAAACTCTGTACCTGGACAGCAAATTTCCTCTCCAACCAGATCATTTCTGTTGTCGTGGATGGCCATTCCTTTAAAATGTATCCAATTAATGCAGGAGTCCCTCAAGGTTCAGCTTTAGCCCCTACTTACTTTCTTCTCCACATCAATGACCTCCTCTCTAGTACATGCAACCCAGTTCACAGTTACGTCGACGACAGCACCCTCCACTCAAATATACAATATTCTAAGCATGTCTCTTTAGCCCAATCAGATGAGGATCGCAGACTCATTGAGGGTTATGTCTCTGTGGATCTCCAAAAAATATTAGACTGGAAAAGTAGAAATCTTGTACAATTCAACTCCACCAGTCTTGCTTTCTATCTCATAAAAGATACACCAGCCCTAGACCCAACACAATGAACAACCAAGTTATTCAAAGTAATGATTCCTTTTCACTTGTTGGCATTTCTGTGGATCGAAAGCTCAATTGGCACCAACATGTCACATCATTTGCAGAATCGGCTGCTAAGAAATTAGGTTTCCTCTTCCGTGCTCGCAAATACTTTTCACCAGCTAATCTCTATACCTTATCTACTTGACAAATAAGGCCAAACCTCGAATACTGCTCCGACATCTGGGGTGCCGCTGCCGCTTCTACACTCGCTATCCCGGACTCCATTCAAAAGAGAGCTATACGTCTCATCGGTGACCCCACCCTCACCCAAAGGCTGCCATCGCTTGCCCACCGAGGTGCCATTGGTTACCTGTCTCTCTTTTATAGATATCTGCACGGGCACTGCTCAGAGGATCTTTCTTCCATAGTTCCTCCACCTGCTGCCCCCAACAGATCTACCAGGGGAGCAGAGCGAATGCACCCTTTTACTGCCCAGGTCACCAAACATAGAACATCTTGTTATGCTCGCTCTTTTGTCCCGAGGACTTCCAAGTTGTGGAATTCATTGCCGGCGCATGTTTTTCCTTCTCCTCCGAACCTTCAAACCTTCAAGTCCAGAATTAATAAGTTGCCTCTTTCCTCCTTGTCGACACCCACGGTACGATAGTATTTAGGCTGTAAGCACTAGTGGTGTATTGTTGAAATATTAAAAAACTGCTTTACTGAAGCTATTGTTCATTTTTTATTTTATTATTGCGGCTCTGGTTATAGTTATTAGTGTTATAATTTGATTATATTTTAACGGTAAATATTGACATAAATTACATCAAGATTTTAAAGACGTCATGTGTAATTTTTATTATATTTGGTTTCTTGTCCGTAGTTGTCATTAATGCGTACCAATAAATTGTGTTCTCCCGTATGATGATACTGTCAAGCAGCGAAACTGGTTACAAAGAAGAAAACAACACTTGTGAAGCCAGAGAAGTAGTCTCTCCATCTGTATTTAATATAATTTTTTCAATCAGATAAATTCAAACAAAAATTGAAACAGTTAGTGAATTTTCTTAAAAAAAATTCACTATTGAGGAGATTCCTTAGGCCCCCTAGAACCCATATCCGGGGTCAGTTTCGATTTTTATATGTTTATATATATATATATATATATATATATATATATATATATATATATATATATATATATATATATATATATATATATATATATATATATATATATATATATATATATATATTTACATATGTATCACACCGATAACTCAAAAAATAAGGGGCCGATTTTGACAAAATTTGGTAAATACCTTCATTTTCTAAGTGGCTTGGATAAGTTCGTTAGCCAGGAAAATCTGCCAAGGTTTTCCCGAAAAATTTTGTGTTTTCTTTAGAAAAAAATTCATATCTCCGGAAATAACAAAATAAGGGCCGCCAAATTTGGTACATCGTTTTATATAGCTATTTACCAAAATTTAGCGCTATAGGTCAAAAGACAAAAAAGTTATGGGCATTTAAAGAAAAATAAATTGGGGTTTTCCTGAAAACGTCAAAGTGACAATTTGAAACGTCAAAATTGGCAACATTTAGGCAAAGAACTTAATTCTAATACGGGCTAGGGAAAGAAAATGTCTCAAGAAGAATGTTTTACAAACCCTGAAGCCTTCGTTTCAACCGTCATTGTCCTTCATTTTACTAAAATGTTTCCAGAAAATTCATTTCAAATAGACCCTTTCTCTGATGCTTGGCAGTAGTCTTAGCTATAGAGTTTATCGTTTAATGGTATATAACTTTTCTCAAATTTTCGTAAAAAATCAATAAAGCTCAATATATCCATTCTTCTACAAGATATGAAAAAAAATTGTATACATTAATTATAGGGTGTCTTGAGCTACATCTTAAAAAAATATTTCTACAATCACAGGCTGGCCCATAAGTCATAGGTCATACAAATAATTTTTTTTTGTCGAAAACGCCTTATGTTTTTGCATTTTCTATCGAAATATAATGCATGTTTGTAAGTAAAGAAATTCTGAGCGCAACAAGTGCGTTATATGGTAGCGGATTTTGATTAAATGCTTCATATTTGAAAACCTCAATTTGCTATTAACCTATAAGGTTGACCAAAAAAACGGATTTTTTCGGTTACACTTTAAGTTTACTTTCGGAAATTTTTGTACGTTTTTAAACAATAAAGTTATTTTGATGAAACATGGCACATTGTTTTTACTATATATGTTATACTGGTAATTAAATTTGATGCCTGCGTTCTGAAAAAAAAACTCACATATTTGCTATTAAAAACATTTTTTTGAAAATTCACTACCATAACGCACTTGCTGCGTCTTTGAGTTTTTTTTAAATATCTTTTATCTTAAAACAGCCCTGGCTTGTCTGTAGGTAACACAAAAATAACACCATCTGCATTACAAGAAAACACAATTCCGGTATGCATGACAAATCAATTCAAATACCTCAATCTGCAAGTCTGTGACACACATCTTTGATGTTATCTGGTACTCAAGAGCAATAGATCCAACATGCACTAAACACCCTGAAAGCAAGCATAAGAGTTCTGTCTGCAAGGACTACAATAGGTCTGGCTTTGTATTCGCGGTTATGTTTATTGGGCTCCCTTGCGGTTTTCTACGGTCCGAACAAAAGATTAGTGAATACCTTCGTATAAAGCTCAGGATATGTGTTGGTTATCTAATCATACAATCTGATCGCGCAAGCGCAATGACAACCGGTCGGCTTCTTATCGGAGATCTCTCTATAGAATGATAACAGATCTCGACCCACGTAAGTAGCTACATCTGCCCTGAGATACGAGCTGCCTGCTCCCATACCACGATGTCTCTTCCTTCTTCTCTGCTTTTATCAACCACCAACTGTGAAAGGTTCCAGCCTTCTTTTATACGAAAACCTCGTTCAAACCTCTATAAACATTACAAGCTTTCGGCATTCACCGGAGATATATACAGTCAAAGGCATAATCAGATAATCCGTTGCAATATTTGTTCTATATACGAGATTAAATTGTAACCTACGGAGAGAGTATTTAATTCAATATCCTAAAATTGTGTGAAGTAAGTTGGCTTTCTAACACATTCTCCTTTAGAGGAATCTGATTGTATATAGCATTTAATAACACTTACTGTCATTAGGAAATTAGTAATATTAAAGGTCTGGACGCAGCAAGTGCGTTATGGCAGTGAATTATCATATAAATGATCTGGCACTAAATTTGTTTTTATAACTTTTTTTGCTATAACATAGAAATTTAAATTTTGTCATATAGTTCCTCTTTAATGTCGTTAACTTACGCACCAAATCTGGTTACCATAGCTTTTATATTTTTTGAAATAACCCTTTATTCCGAAAGGAAACCCAAAAGTTTCCCGGAAAACATGGTTAGATTTTCCTGGCTAACTAACATATCCAAAAGTAAAGTACATGATGCTAAATTTTATCAAAATCGGTTTATTATTTTTTGTGCTATCGCTGTGATACATACACACACACACACACACAATATATATATATATATATATATATATATATATATATATATATATATATATATATATATATATATATATATATATATATATATATATATATATTGAAACTGACCCCGGATATGTCCGGTTATCGCGGTGCTAGATCGCGCTCATCGGAAGAATTTTTTTCAAAATTCAAAAGTCGGAATATCCTCATTAATGATTTTTTTCTAAGAAAATCCACTAAAGAATAACAGAAATCAAATATTACGAATGATTGAAAAAGCTATGACACTATCTTCACTTGCCGACATACAAAAAGTAATATTTATACAATATACAGGGTGATTGTCTTAAAGTGTTGCAAGAGGCTATCTGGAAAACAGTTAATTTTGTAGTGACATTTAGGTTACTTTTTGACATAAGATGAGAGGGGGACATATTTTAACATATTTTTACATTTACACCCCTTTATATTTAAATTTTTGAATATGGTGATGAAGTGTTTTTTTTTAGAATACTCGAATATACTTTAAAAACGGTGTTGATTAATTCTTTCGCTTACTTATCTATGATTCATCAGGTTAAAATACAAAAAATAATAATTTAAATTTATTTATAAAGTCTGTTATCATGTACGTTGGTGTTGATTATAATTTTCTTTCATGAAAATGCGTTATGTTTACATCAGTCAATTGAGAATTCAAACAATTTGATGATTATTTCCTAGTTTATTGCCCAATTAAACAAGGAAAATAATTTTAATGTCCAAGCTGATAGTTGTTAAGTTTGGGGAGTGCATAAAAAACTACAGAAAGCTGCAGTACTGTAGGCAAATAAGTTTCCCAGTGGTCCAAAATCACACATGGCATTTCAAAGACTGGAAGCCAGGAGTCGTCCTATTGATAGTTTAAAATTTAAATTTCCGAAGAGTGCAGACGGGATTTTAGGAGCGGTAGCTGTTCACCCGCCTGGCTTGCTAGAGATTCTGGAATGAGTCAAAACTCAGTTTTAAACGTATTGACTTGTACAAATTTCATTCATATCACATTGCAGTGCAATGTGCCAAGAGCTATACGAACAAGATTCTAAATATCGCGTTATAATTTGCAATTTTGTCACCAGAAAATGATAGAAAATAACAGATTCCTAAACAATATTATTTTTTCTATCGACGCCAGTTTCCATAATAGTGGGCAGATAGGATTTTAAGTTATCTCTTATCTGTCAAAAATATTTTTTTTGTTTTTTAAAGGTAAATATATATGATTAATGTCCGGTGAAGATAATTGAGAATGCATTTATTGGTTCACATTTCTTTGAGGAGCATTTCAATGGAGAAATGTACACTGGTTTTTTAAGAAACCAATTACTTCAAATATTTAACGAAAACACAAACCCAGACATGGGGTTTCAATCAGATGGAGCTCCACCCGATTACGAAACACAGGCCTGTAATCATTTGAGTGGAATATCTAAAAACAGATAGATTGTTCAAGCAGGTCCGGTCAACTTGCATGTTAGGTGTCCGGATTTGACAGCATCCATCTGGTGACCTAAATGAACTCCCATTGAGGCTTAGGGAAATATGGGGTAACACTGATCAAAACGAAATCAGGAAACTGATTTCAAGTACGCGAAGAAGATGTTAAGTAGTAATCTGGGCAAGGGGAAGCAATACACGTTATTTATTTTTTCCTGATAAATAGATTGACATTAAGTTAACAAAGTCTTGTAATGTTTTGAGTTAATTTTCGTAAAATAAATTACTAATGGGGATTCCGACCTTTGGATTTAAAAAAATTCCTCAAACGAGCGCGAACTAGGAAGCCCTAGAACCCCATTCCGGAGTCGGGTTCAAATATATATATATATATATATATATATATATATATATATATATATATATATATATATATATATATATATATATATATATACATATATGTGATATAATTAAACATTTTTATCTTCGAAATTAATAAAGCTATGATAACCAAATTTGACATAGCTTTAAACCGTATACCAAAATGTAGATCGCTATATTACAAGAAAAAAAGTTATAGGCATTTAATTAAAAAAATGTTTGGTGTCTCATCATTTATATGAAAATTCCCTACCATAACGCACTTGCTACATGCAGCCTTTTTAAAATGGCACAAGTCTTCATACTGGAAAATAAATAAAACAACACTATTGCTGAGTTGTTTTTAAGCGAATTTTTATTAAAAGAAATTCGCTAATAGACAGGTATCAGTGGTGAAACTTTGCAAAAATGTTGAGTAATGAGCGCGAATTTGGGCTCATAGAGCCCCAAACTAAGGTCCGTTTGAACTTTTATATTTATATATATTCCAAAATTCAACTTTATAGGTTTATAGAAAATTTAGTTATTCAATTTTGAAACATTTACTGAAAATTCCCTACTATAACGCACTTGCTTCGTCCAGAATTTTTTTAAAACCCCATTGAGAAAAATTCAATATGTCTTAAAAAATTGAATATGTCTAGAACGGCACAGGATAAACATACGATTAAAAAAACAAAATACACATAGCTATAGCACTGTCCAATTTTTATCTGCCTGAGTAACCTGATATTGCCCGAAGAAAGTGTTAAACTTTGATGAAGAAAACATGACATTATTTAAACGCCATGTACAATATGATTACCTTAATTTTAGGCATCTCTTGACTATTAGAAATTCCCGATTGATAGAGGTACTACGATGTGGTAAAAAAATTAATAGGATCACGGGATTGAAAAATATTCAGTAAAAATTTGGGGAATATTCAGGTTATGCGTCAATTTTGCGGTGCAGTGTATACTGACAGAAAAAGTTAACATGTTTGAAGTGAATTGTACGGTGGTTTTACGGCAAAAGGTACTATGTGAGTATTTTCACCAAAATGCGAGTTTCACGGTAAATTAAAGGTGGCAAAATGCTATATGTTATAGAATAAATATTATATCTCTGCTTGCCACCGTGTGGTTGTAATCTAGAAATGTCACATTATGCTGTGTTTCAAGCTATGAAACGGTTTCATGGCAAAATGAGATTAAATTGCCACATCTTCATTAGCCATACAATATTATTATTATTATTATTATTATTATTATTTATTCATTGATAAAAATTATACAGTATGCCTATACCATAAGTCTGGAGACTTGTGGTGTACATTTGCATAATTTTAAAAGTTATATCTAAAGCAATGTGACAATTATATATCAAATTCAGCAAACTTCAAATTTTGACAAACCAGGTAAAAAAATTTCTTCACTTTTACTTCTTTAATCTAATGCTTCACCCATTGGCTTCATTTATGATAGATCTAAACCACTTTAATACACCATCTGAACTATCACTCTATCTCCACATACCATATTTTTGCCAAAATTATTAATTTTATATAAGATGAAAACTGACATTAAACGTCAATCATTATACACATAAATTATAGATCTTGACTCATTTCAAGGCAAAAGGTGCTTGCTTACGATATCCCGTTCTGCCATAAAATATTTTAGAGTAAATGAAATAAGTTAATCATGCCAAAAGGTTCTCTAAAACCCGATATCACTTTATGCCATAACAGGCATTCCAAAATGTAAACATACCTGCGCGTGTCTCAGCGTTCTTATACAGGCAGTGTCCCGTTTTGCCATAACACGTGCTTGTTAGTGAATTTTCTTAAAAAAAATTCACTAATGAGGAGATCCCGACTTTTGAATTTTTAAAAAATTTCTTCAAATGAGCGCTAATTAAGCCCCCCAGAACACATATCCGGGGTCAGTTTCAATTTTTATATGTTTATATATATATATATATATATATATATATATATATATATATATATATATATATATATATATATATATATATATATATATATATATATATATATATATATATATATATATATATATATATATATATATATATATATATATATATATATATATATATATATATATATATATATATATATATGTATCACACCGATAACTCAAAAAATAATGGGCCGATTTTGTTTAAATTTGGTCAATAAATTGCTTTTGCAAATGGCTTGGATAAGTTCGTTAGCCAGGAAAATCTGCCAAGGTTTTCCCGGAAAATTTTGTGTTTTCTTTTGAAAAAATTTATATCTCCGGAACTAAAAAAGTAAGGGCAACCAAATTTGGTACACGGGTTTATGTTCTTATATGTAAGTTAGGTACCAAAATTTAGCCCTGTAGCTCAAAATACAAAAAAGTTATAGGCAATTAAAAAAAAAATTGGGGTTTTCCTCAAAACGTCAAAGTTGCGATTTAAAACGTCAAAATCAGCCACATTTAGGCAAAGAACTTGAATCTAATACGAGCTATGGAAATAAAATGTCTCAAGAGGAATGTTTTACAAACCCCGAAGTCTTAGTTTCAACCGTCATTGTCCTTCATTTTACTAAAATATTTCCAGAAAATTCATTTCAAATAGACCCTTTCTCTGATGCTTGGCAGTAGCCTTAGCCATAGAGTTTATCGTTTAATGTATATAATTTTTGTCGAATTTTCGTAAAAAATCAATAAAGCTCAATATGGCCGTAATTATAAAAGATATGAAAAAAAATTGTATATATTATTTATAGGGTGTCTTCAGCTACATCTGAAAAAAATATTTCTACAATCACAGGGTGGCCCATAAGTCGTTGGTGATACAATTTTTTTTTAATCAAACACGCCTTATGTTATTGTATTTTCCATCGAAATATAATGCATGTTTGTAAGAAAAAAATTCTGGACGCAGCAAGTGCGTTATTGTAGCGAACTTTATTTGCTTATGTAGAAATCATTGTTTGTGAAATTTTTGTAAAATTTTGGTAATTAGTACCTAATGTTTAATGAGTTATTGTAAAAAAGATGTTTTTGGATTTTCGCCTAAAAGTTGTTTACAATTTTTTTTGTAAGTTTTCTCGAAAAGCTTTTTGTAAATAATTATATCTTGGTAGGTGACCTTGAAGAAGTTTGTTGGCCAGGAAAATCGGGTCAGTTTTTCGGATATATTTTAAGTTAGTTTTTGAAAAATATTTGCCCTTTTCCAACAACAAAGTTATTTTGATAAAATGTGGTACATTGTTCCCACTATAGAGGTTATACTGGTTATAAACACCATTTTTATGAAAATTCACTACCATAACGCACTTGCTGCGTCCCGAGTTTTTTTATGTGTTGGTTTCATGTTTATTGTACTAGTGATTGTGAATGTTTGCGGATATTTTCTCGATTATAATATTGTTAAAAAGAAATTAAAATGAATCAGCTTAAAACAAGAGGGCAAAAAATTGTGCAATTAGCGCTTTTAAAACCATCTGTAGTGATGAATACATAAGTTCTAAGAGATCAAGAGAATTATTATAGTATTAGTGAACCTGTGGACCACAGCATTGTTGCTGAAACTGACACAACATTACTTGAAAATGGTATTATTATTTACATATTCTATGTCACTATATTAATCTAAGTAACATATTTTTGAGACTTTACCATAAGTCAACCTATACAAGTAAACTCTTGTGTTGAGTTGCAGTTTGAAGAAATAGAACAGTGTAATTCTGAAAATAGTGATTACTTTGTTTTTGGAATAGCTAATAATTGCAATTTTAAACTAATCGCCAAATAATATATATATATATATATATATATATATATATATATATATATATATATATATATATATATATATATTTCGGCAAAAGTATGGGTAGTTGAGAGAGCCTTGCAGTTGGAAAAGTATCATGGAGTGATTAGTATTAATTGTAAATGGAGGTATCAGGTGAAACATTAGAAGAACGAAATGGAACAGGAAAGAAATTTTTTGGAATGTCAAAATTTTAAGGTTGTTGAATTTGAAGTGTTGTCAAGCAGTTTTGGATGCAACTATGTATAAAATTATGTTAATATTCACCACAAGTCTTAGACTTATTGAATAAACATGCTGTATAATTTTAAGCAATAAAGGTAATAATAATAAAGGCAATATATATATATATATATATATATATATATATATATATATATATATATATATATATATATTTATATATATATCATAGCCTAAATCATAATCTTTTTTCAGTAAGGATTGAGAGAAGCATGTCCAAGTCTGCTATTATGATTATAATGTTATATACTTTTCAGTGGTGGATCCAAATAATGCTTATACTAGTTGTATAGAAAGTGTTAATAATTTTCCCATAGAAGATAATGAGTTAAGCAATCATGCTATTGGCATAAGTACTGTTTCCATAGATGTGGATAATGATCAGATTATAGACCAAAATTACAATGATTGTGACAAGGATGCTACTTACGAAGGAGGTATACATGCACACATTGTAAGTTTATAAATAATAGAATAATGTAATGTAACTTTTAGGTGATAACTACATTTTCTTCTGACCGTGAAATAGCTGATGTGATTCGTATTAAAAGACGTCGTACTAATATAGAAGAAAATGGTCATAATGAAAAATAAAGAAAATGGAAACAACCACGATGTAAAAGAAGTCGTCCGAAACATTCTAGAAGACTTGCTAGAAAGCGTTTTCACAAAATTGTTTAGAAAAGCTTCTAGAGTGAAACTGAGGTTGAAGAACAAACAAAAAAGGGATAGAGGAGAAGAATATGTGGACAGAAAGGGGCGCATTAGGGTTGCTCGTTAGATGAAATAAAAATGTTGTGGTTGTCGATTTGAATGTTTAAGTGAAAGAATTATGGAAGATTGGGGATCACAATGTACAGTCTCAGTATATTACATCTTTAATAGAGAAAGAACAAGTTGAGATGTGTGATAAAAAGCACACGAAAACCAAAACAAACCTGTTTTTTCTACAAATTAACAACAAAAGGTACAGAGTTTGCAAAGTTACTTTCCTGGCTACATTTGGTATAGGTAAGCGATACGTGGATGTACCTATAAAAAATACAAGTCAGTCAGGTACCAGCATTTCCGATAAGCGTGGAAAAAGAGAACCAGGAAATAAAAGCAGCAATAGAGACGTAAAAAAATAGATGATCATATTTCAAAGTTGCTTGTCCTAAGAAATACAAACGACGCTCAAAAAGAACTAGAATTAAAAATTAAAAATAAAAGTAAATTACCAATATCAAGTAAAAAATACAAAAATCTAATGGAATTGTTGGAGCTCATACCTGAAGATTATCACCAGTTTTATAAAAGTCTTCCTCATAGCAGTCAAGTGTTGGATTCCCATGCCGATCTTGAAGATATTGAAGACTAGTGTGAACTTGAGTGAACTATGTTATTATAATGATGATCTACTGTTTATGGCAAAACGATCTAAATATGTTACGTTAAGAAAAAAGTATTATTATTGAAGCTAAGCTTTATTTTTTGTTGTATCCAAGAATTCTTTCTTAGTTAAAATATGTTGAAGTGTACTTTTCTGTTCATTACAGTTTAAAATATCAAAACGATTGTTTTTTATGTCGTCCTAAAACTTTCTTCTAGCTCTCCTGTAAAATTGTGTTTTGATTACATAGCACCTTTTGCCGTAAAACCACCGTGTTAATAAGAATCAGCTACTTAAATTTAATACGTGTGTTTGTGCGGAGAAAGGAATATCATTGAAAGATTTACCCATAAACTAAATGTAACAGATAAGTGAAAACAGGTTCAATCAAATGCTTAACAAAACTATTGAAAATTTACTCCTATAACGCACTGGCTGCGTCCAAACTTTTTTTTTCAAAACTTGAAAAAACTGCAGAAGAGACGGGCGTTTATAAATACAGAATCATGCTACAACCTTAAGAAAACTTAGCAGATCTGTCCAGTGTTGCATACATGGCAAAGTTTCAAAATTAGGTGCATCACTTTTTATGGAACTAGGCACATATTTATTTTTTAATATAATTAGGAGAGACATGTTGGCAAGGTTGCTTACAATTTTACTACCAAACGCACTTGTATTTTTAAAAACACTATTAAAATACGACATTCGAATATAGTAGTATCAATGTAATACCTGGGCTATCCGCCATTCCCGAGGATAACAATGAAATTGAATCGATACGGCCTCTCTACATTAACAAATGAATAAGTAAATAATAAATGAACAATCCAACTTTAATTCATAATGGCGGAAAGCAGACAACCCTCTGTATAAAGGGAACTTCTCCAATTAGCGTTGTTTATTAAAATTAGGCAACTTCATGTTCTGAGCAAATTAGTTTCACTCATCCCGCAACGTTCATTAATTTTAATTTCATAAAGTCAATTTTTTCTTTTCAAGGAAGAGTTCTATAAGCTTCGGTTCTCACTCTAATTTCCCGAAAGATATATAATCAAATTGAGAGATCTTTTAATCAGAATCCCTTTGGTAGATACTTCAGGCTAATTAATTTTTTCTTTTTCTCCCTATAATCGCTTCGTCTATGCAAAATTGGGTTTCTTATTCAAATAGAAGTTAAAAGGACTTGCCGCTGCTTTGCTGCCAGACTGAGGTTATGTGTTTTCGATCGATTCATACTGCGAAGATACCAAGGGAAGCTTGCTTACTTCCCTAAAACTACATGTATCTAATTACTGTTGGTTAAAGGGTTGTATTTACTAGAAACAAAATTTTGGAGTTTTAATATTAATAAATAATATAAGTAAGCATAAGCACACCAGTGAGCTATTATTCTTAGGAGGTTTATATTAGCAAATTTTAGACAAACATTGGTCGATCCTCAACAACATTAATACTTGGGCGAGGTTTATACACTATCGAATTGCGAAAAGCGAATTGGAAAACCAATTCCTATTGGTCCATTTTAAATATTATTACAATATTATTTAAAATAAACCAATAGGGACACGTTTCGCTGGGATTTATCAATACGCGAGTGTAGTTTAATGCGTAGAGAACATAACACAAACTAAATTTTTTTAGCGAATTTTCATTCAGAAAATTTTGTTTTTGTTATTGATCATTTGGGAAATATTAATTGATATATGGTTTTTTTAAATAATAGCTCATTTACCTCAGACTAATTCGTTTTAGTGAAGTTTCGTAGAAAAATTGACAAATGAGGAGATATCTACTTTTGAATTTGGAAAAAATGTCTTCAAATAAGCGCGAGGCCTAGAACCCATAATTATGGTTAGTTATATTGTAACATGTCGCATGTATTTAACATAAACGTGACATGTCACATGCGTTAACGCCTTTTATTTTTCTACAATAAGCTTCTGAATCAATCCCTTTAGTGACGTCAGAGTCTGAGTCCCTCTAGTGACGTCAAACTCGGCGGTCGGGTAGTCTACCGCATTACAACTCGATGGAATACGCCTGCAGACGCGGCAGCTCCATGACAGGTCCAGATAAGAAAATATTTATAAACGCTTGCAATGCGTGACACGCTCTCTTCTGTTTCAAATCAACCTGGAAATGTTATCGTACAACTAAATTTTCGATCGGGAAAAACAGCATGCCTGAATTGGTAAGTTTTATACTTAAATACCCGCTTATTTCTAGTTGCTCGTACATTTCTTTGGTTGAGATTAATATGAGATTGCTTGCTAATGTGTACCGTACTAACTCCACTTTCGATAACTGCTCTCTTTATTATAAACTATATACTGTTAAACGGTGGCTTGTGGTAGCGTTAGTTTAGTAATTACTTGCTATTATGCTGTCTTAATTGCATTTTAAAAGAGATCATTTAAGATTTAGTTTCATTTACGTTATTTTATTTCTAATTATTAACGCAGATAAATTTTATATCTAAACGCAACCTGCTACCAGCCGCCTCATGTAGACCCTTAAGCCCTGAACCAACACTAATACACCCGAAATTTTATAGCACCCCGCTAGGGAGCAGCCCTCTGAATAACACCTTGCTGAATGGAACCGCTAGGGAGCAGCCCCCTGAATAACACCTTGCTGAATGGAACCACTAGGGAGCAGCCCTCTGAATAACACCTTGCTTAATGGAACCACTAGGGAGCAGCCCTCTGAATAACACCTTGCTTAATGGAACCGCTAGAGAGCAGCCCTCTGAATAACACATTGCTTAATGAAACCGCTAGATATCAACCCTCTAAATGACATCCTGCTAAATGGAACTGCTGAATTGCACCCTGTCTAAGATCAATCCTGAGTGCCGAACCATGAAGCCGTTTCCCCAGGGAGTCGCATCTATACAATGAGGCACCTCCAGCGTCCAAGGCTGGACGAATGCGATCATCACTCCGGAGGCAGCAGTCTAAATCTCGAGTTAAGTACATCATTTATCTGCATTTTTTTAAAATTAAAAGTAGTGTATTGCACTCTGTCTAAGTCAACTCAGTGTTATATGCCAATTTAAAGTAGTCAATTTATATTTCTCCTTTAGTTAAATGTGCTTAATTAAATCGAGCTGCATTATATAACTTCAATAATTTTTTAATAAACTGATTTTACTTCTAACTCCTGACTTCTATTTGTGCATCTTACAACCCACCGACTGCTAAAGTCCACGCCCGGCGTTGATTTATATTCTATTTGTGCCCCGACTGTGTAGCCAAACTAATCATTAATTCCTTAATAAATACCTAGGGCATAATGAAATTTAGTTATGCTGTCTCCACAACATGGGGATTCGTTTTTTTTAAGTTATAATATATACTGCCCTCGTAAGCATATGCGCGGCATGTACAAAAAAACCTAAATCGGGTTTTTCGTACCAAAGAATTCTATATTAAGTCTCATTTTAATTTCAAAAGAAAAAAATAGGGTATGTACACTCTAACAATGAATTTCGATTTAAGAGACTGCCGTATCTACACAAGTTTGGTACGTGCTACGCGGTAACAATGTGGCTTCTGTAAAACTTGAAGCACAAACCTGGCATCTGTTAGTAGAAGCCGCGTTTCTGTTCAGTTTCGTGCAGATGCCTCGCTTAGGCTTTGAACGTAAAGAAAAAGCCTGGACGCAGCAAGTATGTTATGGTAGTGAATTTTCATAGAAATATTCTGGCACAAAATATTTTATTATAACATTTTTTCTTGTAACATAGAAATCTAAATTTTGGTGCATAGTTTGCTTTTTATATCGTAAACCTACCTCGAAATTTGGTTATCATAGCTTTTTTATTTTTTGCGATAATTTTTTTTCAAATGGAAACTCAAAATATTTCCGGAAAACCTCGTCCGATTTTCCTGATTAACAAGACTATCCAAGCCATTTACAAAAGGAAGGTACCAAATTTTGTCAAAATCCGCCCATTACTTTTTGAGTTATTGGTGTGATACCTACAACCTACATACATACACATATATATATATATATATATATATAAATTGAAACTGACCCAGGATATGGGTTCTAGGGGTCCTAGTTCGCGCTCATTTGCAAAATTTTTTTCAAAATTCATAAGTTGGGATCTCCCTATTAGTGAATTTTTTCTACGAAAATTCACTAAAACAGTCGCCATTTTGCGCAGTTGATGCATTAGGACTTCTAAATGTCATCATGACATCATCGTTCGTCAGTGTCGTTGTAAAACCTAATTGTTAAATATTTATTATGCAAATTATCGTATCATAAATATTTGACAAAAGTGATATATTGAGGCTAAAACCATGTCAAGTAAAAATAAGTTATGAACCATACCGCCAAAGAGTAAAAAAAAGAACATAATTTTCACCAGGTTGGGGCACGAGGAGTATTCGGTAAGTGAGTTTCTCAAATTCCATGAACATGATAAGAGTAACTTGCAAGAAGATTGTGACACATGTATGACCCACAAAACTCACGGCGATATGTATAGGAAAAGCCGTGCCCTATATCAAAGCACGCTGATAATATTGAGGCTAAAAGAGCTGTCCACTTTTCTACGGACTTGGAAAAGGTAATTATGCTTCGTCGTGAGGATTATTTCAAAGAAGTAATCTTTTCCAAAAGATTTACAGTTTGAAATGAATCCTTTGTGCCAGTGGGGAAAAAATCTACAAATACCACTTTTGCAGCTATGTGACATAAAAAATTGAAGGACGTTGAAGAGAAGAACTGATCAGCACACTTTATACCTTTCTAATCAATCAGCGTGATAGTGAAACGTTTAATATCTGGATGGACACTTGCAGCAGCCAGATAAAAAACTGGTGCCTCCTGAGCTCTCTTGCCTTTATTATCAATTCTAATATTATATCCCGCAAAGAAATTATAATACATTATTCTGAACCAGAAAACTCGTTTATGAGTGTCGACAGCTTTCACCACCAGATAGAAAACTCTTTGAAAAAAATGGGTAAAATTTATGGCTTTAATGATTTTTGCATTGCGGTTCAACTAGCTAATAACCATGTTTTTACCAAAGTAATGGGTCCCGCAGATTTTTATAAAGATCTTGATTATTTATTCGGGATTAAACTCAAAGGCGTAACTCGTCCGCGTCTTGCTGATATAGTTTTTGATAGCTATGAGCGAAATTTTACACTGGAATGTAAAGGACATACGATGAGACTGGAGATTACAAAGAACTAAATTTTTTGAATCAATCTGCTATGAAGATAGGTGGTATGCCCCTTCAACACGATGGATTTTAAAAAGAAAAGAAAGAGAGCGTAATACACAATTTGGGTAATATTCTGCCCGAAACTCGAAAACCATTTTGGAGAAGTCTTCCTGAGCCAACTGAAGAAGCCATAGCAAAGAGACACAAATCAAAAAGTTAAAAAAATAACACACTACACTACCTGAATCGATCGCAGAAACCTCAGGATGGAAGAGAAATGCAAAACGTCTATCATTACGACGTTGATGGCTTATTTTAAAAGTATTTCTTCATATATTATTTTATTACAGTTAATATATATTTGCAGCTTTCCTTTCTGTAGATACTGCATTCTTATTTGCTCTCGATATTTTGTTAATGGTTCACTGGACATAAGCCAAAACCCGGCATTTACTTCTATTGTTAATATATTCGTAAATATAAGTATTTAAATTTAAAATATGTGTTTTACTTTTACTAATTCAGCAAAACAACAATGGCAGTACAAGAAACAACAATTAGCAAATTCCACAATTCTCCAAAATCTTACTTGTTCCTGTTCAAGTCATTATTTCAAAACTATCCTGTTAGTAGATACCACACTTCTGCTTAGGAAGGCAGTATAGATATCACAAAATAGATAACTCAAAAAGTAATAGAAGGGTTTTAATGCAATTTCGCATTTACCGCCCCTTTGTAAGTGGCCCGTATATATTTATTAGCTAGGAAAATCAGAATATATATTCTGGAAAAATTTTGCGCTTCCTTCTGCAAATTTTTTTATCTCTGTAAATAAAATAGCTATGGCAACCAGATTTGGTACGCAGCTTTGTTGTTAACGGTAAACATACAAAAATCTAGATCGCTAAGTTAAAAGGAAAAAGGTTCTGAGGTTTAACAAAAAATAATTTGGGTGGCACTGGTGATCCGAGAAACGCACAAGACCAAAATATTTTACGTGGCGAACAAAACTATTATATATTACAAACAACTTTTTTGGCACAAATAGATCAAGAAGTACGAGAAATTTTACTTTCAAATCAGTTTCCTTCTGAAGATGTCAAAGTGTCGATTTAAAACGACAAAATTGATGAGTCTCAACAAAGGTTCTGGGCATGATGTTTGGAAAAGATGATATGATTTTCTTTTAGCAAAGTTCTGTATTTATGTTTCAAGTGTTGCTCCTCTTCATTTGATTAAAATATTTGCCAAAAATCCATTTGGAATGGAAATTATTTGTTATAAACTACTCTAAAGCGTAGGAACACGCTTATAACACGTTGATTACAATAAATCTGCCATATGCTCCATAGTTAGTTGGTTAGTGCGGCTTATAAAACCCAAACTTGGGATAACGCGGGTTTATGCTGAAGGTATATGAAGTTACTGGTAATGTGTTTTTTTTCGTTTTAGTGAATTTTCTTTAAAAAAAATCACTAATGAGGAGATCTCGACTTTTGAATTTTGAAAAAATTTCTTCAAATGAGCGCTAATTAGGCCCCTAGAACACATATCCGGGGTCAGTTTCGATTTATATATATATCACACCGATAATTAAAACAATAATGGGCCGATTTTGACAAAATTTGGTGAATATTTTCCTTTCGCAAGTGGCTTGGATAACTTCCTTACACAGGAAAATCTACCGAGGTTGTTTCGGAAAATTTTGTGTTTTCTTTCGAAAAAAAATTGTATCTCCGGAAATAACAAAGTAAGGGCAACCAAATTTGGTACGCGTGTTTGTGTTATAAAGCGAACCACGTACCAAAATTCAGGTCTCCAAGTTTAAATTTAAAAAAAGTTACAAGCAGTTAAAGAAAAAAATTTGGAGGTTTCCTCAAAACTTCAAACTCGCAATTTTAAACGTCAAAATTGGAAATGTTTAGAAAAGGAACGTGAAACAAATACGCTATAGGGGTTTATATCGCTAGAGGTAAATTAACTACCAAAATTTAGCTATGTAGGTCAAAAGACAAAAAAGTTACAGGCAGTTAAAGAAAAATAAATTGGGTTTTCCTCAAAACGTCAAAGTCGCGATTTAAAACGTCAAAATGGGCAACATTTTGGCAGAGAACTTGAATCTAATACGGGCTATGGAAAGAAAATGTCTCAAGAAGAATGTTTTAGAAACCCTGAAGTCTTAGTTTCAACCATCATTGTCGTTATTTTACTAAAATGTTTCCAGAAAATTCATTTCAAATAGACGCTTTCTCTGATACTTGGCAGTAGTCTTAGCTATAGAGTTTATCGTTTAATGGTATTAAATTTTTGTCGAATTTGCGTAGAAAGTCAATAAAGTTCAATATATCCGTTATTATACAAGATATGAAAAAAAAATGTATACATTAATTATAGGGTGTCTTGAGCTACATCTTAAAAAATTATTACTACAATCACAGGATGGCCCATAAGTTGGTGATACAAGTTTTCTTTTTTTTTTAGTCGAACACGCCTTATGTTATTGCATTTTTCATTTTCCATCGAAATATAATGCATGTTTGTAGGAAAAGAAATTCTGGATGCAGCAGGTGCGTTATGGTAGCGAATTTTGATTAAATGTTTCATATTTGAAAAGCTCAATTTGATATTAACCTATAAGGTTGACCAAGAAACGGTTTTTTTCTGGAACACTTTAAGTTTACTTTCGGAAATTTTTGTACGTTTTCAAAAAATAAAGTTTTTTGATGAAACATGGCACATATTTTTTACTATATAGGTTGAACTGGTAACCAAATTTGATGCCTGCTTTCTTAAAAAACACATATTTGCTATTACAAACATTTTTGTTAAAATTCACTATGATAACGCACTTGCTGCGTCCAGAATTTTTTTTATTATTTTAAACGTTATATGATCTGTCTATGTAACTGCAATAAATTCTTAACGACGTGTTATAGAAAAAAGACTTTTAATCCAATGTTAATAGCAGATCACGTTGTTTTTGTTGCTTTAACATGTTGAAACCATTCCATACTTAATATAGCAGTATATACTTCTTGTACGGATTTATAAGTACTTTTTAGTGAATTTTCTTAAAAAAATTCACTAATGAGGAGATCTCGACTTTTGAATTTTGAAAAAATTTCTTCAAATGAGCGCTAATTAAGCCCCCCAGAACACATATCCGGGGTCAGTTTCAATTTTTATATGTTTATATATATATATATATATATATATATATATATATATATATATATATATATATATATATATATATATATATATATATATATTTATATATGTATCACACCGATAACTCAAAAAATAATGGGCCGATTTTGATTAAATTTGGTGAATAAATTCCTTTTGCAAATGGCTTGGATAAGTTCGTTAGCCAGGAAAATCTGCCCAGGTTTTCCCGGAAAATTTTGTGTTTTCTTTCGAAAAAAATTTATATCTCCCGAATTAACAAAGTAAGGGCAACCAAGTTTGGTACGCGGGTTTATGTCCTTATATGTAAGTTACCTACCAAAATTTAGCTCTGTGTGTCAAAAGACAAAAAAGTTATAGGCATTTAAAGAAAAATAAATTGGGGTTTTCCTCAAAACGTCAAAGTTGCGACTTAAAACGTCAAAATCGGCAACATTTTGGCAAATAACTTGAAACTAATACGGGCTATGGAAATCAAATGTCTCAAGAAGGATGTTTTACAAACACTGAAGTCTTAGTTTCAACCGTCATTGTCCTTCATTTTACTAAAATGTTTCCAGAAAATTCATTTGAAATAGACGCTTTCCCTGATGCTTGGCAGTAGCCTTAGCTATAGAGTTTATCGTTTAATGGTATATAATTTTTGTCGAATTTTCGTAAAAAATCAATAGAGCTCAATATATCCGTTATTATACAAGATTTGAAAAAAATTTGTATATATTAATTATAGGGTGTCTTGAGCTACATCTTAAAAAAATATTTCTACAATCACAGGATGGCCCATAAGTCATTGGTGATACAAATTATCTTTTTTTTTAATCAAACACGCCTTATGTTATTGCATTTTCCATCGAAATATAATGCATGTTTGTAAGAAAAGAAATTCTGGATGCAGCAAGTGCGTTATGGTAGCGAACTTTGATCAAATGCTTCATATTTGAATAGCCCAATTTGCTATTAACCTATAAGGTTGACCAAGAAACGAGTTTTTCGGGAACACTTTAAGTCTACTTTTGGAAATCTTGGTACATTTTCACACAATAAAGTTATTTTTATGAAACATGGCACATTGCTTTTACTATATAAGTTATACTGGTAACCAAAATTGATGCCTGCTTTCTTAAAAAGAAAACACACATATTTGCAATAAAAACATTTTTATGAAAATTCACTACCATAACGCACTTGCTGCGTCCAGAGTTTTTTTCTTCTCCGTAGCCATTTCCGCTGTTTAGTCATCGCAGATGATGTCTCTATCTCTCTATTTAGACCAGATTATATACATTTTTATTTATTTCATTAGCGCATTTTCATGTAAAAACCTTCTCCTAACAGCAAATTTTCTTACAAACTTCTTATCGAATTTCCTTGAAACAAAATGTTCCAATTGCTTTGTAAGAAAAATTTTACAAATCTTTATGAGAAAAATATTAAGCGAAGTTTTGACAGAACATTTCTTTAACGGTATTCGTGAAAAATAAAATTTTAATAAATTTTAGTGCAAAAACGCGTAGTTTAAGGAAATTTTTGTCAAAAATATTTTAGAATTTCTAAGTAAAGTTTTTTCAACCAATTTTTGTGGAAGTATTGTTTTTTAGCGAAATTTCATTTAAAAAATGTTGCCTTTTTTGTTAACAATTTTCTTAGCACATTACTCTGAATTTTTCTGTTGGTTTTCGTTGTAAATATTTTTTTGGGAATTTACAAAGAAAAAGTTGCTTATGATGAGACCACGACTTTGAGACTTTTCTAAACTTTGTTCAAGTAATAACCATAAAAGAGTGAACTACATATAATTCACAGTCATTCTACGGCAACGCTCAATATATTCGTTATTATACAAGATGCGAGACAAACTTATATACGATAATTAAAGGGCGTTTTGAGCTGCATTTTATAAAATTATTTTGACAATCACAGGCTGGCACGCGATACAACCTTTTTTTTTTTTGATGAAACACCCCCTATATTGTAGCATTTATCGATTTTTCATTGACTTATGATGCATTCTTGTAAAAAAATTGATGTCTCTCACCGTTTTCCGGTTATTTCAATTGTTTTCAACTCTTTTGGTACATAACAAAAATTGTGGCGCGGCGTTTTTACCAATAGATAGCCGAGTCCCATGAAAAAGAGGCATTTAGGGCAGGTTTTTGTCTATATTATTCGTAAAAATCAAGATGCCGTAAACCAGGCGCTCTCAAATAATGACTGCATATAAAAAAGTCAAACTCGATTTTTTCAAATGAAACAACCAATGTTTTATAGCCCTATTTTGAAAGTATTTATGTTTATAATCGCATGCCATATTTACGTGTAGATCTAGCTATATATTTTTTACAAAACTTATAGCTAGAAGTTAAACAAAATCAGTTTTTTATTAAATTCTAATAACGGGTGAGTTTATGTGATTATTTCTCGAGATTTTCGATGAAAAACACTTAACTATTTAATCTAACTTAGGCACAAAATAAGGTAACACCTATATAACAAATTTTATAAAATTTTCTGGGTTAACGTTTTCATAATCATAACTATTTGATGAACTGTTTTCACATGTTTTCAGGGCAGCCAAATAAAACTCGAAAGAGATGAACTTAAATAACGTTCTTATTTATGACGACTTGTGATATAAAAATATAAGTATTTTTAGCTTACATTTTTCTCTCCTTCCAAAAGTGAGAAGTGGGAAACGTTATTTTAATTAATGAACGGGGCATCATGTTATGTAAACTAACACAATGTATTCATTTTTTTTACCTGACTTTTATATACCTGGCCAAACACCTATTTTCGTAGAAATAACACTTATGGCATTTTAAACGCCGACCATAGAGTTAAAGAAATAACACTAATAAATTTTAATTACAGATTAAATAGGTATATATTTTGAATTTTATGTATTTTTTTTCAGTAAATTGTCGTGAACAAATATTAATTCAGTTGTCGCAAACAATTTATATTTACTATTTTCGTAGAAATCATTTTTTGTAAAAATTTTTGATGTTGTTAATTAAAAATTAATGTTTAATAAGTTTTACTGTTTTGTCACAAAAAAATTATTGTGTTGCAAATTTTCTTAAAATATATAGATGCATTTATAAGCCAATTTTTGTACAAGAAAATGGCTAACTTTCCTGTAATTTTTTTGAACATCTTGTCAAGAACGTTTTTTTTAATAATTATATCTTGGCAGGTTTGTAATTAGTTTCGAGGGGTCCGTTGTTCAGGAAAACCTGACGAGTTTCTCGGGAACATTTTAAGATCATTTTCGGAGAAAGCTTGTGTACATTTTCAAGTAATAAAAAACTGTAGACGCAGCAAGTGAGTTATGGAAGTGAATTTTCATTAAAATGTTTTTAATTACAAATATATCGCTCTAATGCGAGCAGGCATCAATTTGGTTACCGGTATAACCTATATAGTAGAAACAATGTACCATATTTTATCAAAATAATTATTTGAAAATGTACAAAAATGTTCCGAAGATAAACTTAAAATGTTTCTGAAAAAACTGGTCTCCTAGCCAATGAACCTTAGGTTAATGGCAAATTGAGTTATTGAAATTTGAAACATTTAATGAAAATTCGCTACCAAAACGCCCTTGCCGCGTTTATACAAAATTTTTTAGAAAATACAGTTAAATGTTGGTTTCCTAACCAACAAAACTTACGTTAATAGCAAATTGAGTTTTTGAAGGATGTAATGAAAATTCGCTACAAAAACGCACTTACTGCATTCAGATTTGTTTCTTACAAACATGCATCATATTTCGATAAAAAATGCTAAAATGCAGTAACGAATTTGTTCTACGAAAATTAGCTAAAAATTATAGACCGTTAAACCATAAACTTCACTAAACCCACAGCGAAAGCGTCAACTTAACTAAACCGACAGCCAAAGCATTAGAGAAAGGGTCTATTTGAAATGAATTTTCTGTAAATATTTTAGTAAAATGAAGGTCAATGACGGTTGAATCTGAAACTTAAGCGTTTGCAGAACACTCTTCCTGCCACACTTTCTTTTCACAATCCGTATTTGTTTCACGTTCTTACCTAAAGATTGCCAATTTTGACGTTTTAAATTGTTTGACGTTTTGCGGAAAACTCAAAAATTTGTTTCTTTAGCTGCCCGTAACTTTTTGTCCTTAAACTTAGAGACCTAAATTTTGGCACATGGTTCACTCTTTATAATACAAATACGCGTACCTAATTTGGTTGCCCTCACTTTGTTATTTCGGGAAATATAAATTTTTTTAGAAAGAAAGCAAAACTTATCCAAGCCACTTGCAAAAGGAAGGTACTCACCAAATTTGATCAAGATATATATATATATATATATATATATATATATATATATATATATATATATATATATATATATATATATATATATATATATATATATATATATATATATAAACACGGATCTCCCCATTTCCCCATGATTTTTTTTAAGAAAATTAACTAAAAAAGAACATTTGAATCACCAACGACTTATGGGCCACCTGCAATTGTAGAAATATTTTTTTAAGATTTAGCTCAAGACACCCTATAATTAATGTATACAATTTTTTTTCGTATCGTGCATAATAACGGATATATTGAACTTTAAAAATTTTTTACGAAAATTCGACAAAAATTATATACCATTAACCGATCAACTCAACTGCCAAATCATCAGAGAAATGGTCTATTTGAAATGAATTTTTTTGGGAATATTTTAGTAAAATGGAGGACAGTGACGATTGAAACTAAGACTTCAGGCTTTGTAAAACATTCTTCTTGAGTCACTTTCGTTCCAAAGCTGATATTAGTTTCAGGTTCATTGCCTAAATATGACCAATTTTTAAGTTTAAAATCGCGACTTTGACGTTTTGAGGAAAACCCAAATTTATTTATCTTTAAATGCTTGTAACTTTTTTGTCATTCAACCTACAGAGCTTAATTTTGGTAACTAAATTTCCTATAATGATATAAATTTGGTTGCCCTTACTATGTTAATTCCAGAGATATACTATTTTTTCGATTTTTTTCGAAAGAAAACACAAAATTTTTCGAGAAAACCTCGGCGTATTTTCCTGGCTAACGAACTTGTCCAAGCCACTTGCGAAAGGAAGGTACCCACCAAGTTTTATCAAAATCGGTCCATATTTTTTTAGTTATAGGTGTGACACATAATATATATATATATATATATATATATATATATATATATATATATATATATATATATATATATATATATATATATATATATATATACATATAAAGTCTGAAACCGACCTCGGATTTGGGTTCCAGGGTTCCTAAATAGCGCTCATTTGAAGAAATTTTTTCAAAATTCTAAATATGTCCTCATTAGTGAATTTTGTTAAAGAAAATTCACTAATGTCATTGGAATGGAAGATGGTCGATTTATTCTACTATGAAGGTTATACTGTCAAGCATATTAAATGCCTTTCGTTAAAAAATAAAAGTCTGTACGAAGCAAGTAAATGATGGTAGTGAATGCTTATAACTTTTTTCTTGTAATATAAAGATCTAAATGTTCATACATAGTATACTTTTTATAACATAAACCTACGTACAGAATTTGGTTAATTTAATTCAAATGTCATGTAAACTCCTCTGTTCGTCCTAGTGTTCAAACCCCTCTTTCGTGGTCAAGCTGTAGTTCCACAAAGTCGTCTTGAAGGTCCCCTAGACGCGAAAATATGTATCCTTGTCTCAACCGTAATTTGAGATAATAATAATAGTGGTAATAATAATTTATATGTAAATTGTCATGTCTATACTAGGTGCACCAGTGCACAAAGCTATAGTGTTGTAAATGACATAATATCTGACAAGATATGTGATGTCCTTGTTTGCACAGGCTTTGAAGCTATAACAAAAAAAAAAAATCGAGACGCACCCAGTGCATTATCGTAGTGAATTTTCATAAGAATTGTACACTATTAGTATGATATATTACTAGAATTAACACTTTAAATTGAAACGGAACTTGAAGATTGGACTAAAGGCCCTAATACAGGCTCATTTGAAGAATTTTTTTCGAAACTGTCACAATTAAAATCTCTCTATTATCAAGCAAAACCCATTTTAATCTTGTGTTCTAGCTCCGTTTGAGACAAATACGCTGTCACGGGTTTTCTTAATAAAAGAAAATGAAAAGCTTGCCCGGCTTCTGGCCCGTCACAATTTAGGAAAAGGGAGGTTCCGGAAAAATAAAGAAAGAAGGAAATGGTAATTAAACAAACCATAAGGAAGAGTAAACGAGAAAGAATAGAGAATGGTTACGCTACACCCGGGAATTGGGAACTTCAGCGTCGACAGTTGGTACCAGGTTCAGCAGGTATGTCACGACTATTTGCCTACTTCTAATGACAGGGGCAACAGATGTAAAAGAACAGTTTTGGGGGTTAGAAGTTTATAAGTTAATAAATTATTCGACACAAAGTATTTTAGTTAATTATCTGATAGTTAAATAAATACAACGACATCAACGGTAAGTAAAATTTAATAGCTGGAATCACAACACCATAAGTGTGTAATAGTTACATTAAATAAATGTTGTATTTTAAGCTGACACTCAGAGATGGCAAAAATGTGTTACTGTGACAGACATGTAATTATTTAATTTAATTTAACAAAGATGCAGAGATCCCCCTTACAGTCGACTGCTCGAGTTTACACACAAAGACAAGGTTAAAACATCAACTTAAACGTATGTCTAGCATAATAATCATCTGATTGTAGGTGTACTACTCAAAATTCAACAGCAGTTACACAAAATAATCAAACAAAAAAACTTCGTGGACTTATCTGGAACTTAGTCCTTGTCCTTTAACTTCTTTGTGAGTGCTGACCCAGTTAAAGCAGAAAACACCACCAGATTTCAGCCCCAGACAAGAAACCCTACAACGAACAAATAGCTTGCTCAGCAGGTACTACTTATTTCAATTTTTTTGTTTTTATTAGGCAGAATAAATGTGGGTAAAATTTAACAAACTATAAAAGCTTACCCAAATATGTGAGGTTTCTTGTTTCCCAAAATATAAATAATTTCCACTGAACCTTAATAATTAAAGTAATTAATTGTAAAGTTGTAACTAAATCCAGCTTCTAGCTGCAGTCAACTTTATTGTTCAGTTACAGGAATATTAGTAAATAAAAATATAATTTCATGTGAATATTAATCTTTTTCCAAAAAACAAAACTTGTTGGAATTTGATAAGAAGTGACATAAGAAGAAATAGAACATCAAACAACTTATTTGTTTACTATTTTGGATTTAGGTTAATTTTGACAAGTGAACTTAGATGAAGAGGGTTGTGTATTGGTATTAAACCTTAAACTACATCAAAAGTGAAAGTGTAATTGGCGCCTTTCCAAGGTTTTACAAGCGTGCATTACAAACAAACTGTTTATATACCAAAACATGCAAACTATTAGCTACAGAGTGTTCACAAGTGAGTATTATGTCCATACATTAACGATGTTTTTCACCCCTGAAGTTAAGCTGTCAGAAATATAAAGAGAGGTTTAGAACCGTCTTCACGCAAAATTTTATTTTCTATGAAGCTAGAAAATTAAAATATTGAATACCTACCTGTCTAGGTACAGTAACAACATCTTTAAAAGAAACTTATATTACAATTTTTATTAAAGCTACAAAAGCTTTATAAAATAAAACTTAATCCATATTTAGAAAAAGAAAGTATTTGTGAAATTATAAATGTGGCAGGTAGTTTTTCGGCAATAAAAAGATTTTAAAAAACCAATTATCTTCTTTTATATCAACAATAAAAAATGTCCGCAAAAATTTATAATTATAGACTTAAATGTGACAAAGTTATCCAGGCGTTTAAAAAAGATATATTGGTCCAAATGTAAAAAACTTGGACAATATTGTTTCTGCCAAATATTAATGAGATAAAACAAAACCTTAATGTGAATCGTGCCGGAATAGAACACGCACCGGCCTTCAAGCACAAGTTACCACTCGAACACGTTCTCCACTCGCCCATTGGAGCTGATTATTGACATGGTATTTTATTAAAAAACTTTTTATTTAATCAAACATGCGGTATTTTGTGCTGAAATTAAATTAGGGGTCGAATGTGTGGGGGTAGAAAATTGTTGACAAAAATTTCGATTTTTTTTTTGCTAAAACGACGTCCCAGTTCTCAAAACATATAGAAAAATAGATTTTGGAACAACAATTTTTTGGTCTATGGGGCTGTCGGTCGGTCGGTCTATCGGAATGTACGTCTGTCTGTTAATAGGCGCAATAACTTTCGAACGAATTGAGGTATCATCTTCAAATTCGGTATCCAGTTAGCACCCAACAAAGGAACGCTTCGAGTTGTTTTTGGGTAAGATCGCTTCTGGGAGTAGGGGATAAATAGGGGGTGGTTTGGTGAAATTTTACATTTTTTCAATAAAACTCGAGTAACATAACGTTTCAAAAGACTATGGGTACATGAATAGAAATATTTTCTTTGTGTTCAAGTCATGCGCGCTAAACTCATTCCAGGAGAATGTCTTTCTGAAAATAATAAATTATCACACAATAAATTATGTGGAAGTTATGATTCAATTTGCACTACTATTTAGGTATGTAATCTCAAAGGAAATAATCAAAACATGTGTAGTCAGGTCAGCTAGGAGCCCAATTCACAGATCCACTACTACCAATCAAGTTGTCAAAAATACTATTGAGAAAGTTGATCACGATTCGTGTATTATGGGCTGATGTACCGTCTTGTTGGAAAAGAAAATGATATTTCTGACAAAAAACGCGGTCAAACACCATCTAGCGATACATCATTGTAACCAGAAAACAAACTCAAATATGCTGGTGGAAAAATCGAGGTGGCGTCCATTATATAAGAAAAAAAAGTTGTTTATCGCGACTTAGAAAATAATCACTGTTAACAAATTTTAAGATAACCATGGCAACCACAATATCGAATTATGTTCCTGTAAAAAAATAAATGTTAATAGTTTACATAGTTTTGGAGATATTGAAGAAAGAAGAAAACGACAATATTTGGTATTTCGTTTATATCTAGGAAGCTATGGAACTTTTTCAAACTTGTAAGTCCCTTCGAGTTGGCTTTCTAGCTGTGCGACTGTTGTCCAATTTAATCAAGTTTGTACTCTTACTGTTTCATAGTTACCAGTGATGTTGAGGGTCAAAATCACGCATCCTGTATATATATATATATATATATATATATATATATATATATATATATATATATATATATATATATATATATATATATATATATATCTGTGTGTGTGTGTGTGTGTGTGTGTGCGCATATAAAAATTGAAACTGACACCGAATGTGGGTTTTAGTTCTAGTTCAAGCTTATTTGAATTTTTTTTCAAAATTGAAAAGTCGGTATATCCCCATTAGTGATTTTTTTCTACGAAATTGCACTAAAAGAGATATTTGCCAATTAAAACATTTTTATGCAAATTCGCTGCCATAGCGAACCGTCTACGTCCAGACTTTAAATTGTGAAGAGGTTCGCTACCCTGTTCATAAGAATAAATGATCAGCTTCGAGATTTCAACGAAAATGTTTTCGCAGCACGAATATCCGAGTTTTTGACGGAAGTAACCTTTTAAAATTCGTTGTATAAGGTCACGGGTTTGTTATTGTCGTCGTTATTTTCCTCTAGACTACAACAAAGCCGGATTTTTAAGAGTTATGGGTGGTGTCCTTTGTCTAGAGTGTGTGTAACTCGCACAAGTCTAAGCTATCTGAGTGCCGAGTTTGTCTAGTGTGGTTGAATTTATTTATTATTTATTGTTTCATATTTATTATTTATTATTTATTATTTATTATTTATTATTTATTATTTATTATTTATTATTTATTATTTATTATTTATTATTTATTATTTATTATTTATTATTTATTATTTATTATTTATTATTTATTATTTATTATTTATTATTTATTAGTTATTATTTATTATTTATTATTTATTATTTATTATTTATTATTTATTATTTATTATTTATTATTTATTATTTATTATTTATTATTTATAATTTTTTATTTTTTATGTTTAATTTTTATTTTTTATTTATGGTTTTTGGTGAGTCAGTCTATACGTTTGTCTCCGCAATTATGGACAATCGCCGACGCCGCGAAGCAGTATCGCCTTACTATCCTGCCTTTCTGTGATAAGGGTTAGGATTTTTGGAGTGCCCGACATCGCATAGTACACGGGATCGTTCGCTTTACGCCTCATCCGAAGGGCAGCACGTGCAGACATTTAACTTGCCAAACACAATGACGCAACTTCGGTTAATGTTAATTTTACAGTATGTATTAAAGAAGCTTAACGATATCCTATTGGAAAACAAATCCAGGACCCTTGGGTTTGGAGACACACGTTCTTACCACTGCTGAATATTTCAAAACACACAAAAAATATAATTTAATTAGAGAAGTTTTATTATAGACGGTCTTGTTTCGTCGAGAAACTTTACCCTCAGGTAAAACAGCCGGAAGGGTGAAAAGGTAGACGGGGCAACATCATAACGGCGTTTTAACTTTCGATTTTTAAACAGATCTCTGGAAATAAATTTAAATCAAGCTGCTATCTGCTAGATGGGAGATAATTCTTAAACGAACATTAAAATGACAGTTTAGGAAGCCTTCTGCCTCTTCCTCGTTCCCAAATTGCATTTGACAGAAATTCTGTTCTCCAGGTGCACGCACACTTGAAATACGACTGTGTAACTAAAACAACAGTTAGCAGACAACTAATGTAATGGGAAATGTTCTGCATTTTAATTGGATATTTAAACAAACACAACTCCTGTGCGAATTGGAATTCATTAAAAGTCTTGATATATTATACCAGTTTACCACAAAAAACTTCGGGACGCAGCAAGTGCGTTATGGTAGTGAATTTTCATAAAAATGTTTTTAATAGCAAATATGTGTGTTTTTTTTCTTCAGAAAGCATGCATCAAATTTGATTACCAGTATAACATATAGTAAAAACAATGTGCCATAAAAATAACTTTATTGTTTGAAAACGTACAAAAATTTCCGAAAGTAAACTCAAAGTGTAACCGAAAAAATCAGTTTCTTGGTCAACTTTATAGGTTAATAGCAAATTGAGCTTTTTAAATATGAAGCATTTAAACAAAATTCGCTACCATAACGCACTTGCTGCGTCCAGAATTTCTTTACTTACGAACATGTATTATATTTCGATGGAAAATGCAAAAACATAAGGCGTTTTCGACAAAAAAAAAAAATTGTATCACCAACGACTTATGGGCCACCCTGTGATTGTATAAATATTTTTTTAAGATGTAGCTCAAGACACCCTGTAATTAATGTATACAATTTTTTTTCATATCTTGTAGAATGATGGATATATTGAGCTTTATTAATTTTTTACGAAAATTGGAGAAAAGTTATATACCATTAAACGATAAACTCTATAGCTAAGACTACTGCCAAGCATCAGAGAAAGGGTCTATTTGAAATGAATTTTCTGGAAACATTTAATAAAATGAAGGACAATGACGGTTGAAACGAAGGCTTCAGGGTTTGTAAAACATTCTTCTTGAGACATTTTATATCCATAGCCCGTATTAGATTCAAGTTCTTTGCCTAAATGATGCGAATTTTGACGTTTTAAATTATCACTTTGACGTTTTGAGGAAACCCAAATTGTTTTTTTTAAATGCCCATAACTTTTTTGTCTTTTGACATACAGCGCAAAGTTTTAGTAGCTAATTTACCTATAGCGATATAAAACGATGTACCAACCATTTGGTTGCCCTTGCTTTGTTACTTCCGGAGATATGAATTTTTTTCTAAAGAAAACACAAAATTTTCCGGGAAAACCTCGGCCGATTTTCCTGGCTAACGAACTTGTCCAAGCAACTTACAATAGGAAGGTATTCACCAAATTTTGTCAAAATCGGCTCATTATTTTTTGAGTTATATATATATATATATATATATATATATATATATATATATATATATATATATATATATATATATATATATATATATATATATATATATATATATATATATAAACATATAAAAATCGAAACTGACCCCGGATATGTGTTCTAGGGGGCCTATTTAACGCTCATTTGAAGAAATTTTTTCAAAAGTCGGGATCTCCTCATTAGTGAATTTTTTTAAGAAAATTCACTAAAAGTCGGGATGCAGCAAGTGCGTTATGATAGTGAAGTTTCATAAAAATGATCTACGCATTTTTTTTACGAAGTCCCATGAAAATATTTGCCTTTTCCAAAAAATAAAGTTATTTTGATGAAATATGGTGCATAGTTTCTACTATATAGGCTATACCGGTAGCCTAATCTGATGTCTGCTTTCAAGAAGACTTATTCACTATTCAAAACAATTTTATGAAACTACAACCTATAACGCACTTGCTGGGTCCAGACTTTTTATGAATGTTCTGAGAAAAAAATCACTAATGGAGGGATCCCGACTTTTGAATTTTAAAAAATATCTTCAATTGAGCTCTAACTAGGACCCCTCGAACCATTATCCGGGGTCAGTTTCAATTAATATATATATATATATATATATATATATATATATATATATATATATATATATATATATATATATATATATATATATATATATATATATATGTATATATATATATACAGGGTATTTTAAAACATGCGTCGGAAAATTAAGAATGCAGTTTCTTGTCTCTTTCTAAGAAATAATCTCCTATAAACATAGATCCACAAATGCGCCGTTTTCGAGGTACAGGGTGTCGAAAAATATGTTTTTATTCAATTTTTTTACGATATCTCAGAAACCGTTTGAGACACTGCATTCAAATTTTGTACACGACTTATTAATACTTCGTGCTTTTTAGCGGCAAATCGCTGTTTCCGTATACCAGTAGCGGAGATTTTAGGGATGCGTGAAGTTTTTTGGCCCCTAATGTCTACTGCACTGAATAAATTACCATATAAAAAGTTTATTTGCTTATTGTAAACCGCCGATGTTTTATACATAAAAAAGCACTCTCGGTTAAATGCTCTAATGTGAAGAGCTTTTGAGAAAAAATGCATTTTATCATAAAAAAACATGGAAATAATTTGTTGGTGGCCAATCATTTGGTTTTCATCAAGTCATCTACTGCCACCCTGACGGGAACGATCATCTCGTCATTGCTTGGCACAACCCGTTGATAAGTGCTTTGCAATTTAATGCATTCTGTTACTTTAACATATTATCGTCAAAAAAAAAAACAAATAAAATATTTTTTGACAATCGGTATCTCAAAAACGGCGCGTTTGCGGATCCCTGTTAATAGAAACTTTTTTCCTTAGAAAGGAACAAGGATCTACCCCCTTCATTTTCCTACACATGTTTTGAAACACCCCGTATGAATATATATATATATATATATATATATATATATATATATATATATATATATATATATATATATATATATATATATATATATATATATATATATATATATATACATTGAAATCGATCCCCCCCCTCAGCCGAATATGTATTCTACAGGGCCTAGTTCACGCTGAAGAAGATTTTTTTTAAATTCAAAAGTCAAGATTAGCGATTATTTTTATAGAAAATTCACTAATAAGAAAGAAAGTTAATAACGAGTGAATCCTCGGCGGATGCTGATGCATTCGATAACAACTCTTTGGGGCAAGCTTGAAATTAAATGATTTATGGTATTCTGAAAAATGTCGTCACCCCAAGATTCTTAAATTAACCGACGAGTTCAACTAGGTTATTTGACGGTTCGGGTAAATTGCCCAGTCGATTTCCAATCCTACACATGCTAGATTGGTGACAAGTCTGGGAAGCGAGAGGGCGATGGAAGCAGGGTCACGGTCTTTTTTGTTTGTTGCAAAAACCTTGTAGTAACGCCTGTTGTATAAGGATGTGCGTTGTCTTGTTGGAAGAAGAGTTGACTTAACCCCCGTAGGTATGGAAGTGCAAGACGCTGCAGTACGTTTCGTATGTAATCACTTGTATTCAAATTTCTGTCAATAAAGACTAGAAGTGACCTGCTACCGTAATCGTCTTATTCTTCTGCGACCATCGTGTACCCAAAGATAAAACAGGGACTTGTCAGAGAACACAACAGGATTCCATTCGCCATCCCTATTTGATCTGCCGTTACACCAATCAAGCCGAGCAGCACGACGTCGAAGGGTTGTCAGTAAGATACTTAGAGATGTCTATAGAAACAAAGCCCAAACCGCGTATTCTACGATATACCGTTGCCATAGAGACTCTTTGTTGGTAAGCTTCCAAAAAGCATTTCCAATCGACCGTATTGTGGAAACTCTGTCTTGTAAGCCGAAATCCCCAAGTGACGATCTTTTCATGCTGAAATTGCTCAAAGTCGTCCAAATCCATGACGACGGTTATGCATTCCTTCTTTAGACCACCGGGACTAATACTGTAACACCATTAAAACTATGCAGTCGGAAATTTGTCTGATTGTAAAACCGGCTTCCCTCAAAGCAACAATGTGTCCTCTTTCCAATTCACTTAAGTGATTGTGATTGTTCCGTAGACGGCGACAAACATAATGCTTAATAAATGGAACATAAATTGCTACGAAAAATTTCAAATTTTAAGAGGTAATTTTTTGATAAAACCAAAATAAAAAGTATGGACGCAGCAAGTGCGTTATGGAAGTGAATTTTCATAAAAATGTTTTTAATAGAAAATATGTATCTTTAATGCAAGCAGGCATCAATTTGGTTACCGGTATAACCTATATAGTAGAAACAATGTACCAGGTTTTATCAAAATAACTTGTTTGAAAATGTGCAAAAATTTTCCGAAAATAAACTTTAAATGTTTCCGAGAAATCTCGTTTCCTAGTCGACGAACCGTAGGTTAATAGCAAATTGAGTTATTGAATTTTGAAGCATTTAATGAAAATTCGCTACCAAAACGCACTAACTGCGTTTCGTTTTTTTACAAACGTGTATCATATTTCGATGAAAAATGCAAAAATGCAATAAGTAACGTTCCAAAAAAAATGTAGGTGTCACCAACGACTTATGGGCCACCCTGTGATTGTCAAATTCTTTCTCGTATCTTGCATAATAACAATTATATTGAAGTTTACCCTATAAATGCGTCACCCTGTATACATGTAAACAGAAAGTAAACCCGGATAAGGATTCTAGGGGGCCTAGTTTGTGCTCATTTCAATAAATCTTTTTAGAAATTAAAATACGCGGTTTCCTCAATAGAGATTTTTTTTCTACGAAAATTAGCTAAAAATTATACACCGTTAAACCATAAACTTGACTAAAACTACATGCAAAGCATCAGAAAAAGTGTCTATTTGAAATGAATTTTGGAAATATTTTATGAAAATGAAGGGCAATGATGGTTGAAGCTGAAACTTAAGGGTTTGCAGAACACTTTTTACATAATCCTTTTTTTTTCAGGTTCTTTGCCTAAATGTTGCCAATATTGGCGTTTCAATCGCGACTTTTTACGTTTTGAGGAAAACCCCATTTTTTTTTCTTTAAATACCTCTAACTTTTTGGTCTTTAAACTTACAGACCTAAATTTTGATAAATTGTTCACCCTTTATTTATATATATATATATATATATATATATATATATATATATATATATATATATATATATATATATATATATATATATATATATATATATATATATATATATATATATATATATATATATATATATATATATATATGTATATATATATATATATATATATATATATATATATATATATATATATATATATATATATATATATATATATATATATGTATATATATATATATATATATATATATATATATATATATATATATATAACTTGAAACTGAGCCTTGATGTGGGTTCTAGGGGGCCTAGTTCGCGCTCATTTGTGGAAATTTTTTCTAAATTCAAAAGTCGGGATCTCCTCGGTAGTGATTTTTTTTTAAGAAAATTAACTGAAACAAGTACTTGTGAAGTCACAGGAAAAGTCTACGACAGTATTAAATATGGACCGGTTTCACTAAGTTGGGGCAAGAACAAACAACCAGATATGCTATTAAAATTGAATTAAGTGTTAAAACTTTCATCTCCTATTTATCAAAATATTTATACAAAAACTCGCTAAAAATTCATCGGAATAACACGTCTGATTAGATAACGGTAAAGTGAAATGAGACTAAAAAAAAATTGATAAAAAGTAAAGTCACTAATTGGGATTAGAACTCGTCCTGTAGGAGTCGATTATACGATGAACAGGGACTTAGACCACTCAGCTACGCTCGACATGTATTTACTGGCAGGTATATCCCATAATGCAGGTTAATTGTTCAACGCTCTACAATTTACACAAAACCATTTTGATTTACAATCGATTTTTTGCTCATATTTTAACGAAATCAAGAAAAAGAACGACATCTTGTAGTATTTTTCACTTACATTCGTACTCAATCAATGTTGACGTTTTAACTTTCTTGAATCAGATTCAATTAATTAAAAATTAATTTACCTCTAACTTTTTTCTATTTTAAGATATAGACCTGAATTTTGGTGCATAGGATACCCCTTTATGACGGAAACCTGCGCACTAAAATTTGGTTGCTCTTACTTTGTTATTTCCAGAGATATAATATTTATCGAAAGAAGTATTTTTTACAAAATTAAAAAGATCCCGTCATTTGTGATTTTTTTTAAAGAAAATTTACTAAAAGGTTACCTGCTAAAATATTTTGTCCATATTGTTATCATTTCTTATCAGAGACAAGACAGAGTAGTATAGAACATTTACTTGCAATTGGTCGACTCTTACTAGGTGTTCGGATTTTTTGGAAAGTCAGTATATATCATTCTCACATTTCGTTTATATTAAAGGGAAAGGAGTAATAAGGTATATCGCGACAGGAGAAAACAGCAGTAAAACAACAAAATAGATGACACTGTTATATATTACTGTTACAAAGGAAATAAATATTATCATATATTTGAATAACTTAACAAGTTCTCAAATTCAACACATCCTGCGCTAAAGTAGTTTAGGCTATACTGTCAGACAATGTCCGATAACTATCTCTAAATGCAGCTGTGCCATAAAGGAAAATAAGTTGCAAGAACACAACATCTACCAAAATTTTATGGTTATAGATAACATCAGTAGTAGAACTTGGTTACATATTGGTACCAGTATTCTATTCAGACGTTTCACCTTTGATAAATCAACCTTGTCCTGTGTAAAGAAGACATAGGCAATTTATATTTGGATTGATGTAGGTAACGCATATAGGAGTGAGCATAATATATCGATATTTCTAAGCCATTTACGATTTTGACTTTGATATAGTAAATTTGACCTATAAAGTTCTTATTAGAGCAAATTGTCCCAAACAAAAATCTGGCACAGCAAGTACCTAGTCAATTTTCATAAAAATGTTTTTAATAGCAAATATGTCTTGTTTCATTGAAAGGCATCAAATTTGGTTACCAGTATGACCTATATAATAGAAACGATGTACCATATTTCATCAAAATAACTTTTTGTTTGAAAAAATACAAAAATGTCAATGGAACTCGGCTATACAGTGTGTCCCAAACTGGAGGGGAATGTATTGCTATCTCCGTTATTATTTGAGATAGGGACACGGTTAAATTAGTAATGTTTTGTAGAATTTCATGCTCGTTCCAAATATGACTTTTATTTTGCCTCCTTTCGTTTTAGAGTTATTTTGAAAAAAACAAAATTTGTCGATTTCTTTTTTCTTAAATATCTAAGTAGGCGTTGATCTGACATGTCTAAGACTTGCACTTTATCACGACACTTTTTACAGAGTAATCTTTTTGTGCTACTCTTAACTTTGTATTGTCATTTGTTTTTGAGCTGCATGTATGAACGTTTGTTTATATTATACCTGCCATATTGTATTTGTTACTTACGTGATAGCCCGTGAAGAGACCTTTCCAACGATGTACAACATGCTTGATAAATCTTGTAATTGCACTGACAATTTTGAGAAAAACCGTTTTGAGAATAGTAGGCTATCAAATCATACCAGAAAACAAATGACAAAAAAAAATTCCAAAAGCAGTAGGCCATGGAGTCTAACAATAGACTTCTACTTTTAACATAATTTTAGGTATTCCTGATAAAAAATATTGTGATTTAATTTACAATACTTAATTGGGAAATAATGCTAAGTAATATTATGTGAAACAGTTTAATAACGAAACCCGGCAATAACAAATCGAAACTTAAACTCCACAAAACAATACAATTAGAAACGGAACTCAACAAATAATAAAATAGAAACTTAAAAATAGACTAAATAAAAAATTCTTCAATATGGCCGTCCTTTTGTTCAATGCAGTTTATACACATTTTCAAAACATGCTTGCAAACTATGGTGAGGGCGTTTTGGTTAATATGATTTATAGCTTCCGTGATTCTGTTTCGTAATTCATTGATATTTTGTGGTGCATCAAATTTATACACATAATTCTTCAGAGTACCCCAAAAATAAAAATCCATGGGTGTTATATCAGGACTTTGAGCACACCAATGAACCGGCCCATTGTTACAAATGACACGATTATTAAAATTTTGGTACTAAAATTCTTTGACGATCCTAGCATTGCGAGCTGGACAACCGTCTTGTTGGTACCAAATTTCGTCTGAATTTTCATGAACTCTTCCAATTGTTTGTAAGATATGATTTCTTAATAGATTAACATACCTTTCCCCAGTTAAATTATTTTCAAAAAACAACGGACCACCAATGAAGTTGCCTGAATTTTAAAAAATTAAATGTCTAATCTACAAATAAAAAGAACAGTTTTTCACCTAATAAGCCGCACCAAACATTAATACCAAATGTGTCTTGCAATCGTCTTTCTCCCTTTAGATGGGGATTTTCATTTGTCCAATGATGCCTATTATTGCAATTCTACACACCACAATTTGTAAATCTGGATTCATCAGTCCATATTATTTTCAAATGAAAATTGAATGACTTTGTTTTAATACACGGTGTACTGTACTTTTTGGAACGTCAATTTGTTCACCATAAAACCGAACAGATTGCGCAGTGTTTTCGTTTGAAACCTGTAAGACGTCATTATTTTTTTCTTCATTTCTAGGCATTCGTAGTTTCTTTGCATGGAAGCTATCGTCGTTCAATAGATTCGTCATTATCCTGCGAAATATTTTGGTTTTTGGTTGTCGTCTTTCTGGGTATTTCTTTTGATATGAATTTGCAGCTGCCTCAGTATTTTGGTTAGAACGAATATAACATTCCAACATGTAAAAATATACTTTACTACTGGACATATTGTTGAATAATATTGAAAATAAACAGGAAACAAACTATTTGGTACAAAATTTTATGCAATGTGTTAAATACACCTCAATTGTTAAGGTAATTAAGAATGGCAGTATACTTAATTGTCGCGATAGTATTATATCCATAGCAACCTTTCTTCTGGTGTTTTTCAGTTGACTTACGTTTAAAAATCAAACAATTTTCAAAGGCCTCTTCGTAAATCATTAATCTACTTTTTATTGAGTTCTCTTACTCAATTTAGTTATTTACTAAGTTTACATATTTAATTAAATTATAACAATTTTTTTAGGATAATGTTGTAATGTAAAATATCATTTGTAATAATAGGCCGATTCATTGGTGTGCTCAAAGTTCCTATTTTTTTATCGTGAATCACTACGGAAAATTATGTTAAAAGTAGAAGTCTATTGTTAGACTCCATGGCCTATTGCTTTTTGAACACTTTTTTTTGTCATTTGTTTTCTGGTATTGGATTTAATAGCCTACTATCTTCAAAGCGGTGTTTCCCAAAATTGTCAGTGCAATAACAAGATTTCTCAAGCATCTTGTACATCATTGGAAATCTCTTTTCACAGACTATCACATGAGCAAAAAATCCAATATGGCTGCCATAATAAAAACAAACGTTGATACCTGTAGCTCAAAAACAAATGACAATAGAAAGTTAAGAGTAGGACAAAAATCTATAAAAAGTGTCCCGATAAAGTGCAAGTCTTAGACATGTTAGATCAACACCTACTTAGATATTTAAGAAAAAAGAAATCGACAAATTTTGCTTTTTTAAAACTAACTCTGAAACGAAAAGAGGCAAAATAAAAGTATCCTGATAATATGCAAGTCTTAGACCTGTCATATCAGCACCTGCTTAGATATCCAAGAAAAAAAAAATGACAACTTTTTTAAACAACTCGAAAACGAATAAAGTCAGGGCAAAATACAAGTCATATTTGGAACGAGCATGAAATTATACAAAACATTGCTTATTAAACCGTCTTCCTATCTCTAATAATAACGGAGATAGCAATACATTCCCATCCAGTTTGGGACACACTGTATATTGGTAAAAGCGCTGTTTCATAATTTTTGATAGGTTCCAAAAATGTGAAAAGTTGCAAAACAATTGAGACTATTGAAAAAGGAAGAACGCTATCAAATTTTTCCCTACAAACATGCAACTTTTATTCTATGTAAACCGCAAAAATTCATTAACAGAAGTGGTATTAGTGTAAAGAAGAAATGAAAATTTATATCAACAGCAGCTACCTGTAATTATTAAAATTAAACGCAGCTCAAGACATCCTATAATTAACGTATACAATTTTTTCTCGAATCTTGTATAATAACGGATATATAAAGCTTTACCGTAGAAATGCGTCTAACCCTGGGCATTGGTTCTAGTATAAATGTAATTATTCACAAAAAGCTTTTTGACAAAACTTACTAACAAAAATTTGCATGAGAAATTGTGAAAAATGTTTTCACGAAAATCCGAAAACATTTCGTTTTTTACAATAACTTTAAACATTTATTATCAATTACCAAAATTTCACAAAATATCTTAGAAAAAATGATTTCTACGGAAACATAAGAATGTCTGAAATAACTGCCTATTTTTTACAACAAAAAAATCTAAAAGAATACATAAAAATTCAAATCTTATACCTAATCTCTACTTAAGGTTGAACAAAAAGGTTAATTTTTTAAAATTTTTCACAAAAATTTTTACCAAAGTAAATACAAATATAAGCAGAAAAAGTCTGAGGGCAGGAACTACGTTATGGTAGTGAATTTTCATAAAAATGTTTTTAATAGCAAATATATCGTTTTCTTTAAAGAAAGCAGGCATGAAATTTGGTTATCAGTATAACCTATATAGTAGAGACAATGTACCATATTTCATCAAAATCATTTTGTTGTTCAAAATAATAAGAAAATTTTCGAAATTTAAGTTCAAAATGTTCCCGAAAAAACTGGTTCCTAGCCAACGAACGTTAAGATAATATCAAATTGAGGTATCGAAATTTGAAACATATAATGAAAACTCGATACCATACTCACTTGCAGCGTCCTGAGCTTCTTTTCTTGCAAAGATGTATTATCTTTCGATGGGAAATGCATAAATATAATAACAGAATGTGTTATCGATTAAAAGAAAAAACAAAATTTGTATCACCAACAATTTATGGGCCATTTATGATTCTAAAACTTATTTTATAGGATGCAACTCCAGACAGCCTATAATTAACATATACATTTTTTCCTAGTATATTGCATAATAACGGAGATATTGAGCTTTACCGTAGAAATGCGTCACCCTGTATAGATCAAAACAGATAAAAACTGAAACTAACCGCAAATATTGGTTCTAAGGCACCTAGTAGAGGCTCATTTGAAGAAATACATATTTTTAAAATTAAAAGTTGTGGTCTCCTCATTAACGCATTTTTCTACAAGCATTTGCTAAAAATTATAAATTATTAAATGACAAACTATATAACTGAAACTACTGCTAAAGCATAAGGGTCTGTATGAAATCAATTTTCTGCAAATATTTTAGTTAAAAGGAAAATTACGGTTAAAGTTTAAACTCAAGGGTTTGCAAAATACTATTGTTGCTACATTTCCTCTACATAACTCGTATTCGTACCACGTTCTTTGCCTAAATGTTGCCAATTTTGACGTTTCAAATCGAGACTTTGACGTTTTAAAAGGAAAATCCCTATTTTCTTTAAACGCCTATAACTTTTTTATCTTCAAACCTACAGATTAAAGTTTTGGTACATAATTTACTTGTTACGACGCAAACTAGCGCACCGAATTTGGTTTCAATAACTTTGTTTATTCCGGAGATATAAAAAAATTTCGACAGGAAACATACAATTTTCAGGGAAAAACTAGCTGATCTTCTTGGCTCACGAAACACTTGTAAAAGGAAGATTTTCATCAAATTTGATTAAAATCGGCCCATTATTTTTGAGTTATCACTATATATATATATATATATATATATATATATATATATATATATATATATATATATATATATATATATATATAATGCTAATCAAATTAAAATAAGTCTTAAAAGTTTTCATCTCCTCTTTATTAAATTAGTTTTTATACAAAAATCGCTAAATAATTAACCGGAATAACGACCATCTGATCAGGTAACGGTAAAATTAAATTAAAGACTAAAAAAATTCATAAAAAGTCACTAACTAGCATAGGGCTCGATTATCTGATGCACACCGCTTAGCCCACTTGACCACCGTCGACATGACAGATATATATAGATAGATATATATATATATATATATATATATATTTATATATATATATATATATATATATATATATATATATATATATATATATATATATACTAGCAGGTATATACGGTAGTATATTAACTTTCTAACGTCTTTATTATTTATACCAATGGAAATAAAAATTAAATTTTCGTTAAATTTGCAGTTTAGCATACGGGCGACTTTTAGAAACAAATGTTCAGAAACATGTTTAGAACCCTTTCTGGATGCATATACCATAAGAAGAATTTCTTGCAAACAGCCCCTAAGAAAGTTACAGGACCAGGAGTGAATAGGGGTGCTCGACAGGGAAGAAGATAAGACGAAAATGTGAGCGGAAAGTTCCAAAAAACAGCGTAGCTGGACCTCTATAAGATACCATTTAGCAGCTATACTTCCTTAAAGTCCTGTTTACTTCGTCCAAAACCCTTCTTCACCACAGGTTCCTCAACTTTCTTTGGGATTGTTCCGAAGAAATTTTACTTGTATACATTGTCCTTGTTCGTGCATTAAGGGTGATTGTAGGCATCTAGTAGGGGGAGGAGAGCTCCAGTGACAAAGTCGCGAACCAATATTTTCAATTTATGTTTAAATTGTTACCTCATTTCATTTGTTTAAAAGATTTTTCCAAAAATGAATTTGAGGTTGCCTTGTTTGTCAGTCTCACATAGATAGATACAATATTATATATATATATATATATATATATATATATATATATATATATATATATATATATATATATATATATAATATTGTATACAGTATCAGTTAATAAGCAAATAAGGGTGCAGCAAGTACGTTGTGGTAGAGAATTTTCGTAAAAAGGTTTTGAGTCTTGAGTCTTGAGCCATAGTAAAAACAATGCAAAATGCCTTTTTGGCTGCTTTGTTTGCAAAAACTAGTTCGATTAGGTTGACTAAGACAAAACCATTTGAGCAATTAATAAGGAAAAATACCTGCCATATTGATAATTTGGCATATACATTCTGTTTGTAAATAATTATTTTTTTACTGGAAAACTTCTGTAAGTAATGAAGTTTGTAACACAATTTTTTTAAAGCGGTTTGCAGTATTTACATATACGTATCAAATTTTAATTTTCTAACTGCATAGAAAATCTCCAAGATCCTTTTAAATTTAAAGAATTTGTTTTAATAATATACCTTACTAATAGTGTTCAATTCTTATGAAAATTCACTACTACAATGCACTTGCTGCGTCCCGAACTTTTTCAAATTCTAATGCACTATAAGCTAAAATTAGATTTTGGATCCTAAACAGAAATGAAACGATCTAGACGTTATAGTCACGGTTACATTGTTTGTAAGTGCAAGTATCATATTTGATAACGTCTTCTAATATTAGTCTAGATTTTTTTACCTCCACCTTGGTTTCTAAATGGAAACAGATTTTTATGAAAAATCGCTATCAAATCGAACTTGCTGCGTTTAGGCTTTTAAAATCAGGTCGTATCACAAAAAATCCCAAACACTGTAATTTAACAAATAATGCTCGCTCGATATTACCAACAGATAAAGTACATCTATATTCTACCCCACCTTTGAAAATCATCCTGAAACTGAGAATCCTGGATCACCTTATTACTATGAGACGAAACACGTTCTGGTTCAAGGTTTATCTCATGGCGTTTTGTTGGTTTATGTTACCCTTTGAAATGTGTTGGTCCATGAAGCTATCTTGTAACCACAGACGCGATATCAGAACATAGTCGCAGAAGATGAGGTCGGAATCAATGGCATCGGCTTCAATTACTGGCAGGCGTGTCAGATCTGCCGCCCCCAAGGGAGATACGCTGCCACCGACCCACACACTGCCGTCTTACATGTTGAACACGAACCTTTAACGGTGCACCAGGGCCTATCGCAAAACATAATCGAATTCTGATAGTGTTGTTGGAATAGTACTCTTATATATAAATGGCGCCACTAGAATATTCTCAGCCAGTTACGATATCCATAAAAGCTACGAAATGCGTTACGTAACCGATATAAGTGTTAATCATTTGTCTGTAATGGGGTCTGCTGAAAGATATCGACTTATTTTTATTTGATATGAATGTGACAACTTATATTTCTCGTATTATATCTAAAGTGTGTAATAGGCAACGTATCAATAATTCAGTTCTAACGTATAACATTAACAATTATAACGCTTTTAACTTACATTCAAAGCCTCGTGGTGAGAACGTGTGCCTCTGGACTCAAAGGTACCGGGTTCGATTCCCAGGGTTTCCCTTTCACTTTTCAGGACATACAGTAAAATTGACATCAAGCAAGGCTCTGGCATTGTGCTTCGGCAAATTGAATCTCTGAATGTTCCGCCCTTCGGAGGAGGCAAAAAGCCGTTGACCCCTGAACCATGCGATGTTAGGCCAATATCTCTACTTACCTTAGAGAAAGGCGGAAGTTCGGCAAAATAGCCAGGTTATTGAGATGAAACTGCTCGCTGGGGTCGGTGATTGGCCATAGTCGCGGAAATAGACCGACGTTAAAAAAAGGAAAAAAACAAACTTACGTTACATAGTTATAATATGTTACTATTTTATTTATTTAGCCTTACATGCATAGTGTTGCGATAATCAGTTTAGAAAAGTTGTGGGAAGTTCCCATGAAACATTTTACCGGCGGTTTATAAAAGATATTTTGATTCAAGCCTTCCCCGCAAAATTGCTGTCCCCGAAATTTGGTTAAGAATACACATTACATTAATTTTCTCGAACACGCCCTACAGTTTACAGAAGGCTCTTGTTTTCTGAAACGCGGTACATTGCACTATATTTCAATTTTTTACTACCGAAACTTAGTTCACTCTTTTTTAGCGAATTTTCATGAAGAAAAATTCGCCAGAGAGGTCACGTTAAAAAGCTTTTGAAAAAATTTCTTCAGATGAGCGCGAATTTGGGGACCCTAGAACCCAAATCAAGGTCATTTTAAATTTGGTTACCGTTGATGTATGGTTTATCCCTTTTGTACGAAACAATTTACGAGTGGCAGTTAACTACTCTGTGTGTCAGGCATTGGACTTTAACCACTAAGTCGTTTCAGTGCATGTCTTTCAGATTTTATTTTTAATTTGGAAAAATATCTTAAATATTGCGTACCAAATTACTTAAAATTCACAACATAGGCTTACTTGCACCATTTCTAGGCTCATGTAAAGTTTAATTACAGGTACTCTGATACTTACAAAAACACGGCGTTAAAAAACATTTTTGTATATTTTTGGGGGAAAATGTCGTTATAGCTGATATACGAACTCATCCCCTGTCTTAAAACAATGAAGATATGTGCCAAGTTTCGCTCAAATTAGTTGAGTATTTTTTGAGTTCTCGCTCGGATACATGCGTACACACACTCACACATATATATATATATATATATATATATATATATATATATATATATATATATATATATATGTATATATATATATATATATATATATATATATATATATATATATATATATATATATATATATATATATATATATATATATATATATATATATATATATATATATATATATATATATATATATATATATATATATATATATATATATATATATATATATATATATATATATATATATATATATATATATATATATATATATATATATATATATATATATGTGTGTGTGTGTGTGTGTGTGTGTGTGTGTGTGTGTGTGTGTGTGTGTAGGAAACTGCTTTTTTGTAAGGAGCGTAGCGATATTTAACGTGCCCAACATCGCATAGACACGGGACCGACAGCTTTACAACCCCTCCGAAGGGCGGAACGTGCAGACCTTCAACTTGCCCAAATACAATGCCAGAACCTTTGTTGATGTTAATGTTACAGTATGTACTAAAAAAGTGAAAAGAGAACGTTGGGATCGAACTCGGTACCCTTTGGTTCAGAGGCACACGTTCTTACCATTAAACCACCGAGGTTGTAAGTGTCAAAGCATTAATTTTAATAATATGTCGTATAATCATATTGTACAATTCTTATGAAAATTCACTACTATAGCGCATTTGCTGCGTCCCCAAATTTTTTATTTTATTTTAAGTTTATACTTTAATGACCAAACATGTTTAAATAAAATTGTTTACTGAAGAATATGTTCAGAATTTGTCAGTTTAAGAATTATAAAAAGTCTGAACGCAACATATGCTTTATGGTAGCGAATTTTCATAGGCATGATCTACATCTTTTTAAGAAATTTATATATATATATATATATATATATATATATATATATATATATATATATATATATATATTGTGCTGAGAATTGCTAAGGCCATATAAAAGTTATAAAAACAAAAATGAAAACCCTTACGGAAACTACTATGATAATGTTAAATTCTGATTATTGATTAAAAAAATTGGGTGATCAGATTAGTGATGGGGGGTAGTAGTTGTACCACTGGTCAGTAATAAGTAAAATACTTACGGTTTACACGTAATGCATATGGGTTCTCTGTATATTGTATACATATCCACATCGTTCGACATATTTTACTGTACACTAAAACAGAAAACAAAATAATAACATTAAAACACAAGCACATTCACTATTATTGTTAGTCAGTGTTATTTGGAGAAGCAATGAAAGATATATAGCCATAATTTGTTGGAATGATAATTAAATGAGTCTTAAAAAGTTTAACTAGCAATTTGGAAAATATCTCAGTTAAAGTGAAATAAAAAGAGCCAGAAATCTATATGTAGATAGATTGAAATATTAAGCATGAAATACATACCAAAGAATTATGTTCAAAATCAATTACCAAAAGGTAATGAACAAAACAAACCCCTTGTATGATGTTTCCAATATGTGAATTTAGTTTATTTTTTATGTGAACAATGAACTGAAATGTACCCATATATGTGTCTGTGTTTGTAAAAACAATGAACTGGAAGTTATTAAAAAACAGTGTTTAGTGTTCTGGAACTTTTAAATCAAGATTATAGCATAAAATGAATTAATGTTATAAAATTATTATTGTTGCTTATGTTATGTAGAAGTAAGGTTAGATCAGATGATCAGATGTCAATTTTAAAAATAGAATATTTTATACTTACTCGATGGTTCCAAGGAGAATATCTGTCAAACATTAAATAATTAATTGGAAGAGAGAATGCTTTGAACAGACAGGAAACACCAAATGTTAGATGAATTTGGGCAACATTTCCGCTTTTGTTAAATGTTGTTGTTGGTTGTTGATGAAATTTAGATGCGAGAGCGCGTCATTATTGCTTCCCATTTTAAATATAAATATTTTAAAGTATAAATTGTCCAAGGGAAATTCAATTTGCCGCTAAAACAAAGAAGAGACGTTACATCAAGTTTTTAACGTAAGGAAGTACGAGATAAGCAGTAAATATATCAATAATACGTACATTTGAAGATACCCAATACCATTAGCGAGGAAGCCAAGGTTAGAGATTTATTTTATTTAATGTATAGCAGCTCAACCAGACAAATATTTCAATAAAAAGACAGCCCATTCTGTCAAATATCATTTTAAGCAAATGTGTTTATGGGAAATTAAGATTTAAACGCATAAAGTAGAAATCTTATGGGATAATTTAACCATAGTTCAACATTGAGAATACAGAGGGAGTGCAGGTCAAGGATCCATATTTATTAATAAGAACAATTGAATGAAAGCCGTAAATTCGGATACTAAATTTAATCATTGTAAATTGATATTAGTTTGATAATTAGAACAACGGATCCGTTTAAAGTTTAGATTTTAAATTTGAAATTGTGCCAATAAAATTTGTTTAAGAATTTTGAAACGTAGTTCTTTGAAAACCCATAATAAGATAATAAGGCTACTATAAATATTTGCAGGCTACTTTCTTCCTATTTTAGCAGAACTCACCACTGAGATAAGTAAGTAAATAAAATATTTGAATATAATTTATTTGACATACATATATGTATATATAATAGAAGGATAGGCAACCCAAATAACCCTGAGATAGCTTAAATCACATAAATACAAGAGTCATAAAACATATTTATTCAGATAAAGTTTCACACAAATAATATACAGAGTCACCCATAATACATGGTGTAATATTTTTTTTTAATATCATTTTACTATATATAAAATAAATAGAAATATAAAAACATTGAATTTTCATATAAATAAAATATATAATAATAAAAAATTATAATATAAAAAGTCAAGCCAATTAATCAGAATAATTGGCGCCGCAACGTTCGGGCACAGCAAAAATAGGGGAAACTAGCCATAACGTCCAGGCACAGCAAAACAGGGGATCAAACTGCAACATCTGGGCACAGGAATTCTTAACATTGGTAGAACCAGACCTGAAAAACAAAAATTTAATTACTGACCATCCTAAATAAAGGAATTTAAACATAAAAATGTCGCAACAAAAGCAAACAAGAGCTAGAAAAACAAAGAAGACTGAAGAAATACAGCAGGAGGAACAATTTGATGAAGGAGACACAGGAGAAGAGAAAACCGAAGAAATATTGGTAAAAGAAACCGTATCGCAGGAGGAAATACCAGATAAACCGGAGGAGAGTGAAGAAACTGAAACGGTAGAACCGAATGCACAAGAAGAAACGCCAAGTATGGAACAAAATTTATTGCAACAAATGGCAAGTATGTTTCGACAAAATATGGAATGTATGAATGAAAAATTTGCGAAGCAAGAAGAAAAAATGGCGAAACAAGAAGAAAACCTGAGTGATAAAATGAAGAAACGAGAAGAAAACCTGAGTGATAAAATGACGAAACAAGAAGAAAACCTGAGTGATAAAATGGCAAAGCAAGAAGATATGAAAAATCTAGAAGTATTTATACAGAATGTAACAACAGAAATCAAAAGGGATATGAATAAATTACAAGAAAATGATACTATATTGTATAGAAACATTCAAGATCTCAGAGAAGAAACGAAAGAAAATATAGAAAAACTCAAGCAAGATATGGAAAACAGGATGGCAGGAAAAATAGAAGAGAGTGAGAAATATCTCATGGAGGATATGAACAGGAAGCAAAGCACATTGGAAAAGGAAAATGAAGGGGTAATTATACAAATAAGAAGTGATGTGGACGAGGAAAAACAGAAATGTCAACAAAATTGCCAGAAAATGGAAACCGAAATGAATACAGTATACAAGAAAATAATGGAGAAAATGATAGAAAGAGGAAACGTAAGAAGTCAGCAAATAACAAGTGAAAGAAAGATGCGCAAACGAAAAAGAGAGAGATATGAAACTGAAATGGAAGAGAAATTAAGAGAAACGAATGGAAAACTGAAGAATTTAAGAGAAGAAACAGATATAAACCTGAAGTTGGAGAATAAAGGGAATAAAAACGTGCGAACACTTGACCAATCCATTAATTACGTGCAAAGGTTCCCGATAAGTATAAATAGAGAAGGAAACCGACAAGAAAGCAAAAATTGGGGAGATAATAAAAGTAATGCAAAGCAAAAACTTAATAAGAATAATCGACATGGCGAAAGTAGAAAAAACTACCGGGAAAACGATCAGTATCAAAACAGGGATAAAAACAGAAATGATCAAGGAAATTACGAAAAATTAAAACAACAATAAACCAAGATCACGTCTATAAACTGAACTAAAAGTTTTTTCGGATAAATAACAATTCAAAATTCAAAATTTTAAACAAATAGTAAGTGGAACAGACGAAACAATAAAATAACCTAAACGACTTGTATGAATTTAAATAAAGGAAATTAATCCACCAATAAAAAGACCAGGAGAGCAAGGATTTTGAATTAATTGAACAATTTCGAAAGAAAGAGACAAATAATTTTGAAAATCAAAAGGCCAGGAGGCAAAAGAAAGGAATAAGATATATGTATATATATAAAAAGGGGCTGTGAGCACAAAAGAGAAGTAACGTATAGGGAAAACTCGAGGCGTATAATAAGAAAGAGAAATAAGAAAATGACAATGACAGTGAACGCAGAGGATCATATGAAGCAAGCAAAAAAAAAAAAAATATATATATAAGAAAATGGATAAGAAGATAAAATTTTGAAGAATTCTAAAGATATATGGTAAAGAATGAGGAAAAGAATTATAGTTGGAGTAGCGAAACCAGTATAAAGAAGAAAAAAGGCCCAAGAGAGGTTATGATGAATAAAATGAATAATAAATATTGAAATAAGTATATAAAAATGAATTAATATAGAAATATAGTGTTAAAATGAAGAAATGTTAAAAATAAAGAAGATTTAGGGGATATATGATAAGGTACAAATAAAAAAAGGAAACCATGTAAGAAATAAATTGAGATATATCTATACCAGATGGAGAAAATATTTATTAAAAAGCTGCTAATCCGAGAAAATAAAGTTGAATAAAATAAAACGTCGTTGTACACTGATGAGAAGAAAAGTATGAACAAGAAGACCCGAGAAACCAAACGTGAAACTAGGAAAACCGTAAATAAAAGAATTTGTCAACAATACCAAGTGACATTATGATTTACAAGTATTCGTCATCCACAATCAAACATTTCTGAGAGATATATACAAGAACTTAACAAGTATTTGAGGATAATGGTACACAGCGATCACAAAGAGTGGCAAGATAAGCTAAATATAATAGAAGAATTACTTAATAATAGTCCACATACAATGACTGGACAATCACCGATTTATCTATTCAAAGGTGTCATGCCTGAAAGAAAATGGCTCCAACAAAATAGTAAAACCTACGAAGAAGTAGTAAAAATGGTCAATAAATTAAATGAGAGACGTGCAGAGAAATGTGCAAAAAGGTTTTTGAAAAAGAAATCTAAGAAATCGACATTTAAAAGAGGAGATTTAGTAATCATAAGGGCATTGCGAACCTCGAACTATAAGAAAAATATCAGTGCCAAATTAATGATGCCATTTGAGGGTCCATTCGAGATCACAACAGAAAACCCAGTTAATAGTTGTGAAATCAAAGACCCAATCACAGGAAAAATTAGAGGAATATTTAATATACAAGATATATTCCACTTCTATCAATAACAATGAAAATAAAATATCAGCACGTATGAATCGAAATAATGTCTGCAAAATTGGGGGGTGTTGTGCTGAGAATTGCTAAGGCCATATAAAAGTTATAAAAACAAAAATGAAAACCCTTACGGAAACTACTATGATAATGTTAAATTCTGATTATTGATTAAAAAAATTGGGTGATCAGATTAGTGATGGGGGGTAGTAGTTGTACCACTGGTCAGTAATAAGTAAAATACTTACGGTTTACACGTAATGCATATGGGTTCTCTGTATATTGTATACATATCCACATCGTTCGACATATTTTACTGTACACTAAAACAGAAAACAAAATAATAACATTAAAACACAAGCACATTCACTATTATTGTTAGTCAGTGTTATTTGGAGAAGCAATGAAAGATATATAGCCATAATTTGTTGGAATGATAATTAAATGAGTCTTAAAAAGTTTAACTAGCAATTTGGAAAATATCTCAGTTAAAGTGAAATAAAAAGAGCCAGAAATCTATATGTAGATAGATTGAAATATTAAGCATGAAATACATACCAAAGAATTATGTTCAAAATCAATTACCAAAAGGTAATGAACAAAACAAACCCCTTGTATGATGTTTCCAATATGTGAATTTAGTTTATTTTTTATGTGAACAATGAACTGAAATGTACCCATATATGTGTCTGTGTTTGTAAAAACAATGAACTGGAAGTTATTAAAAAACAGTGTTTAGTGTTCTGGAACTTTTAAATCAAGATTATAGCATAAAATGAATTAATGTTATAAAATTATTATTGTTGCTTATGTTATGTAGAAGTAAGGTTAGATCAGATGATCAGATGTCAATTTTAAAAATAGAATATTTTATACTTACTCGATGGTTCCAAGGAGAATATCTGTCAAACATTAAATAATTAATTGGAAGAGAGAATGCTTTGAACAGACAGGAAACACCAAATGTTAGATGAATTTGGGCAACATTTCCGCTTTTGTTAAATGTTGTTGTTGGTTGTTGATGAAATTTAGATGCGAGAGCGCGTCATTATTGCTTCCCATTTTAAATATAAATATTTTAAAGTATAAATTGTCCAAGGGAAATTCAATTTGCCGCTAAAACAAAGAAGAGACGTTACATCAAGTTTTTAACGTAAGGAAGTACGAGATAAGCAGTAAATATATCAATAATACGTACATTTGAAGATACCCAATACCATTAGCGAGGAAGCCAAGGTTAGAGATTTATTTTATTTAATGTATAGCAGCTCAACCAGACAAATATTTCAATAAAAAGACAGCCCATTCTGTCAAATATCATTTTAAGCAAATGTGTTTATGGGAAATTAAGATTTAAACGCATAAAGTAGAAATCTTATGGGATAATTTAACCATAGTTCAACATTGAGAATACAGAGGGAGTGCAGGTCAAGGATCCATATTTATTAATAAGAACAATTGAATGAAAGCCGTAAATTCGGATACTAAATTTAATCATTGTAAATTGATATTAGTTTGATAATTAGAACAACGGATCCGTTTAAAGTTTAGATTTTAAATTTGAAATTGTGCCAATAAAATTTGTTTAAGAATTTTGAAACGTAGTTCTTTGAAAACCCATAATAAGATAATAAGGCTACTATAAATATTTGCAGGCTACTTTCTTCCTATTTTAGCAGAACTCACCACTGAGATAAGTAAGTAAATAAAATATTTGAATATAATTTATTTGACATACATATATGTATATATAATAGAAGGATAGGCAACCCAAATAACCCTGAGATAGCTTAAATCACATAAATACAAGAGTCATAAAACATATTTATTCAGATAAAGTTTCACACAAATAATATACAGAGTCACCCATAATACATGGTGTAATATTTTTTTTTAATATCATTTTACTATATATAAAATAAATAGAAATATAAAAACATTGAATTTTCATATAAATAAAATATATAATAATAAAAAATTATAATATAAAAAGTCAAGCCAATTAATCAGAATAATATATATATATATATATATATATATATATATATATATATATATATATATATATATATATATATATATATATATATAGTGTAAAACCTAAGACGCTTCGGACCATAGTTCCCCTATCATACAAGATATTGAAAAAAAATGTAAAAGCAGAAATATGAATGGCATCGCCATGTTTCCCAAATATTTCTGGTCACCAGTGGCGTGTTGTATTCCTGTGGCGTATAAAACTTATGATTTTTAAATAAAACCACATTTTCTTGCAGATTTGACTAGTGCGCGAAGTGTACTTATTTTTTTTATAACATGTCATACCCAACTTTAGTGGTTTCGCTGCTTAAACCTTTTATCCTCACAGTGCCACCATCTTGGAAATTTCTTTTCGAAATATACTAAATTTTACCGGCGCCTCATTTGAATTTGTGTCCTCTTGTACCTTCACATAGCTTTTTTTCGGTCAATTTATGGAAAGAACAAAATGATTAGCTTTCGAAAATTGTCACTATGCTCAAAAATTTTAAATGACACCGCCTAAAAAAATTATATCGTTGTATAGTCAAAACTACAAACTTTTTATTACTACCAAAAAAACCACACATTCCATAGCAAGATGTCAGAGAACAAAACACTTGTAACGCCAATTTGTTGGAAGCGTCCGTACCAAACCAAGTCTGTCACGGTAAAAGAAAAAGTTGTCAGAATAAACATTACAAATAAGAATAAAACGGAGGCAGAATTATTGTTTTATGATAAACATTGCGAAAATGCTCCGAAATCAATGACTACATAAATTGACAAATCGCTAAAAAAGATTGCGACAAACTGAAGGAGAAGCAAACCTAAAGATATAATTAAAAATAAAAATTCATAAAATTCTTATCAGTGACAAAACAGAGTGGTATCGAAAATGTAGTTGCAATTCGTCGACTCCTCCATGTGTGTTGGGATTTTTTGGGAGTCAGTATATATATTATATATATTATATATATATATATATATATATATATATATATATATATATATATATATATATATATATATATATATATATATATATATATATATATATATATATATATATATATATATATTTATATTTATATTTCCAAACATTACGGGCGCTTTGAACACCTCGTCATTCCTCTTCTTGGTAAATAGGATCATCTCCGCCTCCGCCGGGTTTACGGAAAGTCCCAACTCACCACAACACATTTCAATTCTTCTACAGGCGGCTTGCATGCACTCGCAGACGACGTTGAGGAATTTGCCTGGGCGCAGAAGCCATTCTCGGAGAGCCGCCCCAGGAGGCCGTCAATGAACAGACACCCGTCACCTCAACGTCCAGCTCCCGGCCCCTCAAGGTCAGCGAAACTCTTATCTCCTTCAGCATGCTCGCCACCCAGCTTATTAGGGACCTCAGCGTTCCCCTATCCTGTAGGGCGGCACATACTGTATCCGTCTATCCGTCCTCGCCTTATCAATCGCCCCCTCCACATCGAAGAACACAGCTAATGTGCTCACCCCGTAGTGTAGGGCCCCTACCACCTTCCGCGTCGCAGCATGGAGCGCCGTCTCCGTCGATTTCCCCCGCTGGTACGCGTGCTGACCTTTATGGAAGGGGTGATCCTTGAGGATCCCTCTCAACATAAACCTATCTATTATCTTTTCCAATGCCTTAAGTAGGAAGGATGTTAGGCTGATTACCTTATACGCCTTGGCCAGCGTGTAGTCCTCCCTTCTCGGTTTAGGAATGAAGACCCCCCAACCCGGTGCCAGGTTTTTGGGACGTAGCCCCACGCCAGGCTGGCCCGGAAAACCTCCCTTATATTAGGAAGCAGTATATCCAGTCCCCTCTGGAGCAGGGCCGGAAAAATCCCTTCACAGCCTCCGGACTTGAATGGAGAGAACTCGCTCACCGCCCAGGCTATAGAGCCATCTGTGACCACCCCTTCCGCCAGCTGCCAGTCCGCATTCGGGACCCTCCACTGGCCCAAGTCGGCAGCCCCCGTGTCGGTTTCACCGCCCGCAAGGTGAACTTCGGCGAGATGACGCAGGGTCTCCTCACCGGTGCTTGTCCAGCTCCCGTCCGGTTTCCTTAAGGATCCTACATTACTACCTAACTCCTGTCTGAGTACCCTTACCAGCCTGGCTGCGTCCGGCAGATAATTGACTTCCCCGCAGTACGCGCACCAACCAGCTCGTTTACTTCGTCGTAATTCCTTCTTAAACTTCCTTCTGGTAGTCCTAAACTTGTCCCAGGCTGCCTCACCCGATTCTCTGACGGCTCGGTTTAAGGCCCTCCGAGTCCGTCCGCGTAGTACGGCGAGATCCCTGTTCCACCATCTAACTTTGATGGACGGTTCCCCCTAAGTGGTGACGCGGCCTCGTAGGCTGCCACTATTTTACCTACTGGGCATCGACCTCGCTATCTAATGCCTCTATAGAGAGTTTTCTCATCCCCTCTGGGCTCCTTGGCGACCCACCGTGGCCTATTGAGTAGGCATTCCAGTCGGTCTTCCTTGGGTTTCTCCTGGGGGGGGGGGGGACTCTCACGGTCCACATCCAATTCAAAGCTGAAAAGCTGATCATACGATGATCCGACATTGATATGCGTTCCGTCACCCTCCAGCTAGATAGATCCTCCGTTACTCCTCTGCTCGCTAACGTGATGTCGATCACCTCCTGCCGAATACAATTGACATTTGTCGGAGCCATACCTCGGTTTAATAACTCTAGGTTTGTTGTAGCCAAATATTCTAGCAGAGCCTCACCGCGTGGGTTGGTATTTGTGCTGTCCCACAATCTGTGGTGAGAATTGGCATGGAGGCCTATAATCAGTTGTAACCCATGCTCCCTCGCGAAATCGACGACACGCACCAATTCCTCCGTCTGAGGCAGACCCCGTCAATCGTAGGGAACATAAAGGCTGCACATCATAACCTTAAGCCTAATATTACTCACCTTATACTCCAGGAGAGCTGCTGTGGCGTCCCTGGACCAGAGCTGCGCCAGCAACATCACGTCCAGATCCCTTGACGCCAGTATGCATGTCCTAGGTTGTTCTTCCTCTGCTTCGCCACCAACTAGGATGTTGAAGCCGATTCCTCGAAGCCCTCTCACTTGCTTCCTATACACATAAAGCTCTTGGATCAACACAAGGCTGCCTGGACCGCCAGCGAGGAGTTTTGCCAGCTCCCCAGTGGCATCCAGGCTATGCTGTACGTTGATCTGGCCCACCCACAGTAGCCCCGCCAATTTGATCGCGACGCCGCCCGGGCATAGACCTCCTCTGATCAGAGCCCGTCCGCGCGCCCGCCGCGGGCCGGGCGGAGGCGACCGCACTCCATGTCGGAACTCTGGTTACACTCAGAGTCACCAACTCGAAATACAGCCGCCAGCCTTGCCCATCCAGCTCGCGAGCCACCCCGGGCCCCACCGAGAAGACCAGACGCCATGCCCCAGGTCCTCCTGCCGTCTCCAGGTGCCGCCATTGCCCAACATTGAGCGAGCGGTTCTGGAGCACAAGCATCCTGACAACATCATCTAGGTCCACCTCTTGACTTATGAGCCAAAATCCGATCCGTACCGGCCATGGGGCACCCCCCGCCATTACGGCGCTGAAGACGATCTCCCCCCACCGCCGTCCCAGACCAGCCGTTGAGAAGCCAACTCAGGGACTCGTCATCCTCGGCGGTCATCAAGAGGATCAACTATCCCAGAGTTACGGAAGCGGTGCTGCAACGCCTTGTCGGATATCGACATGGCGTCCAACATCCCCGCCACCAGACTCCTCCTTATTGGCTCCGCCTCTTCCGCCAGGACTACGCCATCCTCCCGGTTGGAGGTGATGACCACCTGCATATTCATCCTACCCACCGGACCTGACGTTCCCGAGGGCCCAGGGCCCGCCCCAGCGGCCGGGGTCGCGGCAGATAAAACACCACCACCACCACCACCCCCCACCCCACCCCATGGATACGTCCATGGGTCTGGCCGGACTCGCAACCGACGAATTTCGCCACTCGTCGCTCCCCCTGGCAGCAGTGTCCCCGACGGAACCGTACGGTTCCACCCCGGACACCAAGCCGGGAGAGCGGAGGAGCGTTTCCTCCAGTTCCCAGCTGGAACTGCTTGGAGATTCAGAGATATCTGTACCTTCTGCCTCCTCGCTGGTCTTTGGCACGTTACCATCTTCTGTTTGTTGTCTATACATAGTTGCTAAAATTGGGTGTTGTGTGTGGTGGTGTGCTTATGGTTTGGTGGGCGTACCGGAGCTACCCGGTGCTTCTGACACGATCGAGCATTTTTCGAATGGATGATAGGGCAGCCCCCTACGCTGGCCAAAGCAAGGGTGGGCCACTGTACTCTCCAAACGGCGCCAGGTGTGCCGCACCTGGTTTGCACAGCGCTGCCAGTCCAGAGCAGGCTCCGCTCGAAGTCCCTCCTCGGAGTCCACGCCGATGACCGAGAAACCCCCAACACGATCTATGTGTGTCATGTCTGTGTTTGTATGTGTGAGTGTGGCGTGTGTTAGAAGGAGTGAGACTTTAGTAGACCATCAGCCCTAGGCGTTATTCCCATTGCCGACAGTGGAGCCAGCCTCTAGGAGTCCAGTAGCTAAGTCACGCGTTGATCAATCAAGAGAACGACCAGCGCACGACCAGGCTAAGGGACGACAGAAGTTTACTAACTTCTATTAACAACTTTTCGAAGAAGAAAAAAAGAAAAGCCAACAGCACAATTTTTTTTAAATTTTAACAACACACCACGAGGGCTTACAGCCTAAATACTATCGTACCGTGGGTGTTGACAAGGAGGACAGAGGCAACTTGTTAATTCTGGACTTGAAGGTTTGGAGGTTCGGAGGAGAAGGAAAAACATGTGCCGGCAAGGAATTCCACATTTTGGAAGTCCTCAGGACAAAAGAGCGGGCATAACAAGATGTTCTATGTCTGGTGACCTGGACAGTAAAAGGGTGCATTTGCTCTGTTCCCCTGGTAGATCTGTTGGGGGCAGCAGGTGGGGGAACTATGGAGGAAAGCTCCTCTGAGCAGTGCCCGTGCAGATATCTATAAAAGAGAGAGATGTCACCAACGGCACGTCGGTGGGCAAGGGATGGCAGCTTTGGGTGAGGGTAGGGTCACCGATGAGATAGCTGTCTTTTGAATGGAGTCCAGGATAGCGAGTGTAGAAGCGGCAGCTGCACCCCAGATGTGGGAGCCGTATTCGAGGTTTGGCCTTATTTGTGAAGTATATAAGGTATAGAGATTAGCTGGTGAAAAGTATTTGCCAGCCCGGAAGAGGAAACCTAATTTCTTAGCAGCCGCTTCTGCAATTGATGTGACATGTTGATGCCAATTAAAATTTCGATCCACAGAAATGCCAACAAGAGAAAAGGACTTATTACTTTGAATAACTTGGTTGTTCATTGTGATGGGTCTAGGGCTGGTGTATCTCTTATGGGAAAGAAAGCAAGACTGAGATTTGGTGAGGTTGAATCGTACAAGATTTCTACTTCCCCAGTCTAATATTTTTTGGAGATCCACAGAGACAGAACTCTCCATGAGCCTGCGATCCTCGTCTAATTGGGCTAAAGAGACAGGCTTAGAATATTGGATATTTGAGTGGAGGGTGCTGTCGTCCACGTAACTGTGAACTGGGTTGGATGTGCTAGAGAGGAGGTTATTGATGTGGAGAAGAAACAAAGTAGGGGCTAAAGCTGAACCTTGAGGAACTCCTGCATTAATTGGATACAGTTTAGAGGAATGGGCATTCACAACAACAGAAATGCTCCTGTTGGAGATGAAATTTGCTGTCCAGGTAAAAAGTTTTGGTGGTAGGCCGTAGGCCGTAGGCCGGAAGTTTATTAAGCAGCGCTATCCACAACTCAGTTCGCAAAAGCCGCTTCTCACCTAAATGCTCTTCTCCGTAGTGCCACCGACTACGACGAGCAACTTCCACATAAGCATAAGCGTCCAAAGCCTATACTTACCCGCTAACGCCCCCGCGGCAAAAACAGAAAGGAAACATGCATACCCAAAAAGTCCTTGTGTGAAATCTTTCCGACGGAGGTATGGACTAAGGTCGGGTACTCCTAGGGAGGGAGTTTTAGTGAGTACAGTCTCATAGTACCTCGATATCCCACGGTACCTACGGGGCCATGAATGGGGTCTGCATGAGCATTTCCCCCTCTTGTATCCCAGAAAGGAAAGGTGGCATATGTTGATAAGTAACATTACGATCCGATGAGCCACCCAAAAAGTTCGCTGTACCTCCTTTCTTCCCTTTTCTTACAAAATGGTTAGAGAAAATATTCAAAGATTTATTTAAGAGTTGTTTATAAAGTTGATAATTTGAGGAACCTTTTGGGTGGGCCAAAGGAAAGTATTGACTTCCGACAAAAATCAGGCATTTATCAAATATCTTGTAATAGTTGCGAGAAAACCTATATTAGGCCTACCTCACTAAATTAGGCTCATTTCAGATTCAATAGAGCAGAAAAATCTAGCGTTGCCCAACATATGACTGACTCGGGACGTAGGGTAGACGATAGTAATCTCAACTAATTGAAAGTAACCACAGATTATCGGAAGTTAGATGTTTTAGAAAATTTAGAAAACCGCAATGTGAATCTACAAAATTTGATAAATTCAGGCATGGATCCAGACAATTCAGCACCTTTTGTAATAGCACGAAATAATCCATGGTTGCTTTCAACATCAGCACAACTGGTTAGCCGTATCCCTTGACACAACAGTAGTCCTTGAATTGCGTCAACCGATGTTACGTCATCCTGTGTTGCATCACCCAATACTAAGGCATCAATTATTGCATCATACGGTTTTGCATCATCCGGTGGTTCATCACCCGGTCTTGCATCATCCGGTCTTGCATCATCCGGTATTGCGTTATCATCCGGTATTGCATCGTGGGTATTACATCATTTTATTGTATATTTTAGATATATAAACAGGATAATTTTGCCCGTACAGTTACTTTAGCGACAGCTGCTGATGAAGCCAATTTCGTTATCGAAATACGTATCTAGCGCATAAGTCTGTTATTATTTCTTTGTGTTTTTTTTGCGGTGATCCTGCTTTTGTGTCAGTTTCCAGCCACAATGTCCAGCCTCAGTCTTTTTTTTCGATATGCCCAGCAGTTCTCAGGCAAACCGTGATACAACCTTTTATAATGGATATGCTCTATATAGTAAATACTCTGCGTATTTTTTAAAGTGTAAGAAACTAATATATACTTAAGTTTAAAGACTACCCACAGCTGAAATCGTAAGTTCTTGTCACCTTATGTTGGAACGAAGCACGTATAAAAATTGATAGCTAATGACTTTACGTAAGTAATTAGCCGTACAAAATCATCTATAAAAGACACCGTTGGGATTAACAATGACATCAAATAAACAATCCATCATGTGTTACCAACGACACTGGGATGTTCCAGACTTTTACAAGACAAATCCTCTTAGACAATATTTAAATGTAAACTAATTAGGCGATCCGATTATTTGAAGTTTTTTATACTCACTTTTATCCAATAATCTATTCAGCTTGTAAGCTGCTCTGCGATTTTATGCATGAGAGAACAACCAACTAAACCTGCTTTAAGTGAGACAAGCAGAATGGCTGTTCATTTTTGTGATAATCATTGAATTAATTTACCAAACGACGTTTAGTTATGTTAATAGACACCTCATTTTTATGAGATGATACTTATGCAGGAGCACACTGAAAAAATTATTAAAATGAAGTAGGTATTACAGATGGTAGTCTTATCGTAATTAGGATGTATATAATTGCAGATTGGCACTAGATTTCTTTAAATGTTTTTACCACAAATTCACTTGAGCCTTGCAATTTGCATTTAGGATTGATTAACATAGTCCCTTCAAATATAGGCAAAAAAATTATCTTAACCTGGACACTTGAAATAAAAGGCTAAAAATTAGTACAAAGTCTAGTCAAAGTAGACAAGAAAATCGCCTTAACCTGGTCATTTGAAATAAAAAGCTGAAAATTAGTACAAACGTTGAGGTTGAGATCCTAGTTTGAATTCTAAAAGCCCCAAACAATCACACTTGGGGAAAATTCTCCATTTTGGAAAAATCGCCCCCATCTTGGATGTTTCAAGTTCTGAGCATAGCAACCTAACCTAACCTCCTATTGTGTTTGTTTTTGCGTCAAATTCTATTCTTAATGAAAATTCACTAATAGAGAGGTAACGATGGTAAGACGTTCGGAAAATGGTTTCAAATGAGCGAAGCTTCGCCGCCCCTAGATTCCAAATCCAAGGTCCGTCTGAATTTTTATGTTTATATATACATATACATATATATATATATATATATATATATATATATATATATATATATATATATATATATATTTATATATATATTTATATATATATATATATATATATATATATATATATATATATATATATATTGTGGTGTTATCCAGGATCGTATACACACACATGCATATAAAATCACATAAAGTAACACACATAACTACTACTATTATTATTATTATTATTAAAAAAAATTAAAAGATAGGTGCAGCAAATTTAAATGCCATGAAACTCATAATATTAAAAATTAAAATCAAAGTGTGTGCCATCCACTATCGAAGTAGTGTATATTTCATTAAAAAACTAATATAAAGAAATTTCTATAACAGCATGGACTCAAACAGCCAATGATACGTCTATAAATAATTAAGGTATTATTAAGTAATTAGGAACAAGCGGTAGAGTAGGGTGTAAATAAGTGGTGTAGAAAAGACTAAGGAGCTTAGATGTTAATTACAGACAATAATTTCTTTGTATGGCATAAGATGTTAGTTATAAGAATTCTGTTATAATGCAATTCAAATAGTAACTATAAATGATTTAGAAGGCGGACTGTCATGGAAACGAAAAGTTTGAAAGGTAAAAAATTGATTTGAAAGGGAATGTCAGTTGAGAATTTCGAGTAAGAAAGTAGCGTCGTTTTGGGATGACAGCTTAAAAGGGAGAAGCTAAAAGTTACAAGCATAAATACAACTACAAGTGAGGGTTTACCAGTCGATAAACCATTATTTAACCATTTCAGGTCAAAATTGAGAATTTCAAGGTAACAACATAAAGTTATAAATTACTTACTGTGGAGTGTTATGCGTAGCTGAGTGAGAGGTAAAAATCAATGTAAAATCGATCTAAGACAGGTAAATAGCAGATCTGAAACTTAAAAAAATCGATCCAAGGTCATATGATTAATGCTGAAGATAGACGAATGAGTGACGAGAGCTTAACAATAAATAAATTAAAACCAATGTCGCTTCAAGACTGGAATTTCAAAGGTACTGTGTTAAGTAAGTTTCAAGACTGGAATTTCAAAGGTACTGTGTTAAATAAGTTTCAAGACATTTGTTTACCCACACACGTTTATTGCTAAAAATTAAGTAGATATAAGTAATTAATAAGATATTCATCAATGATTAAAGGACCTAGAATTCTCAAGCATAAAATTTAATGTACAGTTTTTTTAAATATATATTTCTATATATAAAGAAATTATTGTTTTTGTATAAAATATCATGTATAAAGAGAGTATCATCGACCAAGGTTAAAAGTTAAAGCATTATTTGGTTGTTTGGTTGGCAATGAACACATAATTGAGAGCAAGTTTTTTTTTTTTAATTAATTAAGAGCTGAATCCAACCTGAGATTGCATACAGTTAGCCACAGAGAGAAAATAATCAAGGGTAACTGGGGTTAAGGAGTCGCGGGCCAAAGGACTCCAGGGGGCAAGCTGAGGAAGTGGAAATAACAACATAAACTCCCGATGAAGCTTTCCCCAAGACCGTCATGCGCGGTAAAAATCCGCATCCTGCACGAGGTGACCCTGCTAATAACTAAACATGACGGATCTAGACAAGGAGGTCGAACTAAACTCCCCCAATCTACGGTGTCACGTGACCCGTGCCTATGGATGGATGGCACCAGGGCGATGGTGTCGTGAACGGAACCTCTGGAGTACCAGGCAACCCTCCAGAGTAACCCGCCTTGCACCACACAGGGGGTTCTGATGGTGTGGACAGTATTTCCCCCATTCTCGTGGGAACAACATGAAGATTATAAATACATATAAAACCAAAACCAATGAGGCTCGAGGAGTGGCTCCGGCTACAGACTTGAGCCTTGAGTCTATCCCGGAAACGGAGACGAGCCAGGGTGCGGCAGCGGACTCTGGAGGTCCCACGACCGGCGTAGATACGGGGGATCAGGGGGTAGCTTCGGCCAGAGACCTGTCCCCGACACCCAAGCTGGAGGCTGGGTCCCACCGGAGGGCGGCGAGCTCCGCGGACTCCGGGGGCCCCTCCACCAGTGAGGACTCTACTGTTAGAGTAGAGGGACTGCCCCGGCAGTCCAAGCGTCTTTCCGGGGCGCAAAGAAAGAAGCTCCGGAGGGCGCAAAAAATGGCGGCCGGGACCTGGACGGTCGAGAAACCTGTAAAGGCGCAAGAGGGGAGTGCGGGTCAGAAGAGGACGCGCTCGAACTCTAGCACGCCCACTACAGACAGACGTTCCAAAAGGGCCAGGGTGCCTGTAAAGGCGCAAGAGGAGAGTGCGAGTCGGAAGACGCCGCGCTCTGGCTCTAGCACGCCTACTACAGACAGACCTCCCAAAGGAACTAAGGCCGGAACACCGGCGCAGACTGGCTCTTACAGGGAGGCTGCGGAGGGCCTCGGAATGGCGGTGATTGACAGACGCCATCCTGAGGTCACGCTAGACCAGGGGAAGGCGGACCTGATCCAGGCTGCGGTGGTAGCTGCAGTGGACTCTCTTCAGGAAGGGGAGAGCCCGCCTCAGTTCCACCGGACGCGCCTGACGGGGGGCATCCTCTGGATAACCTGTGCCGGCCCGCAGTCGCGGGACTGGCTGCGGAAAACGATCGGGGGCCTCGGTCAGATTTGGGAGGGGGCGGACTTGACAGCCGTCGAGCCCAAGGAACTCCCAAAGAGACGCAAGGTCCTCGTACGGATCCCTGACACCGTCCCGCAGGAGACGGTGATCAGCAGACTTAAGATCCAGAACCCTGAACTGGGGACGCAACACTGGTCGGTTCTAAGCAGGAAGGCAGAGGAGAAAGGACAGACGCTCGCCTTCTCGATCGACCCGACATCTTACAGAGCCCTTGAAGGAACCTCCTTCAAGGCATTCTGGGGAATGGGAAGGGTTAGCTTCCGCCCACTGGGGAAGCAATTAAGGGTTAATGGGACTTAGGTTCCTTCAGGTCAACCTCCAACACAGTAGGGCAGCCACGGCCGGACTACTAATGGCTCTGAGGAACACGGATGTGGCCCTCATCCAGGAACCGTACTCCTACAAAGGAGAGATCAAGGGACTCGGCGGAGCTAATGGAAAGCTCATCTACAGCAGGTCCAGCGAGAATCCGAGGGCCTGCATTTTTGTCAGGGAAGGGATAGAGTTTCTCCCTCTAATGAATTTCTGTTCCAGGGACCTGGCAACGATCAAAATCCGATGTGGAGGAGCGGATGGGCTGAGGGACATTACTGTCGCGTCAGCCTATCTGCCAGGGGACAGCACGGACCCTCCTCCACCCAACGAATTGGAGCAGCTGATGGTGGGTAGCAGAGCAGGTGGATGGCAGACCATCATCGGCATGGATGCGAATGCGCACCATGAGTTGTGGGGTAGCTCGGACACAAACTCTAGGGGTGAGGCACTTTTACAATTCTTTATGAAATTTAATTTAGACATATTGAATAGAGGTAATAAACCGACATTCGTCACAACACGGCGTGAGGAAGTTTTAGACCTAACAGTTTCCACCCAGTTTCTGGGTGACTTTGTTAAAAGCTGGGCTGTGTCTGGGGAAGTGAGTAGCTCAGACCACAGATACATCCGGTTTGAAATCGCCAAAGTCGAAAGAGAAACGGTATGGTACCGGGACCCCCGCAAGGCGGACTGGGAAGCCTACAGGGCAGACCTAGCTGTGGAACTGCGGGGGGTTGAGAGGGCCATAAGGGATTCAATAGACCTCGAGATTGCAGCAGTCCAATTGCGAGACGCAATTACCTCGGCCTATAACGCCAACTGCCCCCTGAAAATGAGGGTGTCCACCAGGAACGTCCCATGGTGGAACGAGGACCTCAGGCAAAGGAGGACGCAGGTTCGTAAGCTGTTTAACGCGGCCAAAAGGTCGGGAGCATGGGATGAATATAGACAGGCCCTATCGACCTATAACAAAAGACTGAGGGACGCCAAGAAGGAGTCGTGGAGGAGGCACTGCGAAGAAGTGGAAAACACGTCCGAGAGTGCTCGACTACACAAGATCCTGTCTAAGGGCCCTCAGACTAACATAGGCTCCCTTAGAACACCCACGGGAGGCTTTACAAGCTCGGGGGAGGAAACTATGGAAATTTTACTCCAGACGCACTTCCCCGGCTGTAACATAATAAACCAATCACCTCCGGACTGGGAACACTCAGAAATAGAGGCGCCTTATAGGCGGGCATCTAGAGTAGACTGGACAGTCGCTAAAGAGGTGGTTAACTGGAGCAAAATCAGATGGGCCATTAACAGCTTTAAGCCATACAAATCGCCGGGATTTGATGGAATAATGCCCATCATGCTCCAACAGGGGATAGATATACTGGCGCCGGTGCTTACCCTCATTATGAGGGCCAGCCTGGCTCTGGGGTACATTCCGAGGGCATGGAGACTGGCCAGGGTTGTATTTATTCCTAAACCTGGGCGTCCAACAGACCAGGCAAAGTCCCTGAGGCCAATAAGTCTCATGTCCTTCTTGCTGAAAACAGTGGAAAAACTGCTCGACCGGCACATTAGGGGCGGTGTACTGGAAGCATATCCTCTACACTGCGGACAATATGCATACAGAGCAGGATTCTCAACAGAAACAGCACTGCACCAACTGGTGCTGAAACTGGAGAATACGCTGGAGAACAAGGAGGTGGCGCTGGGGGCCTTCCTAGACATAGAGGGGGCCTTTAGCAACACCTCGTTCGGATCGGTTCTGGCAGCTGCCCGTGAGCGTGGAATAGAGGAGACCTGCTGCAGGTGGATCGGTTCCATGCTCAGGGACAGGGCGGTGTTCACCTCACTCGCGGGAGGGACTGTGCTGGCGGGGGTCGCGGCGGGGTGTCCGCAGGGGAGCATTCTGTCTCCCTTGCTCTGGTGTCTAGTCGTGGACGGCCTGCTGGGGAGGCTCTCGGGAGGGGGGTATGAGGTACAGGGCTATGCGGACGACATTGTCATCATAGTCCGAGGAAAGGTCACACAGGCAGTGTGGGAGCGTATGCAGACTGCACTGAAAGTGGTGGAAGGGTGGACGGTTGATCAAGGGCTCGGGGTGAGCCCCGAGAAAGCAACCGTCGTGCCGTTTACGAGGAGGAGGAAGTGTGAAAGCCACAGAACTCTCACTCTATACGGTAGGAGCGTTCCAATGGCCAGGGAGGTAAAATATCTTGGGGTCGTATTGGACTCTAAGCTAACCTGGAATGGTCACATTGGAAAAATACTGCGTAAGGCAGTCATGACCTTAGCCGTCACTAGGCGGCTATATGGAAAAACGTGGGGACTAAGACCTAGTATGGCCCACTGGCTGTACACAAGGGTGGTCAGACCATCGTTAACATATGCGGCACTGGTCTGGTGGCCTAAGGTGACACAATCCAGTGCCAAACAAAAACTAGGCAAGATCCAAAGGATGGCTTGCCTAGGCATCACAGGGGCCATGTCTTCAACCCCAACAGCCGCCATGGAGGTGTTGCTGGATCTACCCCCCCTACACTTCGTTATTATGGGAGAGGCCAGGCTAGGACTATACAGACTAGCCTGCAATGGTAGACTGAAGATCAACCCAGGCTTCAGGGGCCACTGCAAAATTCAGGAGATCGTGAAGGAACCCATGCTTGAAATGAGGTCAGACTTCGCGAGCCCGCGAATGTGCAGGGAAAACAACTTCACAGTGGAAATCCCTGATCGCGGGGCATGGCGGGAGGAGACACCGGGCATACCACGGGACGCGCTCGTCTGGTTCACGGACGGATCTGGCGGGGAGCGTGGGACGGGGGCAGGTGTTTACTCGGAAGGACCGAGGGTAAGTCACAGTATTTCCCTCGGAGCCCATGCAACGGTGTTTCAGGCCGAGATGTACGCCATCCTGCACTGTGTGCGGGAGAACAAGAGGAGGGGCTACACCAACAAGCGGATCCTCATAGCCACAGACAGCCAGGCAGCCCTTAAGGCACTAAGTAGCCCACGGGTAAATTCCTGGCTGGTGAGTGAGTGCCGAGACGAGACGAGCGACCTGGCTGGGCAGAATGAGGTGACCCTCATCTGGGTGCCGGGTCACTCGGGGGTCAAAGGCAATGAAGAAGCTGACAGTCTCGCAAAGAGGGGGTCAGCAGAACCATTTATGGGACCAGAACCGGCTCTGGGCGTGTCAAAGAGCACTGCCAGGGGAGCCATTAAGTCCTGGGTCAGAAACCAACACAAGGTGTACTGGGCGGACTGTCCAGGGCTCAGACATGGGAAGTCAATAATTGACGGACCCAGTTCAAAGAGAGCTGTGGAGCTGCTAAACCTTAGCAGAGGACAGCTCAGAAACACAACAGGTCTCTTGACGGGACACATGGCCGTCAAGAAACACCTACATAAAATGGGGCGGTTCGAAGGGGACCTCGCATGCAGACTCTGCGGCGAGGGGGAGGAATCAGCCCAGCACATCTTGTGCGAGTGTATAGCTCTGGACCGGAAAAGACAACTGATCTACGGTCACTCTAGACCGGAGACAGAGCAATATAAAACTTCACCCTACCAATCGCTGTGCAGACTAGTTCAAGGCACAGTGATTTTGGAATGGGTGGAGTAAGACTAGGGGTATGCACAATCAACCAAGGGTTGCGGTGCTATCGGGGCGGCAAGGCCGCGGACGAGCCCTGAGGGAACAAAAAAAAAAAAAAAAAGGGTAACTGCATGGCATAAACCTGATAAATTTAATAAGGGCATTTACACTTTGTTTTTTATTATATTGAGATGGTAATAATAGTGGTACTATTATATATATATATATATATATATATATATATATATATATATATATATATATATATATATATATCTGTGTGTGTGTGTGTGTGTGTGTATAGAGTTATCCGCGCGAAGATTAAAAAAATACTTAACTGATTTGAACGAAACTTGGCACATATCTCCACTGTATTAAGGCCGCAGACGAGTTCGTAAATCAGCTAAAACGGACCTGTTGATTAAAATTCACTAATAGAGAGGTAACGATGGTAAGACTTTCGAAAAATGTTTTCAAATCAGCGAGGCTTCGCGGCTCCTACATCCCAAATCCAAGGTCCGTCTGAATTTTTATTATATATATATATATATATATATATATATATATATATATATATATATATATATATATATATATATATATATATATATATATATATATATATATATATATATATATATATATATATATATATATATATATATATATATATATATATATATAGTTATCCGAGCGATAACTCAAAAAACTGATTTGGACGACACTTTCACTGTATTAAGGCCGCAGAAGAGTTCGTAAATCAGCTAAAACAGAAATGTTTTCCCCCAAAAATATACAAAAATATTTTATAAAGTATTAGAATAACTAGAATGTGACTTTGCATGTGGCTAGAAATGGTGTAAGTAAACCTAGCCGCCACGCGTAGATTCACTCATATAACAGATACAAACCATACATCAACGGTAACCAAACAAAATAAATAACAGGCATAAAACATACTACCCGAAGCAACAATCGTGAAATCTCGGCCACAAATGTCGCAGACGACATGAAATATGGAATTTAAAATTTGCGAAGCGATTGCTTTTTAACTGGGGATTTAATCAATTTTCAAAACACACTATATTTGTCGATTGAGGAATGGACCCAATTACAGTTTTAGACTGAAAGTGTAGCATAATATAGTGGAAATGTCACGTCTCTATAAGAATCATTTTGACACAGTTTGTTCTTTTATATTTAAACTTAAACATAAGAGGTCATCTAAGATCGACACCGTCGTTGAATGTGTTTCAAGTGACAATCCATTAATACTGTTACTAATTGTTACATTTACTTTAATTATAATATAAAATATCTCCGGACATGAAATTGTCGGCAAGTATCAGGTCAACAAAACTTTAAATAACGTATCTTAGCTGGTCCACTGGTAGGACATTTATCTCCTACGCAGAAGTTTCTGAGATCGATTGCCGATAAATGTATCCTTTTTGTGTGTTTCACTTTCATATTCGTAGAAGTAATAGTGTGCAGATTTCATGCGTTTTGAACAAGATCCTATTTTGGTGAAAACGCTTTTCAGCTATGAGTCTAAAATTATTATTTTCGGCAAATATTTTGTTATTGTTGATATTGAATTTTTATTGAGAAAATGCATTAATAAGGAATTGGTTTTAAAAAAGCTTTTTTAGCTATTAGAAAAACCGGTTAGATTAAGTTGACTTAAACAAAAGTATTCAGGCGATTAATAGGGAAAAATAACTGCTACGTTTATAATTTGGCAGATACTTTACTTTTATATATGTGAATTAAGTTTCCTTCTGAAAAACTTTTGTACCTTTAATGAAATTTGTGATACAAGTTTCTTTGAAAGAGACTTACTCTCTCTCTCTCTCTCTCTCTCTCTCTATATATATATATATATATATATATATATATATATATATATATATATATATATATATATATGTATATATATATATATATATATATATATATATATATATATATATATATATATATATATATATATATATATATATATAAATATATACATATATATATATATATATATATATATATATATATATATATATATATATATATATATATATATATATATATATATATATATATATATATAGGGTGACACACTTAAGATGTAGACACACCTGTATTTTCTTTATTTTTAAAGATGGCGATTTAAATTTTGGTACAGATGTAAAACTTCATTAGGCTCTTTGAATAGCCCACCCACTTCAAATGTCAGATGTCAACCCAGCCTACTATGATTTGAGGAATAGAGCGGGTTCTCTATATTTCACGATGCGTTAGAGATATCATAAAAAGTTACTTTAAAAAGTTATTCAGAATTCAATTCTAACTGCAGATACCGAGCTTCAAGTTAAAATTCGAATTTTTTACTTTTTTGGAAATTTGAGTCCAAATTTTTCATCTGATTTTAACAGGTAAATTGCCATGGAAACAACAAATATCGTCAATATCAAAAGAAAACAATGGTACGTGATTTATTCAACTTAACTTAAACATAAACTCTAAGAAAAGTACAATTGAATTGCATATAAAATTATTAAACGTAATCTGCTTCAACTAGCCCACCTTCAAGTCTGATTCATTTTCGATTCGTTCATGATTATTGCTGGCAACTTTTCCTAGTTCTGCTATATTTATTTCACGACAAGCCTGCTTTATTTTCTTTCAAAGTACCTCGCGATTTTGGGGCCTTTCTTTGTACACCTTATTCTTAACAGAACCCCAGAAATATAAGTCTAGTGGCGTAATATCAGTAGACCGAGGATGCCACTGTTCAAAAGGAGTATTCCTGCCAATCCATCTTGATAGAAAATGTAGATTTAGCCTATTTCTGACTAACTGAGAGGTGTGAATAGATGCACCACCTAATTGGCAATACACGTCTTGTCGTACGTTGATAGGCATACCTTCGATACAGCCCCATAATTCATTATCAAGAAAATGAAGCAATCGATCTGCGTTCAAGGTGTTGTCAAAAAGAAAAGGGACCAATTATTATATACCCTAAAATTCCACACCACGTATTAACTTTTTATGAATACTGGGCTTTAGAATTAATAACGCAGTGAGGGTTTTTAGCAGACCAATATCTGGAATTTTTGGCAGATACTATTCCATTGGTAGTGAATGTTGCCTCGTCCGTAAATAAAATCTTCCTTAAAATTTTTCTATCATTCAGAAAGTTACCTTGGGCCCAAAGGCAATAATATAATCGTTTCAGCTCATCACCTTCTCTCAACGACTGCAGAAACTTGAAAGGCTTTATTTTATGACACACAAGGCATCTTCAAATTTTTTCTCTACTTACATCCAATGCAACAGCCATTTGACGTAAATTCATCTGGTGATTGGCTCGAGTTGAAGCCAAGATTATGCTATCATCACTAGCTCTTCGATTTATAACAGCTGAGATATTGTTCACCACACTTTCCGTTTGAGAAAATCGTGCATTCAGAGCTCCTGTAGTCCCGCGCCTAATTAGATTTTTCTGTGGATGTCTCAAATTGAATTCATGAGCAGCTTCTCTGCTATTTCGAACACCATCACCAAACAATTTTATTAATTCAATTTTTTCTCTAACACTGAGATTTTCAACAGGCATTTTGCTAGCAGGCTCACAGTTAGTGTCGATTCGACACTTATCGCAATATTTTTCTAATTTGTTTCCATGATAATCTACATGTTAAAATCTGATGAAAAATTTGGACTGCCTAAAAATTTCCAAAAATTAAAAATTCGAATTTTGACTTGAAACTCGGTATCTGTAGTTGAATTTTGAATAACTTTTTAAAGTAACCTTTTTTGGCATCTCTAACGCATCGCGAAATATAGAGAACCTGCTCTATTCCTGAAATTATAGTAGGCTGGGTTGACATCTGACATTTGAAGTGGGTATGCTATTCAAAGATTCAAAAATTGAAATTGCTATCTCTAAAAATGAAGAAAATACAGGCGTGTCTTCATCTAAAGTGTGTCACACTATATATATATATATATATATATATATATATATATATATATATATATATATATATATATATATATATATCCCAAAATTTAATTTTCTAGCTTCATCGAAAATTGAGTTTTTGGCATTCTTCTCAAAAGCAGATTTTTCTGATAATAGCAAGATATCAATGCTAACACTTTCGAAAGAATTTATAAAAAGTGCGCATACTATGACAAGTCACCTTCGGTTTGCATTTCTTAAGTTAAAATATCTAGAAATTCATGGGACTCCATTTTGTTCGTTTGATAAAATTAAACCAAAAAATAAGCGTCTTTTACATTCATCCTCTGGTTTCTTCAAGTCTTGTGATGTTCCTCACTTCCTGTTTTACGCAGTTTCTGTTAGGTATCCTGAGGACAATAGATGAAAGGGCAAACTTTGACAACATTTCATATAGCATCTTTCTGTAATTGAGACAGGAACTTTGTGTAAACCCCCTGAAGATGGCACGTTAATGTGTTGAAACGCGAAAGGTTTTGAGAATAAATCAGTTTGTCTGGTAGTAAAAGCATTTAATTTCCTTTAACTATATATATATATATATATATATATATATATATATATATATATATATATATATATATATATATATATATATATATATATATATATATATATATATATATATATATATATATATATATATATGTGTGTGTGTGTGTGTGTGTATATAATTTTTGTACAAAAGATTTAGACCATTTCTACTGAAAATCGCTACCAAAACGCAATTGCTGTATCCAGACTTTTTTCACTTTACTTTGTCTTTCTAATAGTCCAGCCTGTAGATTAGTTGATAATACTTAATGAAGAAACAAATCTTGTTGGGATTATACTGCTTTCCATATTGAGTCAGGTAATTGGCTCATCAGAAAGTGTCTAAATGGCACACACCTGGAAATGGTTGATGTATAGATCGTTGATAATTTGAGGAACGTAGCAATCAGATGCGGGTAAAACCGATTATCCAATGGCCATCATTTATAATATATGTCAATGGTAATAAAGTCCACATTGTGTGTGTGATTGATGTAGGATGTTGGATTAACGTGTTCGTTCTCGCAACGTCCTGCAGTCCCACTTTCCACTTTTATACTAAAGTCTTCCATTGGGGGCGCTATTATCTCCATTGCCGATCTGCTGAATTTACAACAGTTTTACGAGAGTATAAAAGAAAAAGCAGTCTTACGACATTGAAAAAATTACCTTGAGAGTCTTGTGAAATATATTTTACTCGGCGTTTGAAACTATATAATCCACCTTAAAGATAAAAATTTCAGCTCTTGAATGTATTTAGGCATCCTTGGCAGCAAAAATCATGTAGTGGGTAGTTGGTTAAAAATTACCACATCGTATCACCCAAAGCTTTCTAAATCTGTTAGAATTTAGACAATCTATCAAGTTTTAATAGCTAGCTCGAATTTATCCTGTATTATCCTGTAACATGGACCTTAATACACCAAATATGGCCTCGGTGGTCCAGTGGTAAGAACGCGTGCCTCTGAACCGAAGGGTACTGAGTTAGATTCCCGGGGTTCTCCCTTTCACTTTTTGAGTACATACTGTAACATTAACATCAACCGAGGTTGTAGCATTGTATTTAAACAAGGTGAATGTCTGCACTTTTCTCCCTTCGGAAGGGGGCGTAAAGCTGTCGGTCCCGTGTCCATGCGATGTTGGGCACGTTAAAGATCCCTACCCTCTTTACAAAAAGTCAGGGGTTCGGCAATATTTCCAGGATAGTGAGGTGGAACTGCTCCCTGACTTCGGTGATTGGCCATAGTCGCGGAAATAGATCGACGTCGAAACACAAAAAAAATAGACCAAATGTTTTAAAATGCAAGTAAGCCTAAATATTAACTAATGTAATAAATTCCAATCGAAAATCAAACCCTAGGTACTTAAAAGTCTGCTGAAGCCATCATATTTAAAACAGCCGAGAAGGTGTTACAGATTAGTGCATTTTCGTAAAAAAAGTCTGGAGTCAGCAAGTGCGCTATGAAAGTGAATTTTCATAAAAATGTGCTTAATAGCAAATATGTATCTCCATTGCAAGCAGGCATCAATTTGGTTACCGGTAAAACCTATATAGTGGAAGGAATGTACCATATTTTATCTAAATAACTAGTTTCTTGTAAATGTACGAAAATTTACCGAAATTAAACTTTAAATGTTTCCGGAAAACTGGTTTCCTAGACAACAAACCTTAGGTTAATTGCAAATTTAGTGATTGAAATTTGAAGCATTTAATGAAAATTCGCCAAAAAAACGCACTTACTACGTCTAGATTTCTTTTTCTTACAAGCACGCATCATATTTTGTTAAAAAATGCAAAGATGCAATAATATAAGGGTGTTCGAAAAAAATTTATGGGTATCACCAACGACTTATGGGCCAGCCTGTGATAGTCAAAATAATTTTATAAGATGCCGCTCAACAAACCCTATAATTAACGTATGTGAACCTTTTTTCATATATTGTATAATAACAATTATATTACGCTTTACCGTAGAAATGCGTCACCCTGTATATATGTAAACAGAGAAAAATGAAATGAAACCAGAGACATGTTCTTACCACTGAACCACCGAGACTATAAGATTAAACCTGTAAAAATAAGTAGTAAAAAATACCAGGCATTTCTTTTATTAAGTAGGTAGTGAAATAAATAAAAAAGATCGGGACGCAGCAAGTGCGTTATGGTAGTGAATTTTTATTAAATGTTTCAAACTAGGATAACTCACTTTTCAATAAACTTAGAAAGTTTTATTTTGGTATGTGGTAAGGCCTTTCCCAAGTCAACATATCCGCCAAATGTCATTAAAATAAATTTGTAATTTTCGGGGAACCAAATTTTTTTCGAAAGAAAACTCAAAATTTGGAAAACCTAATTTTATATAAACTTAGAAAGTTGAATTTTGGTACGTAGTAAAGTATTTCTCAAGGTAATATATCCACCAAATTTCATTAACATAACTTGGTAATTTTCGGAGAAAAAATTTTTTTTCGAAAGAAAACTCAAAATTTTCCCAGAAAAACTTGTCCAATGTTCCTGGATAACGAACTCATTCAAGCCATTCATAAAAGAAAGACATTGCCAAGTTTCATCTAAGTCGGTTATTTATTCTTTAAGGTATATATATATATATATATATATATATATATATATATATATATATATATATATATATATATATATATATATATATATATATATATATATATATATATATATGTATGTATATATATATATATATATATATATATATATATATATATATATATATATATATATATATATATATATATATAGATAGATATGTAAACATATAAAAATTGAAATTGACCCCGGATATGGGTTTTAGTGGTCCTAGTTCGCGCTCATTTGAAACAATTTTTGCAAAGTCTCACCATCGATACCTCTACTAGTGAATTTTTTGTAATAAAAATTAACTAATAAGAAACATGAAATAATAAACTCTGGACGCAGCAAGTGTGTTATGGTAGTGAATTTTCATAGAAATGATCTGGCACAAAACTTTTTTATAACTTTTTTCTTTTACCATAGAAAGATAAATTTTGGTATATAGTTTGCTTTTAATATCCTAAACTTACGTACCAAATTTGGTTACCATAGCTTTTCTATTTTTGGAGATAAAAAAAAAACTCCTACACTTTCATCCTGTTTGTTTTTAATTACGAGAGTCATTCTTTTTACGTCTGCGACAGGTTTACCTGAAATAACTATTGACTTTAGCGTCTCTTCCGACAGTGTTGTGTCAATATTTCCAACAATAGATTTTTTGTACAGTAAATTTTGAGGTATATACGCTATCAAGTTATTTTTAGGAAATAGTTCATGACCAGCTATAGTATTAGCAGAATTAGCGCTTTTGAGCGCTATGCGAATTCTGTTACGATCCACCTCTAAAACGTCAACAATTTCTGGCTAAAGTGTACCCGGCCAGCTATCAAGCAGGCTGCCTATTTGCATTGGATGCAAACGTCCCACGTACAGCAAGGCGTGATCAATATACACGAAGTACGGACCGACATCCGTGTTTTCAAATCTGACAGAGGTATCAACTCATTTTTTCTGTGACGTATCGATAAGGCCAGATAAATTGTGAACATTTTGTGTACAATTACAAGATTTATCACTATTTATTTCGCTGTCTTTATTAGTGAATTTTCTTAAAAAAAATTCACTAATGAGGAGATCCCGACTTTTGAATTTTGAAAAAATTTCTTCAAATGACCGCGAACTAGGCCCCCTAGAACACATATCCGGGGTCCGTTTCAATTTTTATATGTTTATATATATATATATATATATATATATATATATATATATATATATATATATATATATATATATATATATATATATATATATATATATATATATATATATATATATATATATGTATCACACCGATAACTCAAAAAATAATAGGCCAATTTTGATTAAATTTGGTGGAAAAATTCCTTTTGCAAATGGCTTGGATGAGTTCGTTAGCCAGGAAAATCTGCCCAGGTTTTCCCGGAAAATTTTGTGTTTTCTTTCGAAAAAAATTATATCTCCGGAATTAACAAAGTAAGGGCAATTTGGTACGCTAGTTAATATCCTTATAGGTAAGCCACCTACCAAAATTTAGCTATGTAGGTCAAAAGACAAAAAAGTTATACGCATTTAAAGAAAAATAAATTGGGGTTTTCCTCAAAACGTCAAAGTTGCGATTTAAAACGTCAAAATCGGCAACATTTAGGCAAAGAACTTGAATTTAATACGGGATATGGAAATCAAATGTCTCAAGAAGGATCTTTTACAAACTCTGAAGTCTTAGTTTCAACCGTCATTGTCCTTCATTTTACTAAAATGTTTCCAGAAAATTCATTTCAAATAGACCCTTTCTCTGATGCTTGGCAGTAGCCTTAGCTTTAGAGTTTATCGTTTAATGGTGTATAATTTTTGTCGAATTTTCGTAAAAAATCAATAAAGCTCAATATATCCGTTATTATACAAGATATGAAGAAAATTTGTATATATTAATTATAGGGTGTCTTGAGCTACATCTTAAAAAAATATTTCTACAATCACAGGATGGCCCATAAGTCGTTGGTGATACAAATTTTCTTTTTTTTTTTAATCAAGCACGCCTTATGTTATTGAATTTTTGATTTTTTCAGCGATGCATGTTTGTAAGAAAAGAAATTCGGGACGCAGCAAGTGCGTTATGGTAGCGAATTTTCATTAAATGCTTCAAATTTGAATAGCTCAATTTGCTATTAACCTATAAGGTTGACCAAGAAACGAGTTTTTCCGGGAACACTTTAAGTTTACTTTTGGAAATTTTTGTACATTTTCACACAATAAAGTTATTTTTATGAAACATGGCACATTGTTTTTACTATATAGGTTATACTGGTAACCAAAATTGATGCCTGCTTTCTTAAAAAGGTAACGCACATATTTGCAATTAAAAACATTTTTATGAAAATTTACTACCATAACGCACTTGCTGCGTCCAGAGTTTTAGAATTAAGGATTGAAACAGTTTTAATAGTACCTAGTGTCTCCTTATCCTGTAGTAGTATACTTTACCTGCATCTAACTCATGACTATTTACCTAAATACACTCTCCGACTTCCCTACACTGGCCGCTATCAATTTTTAGTGATTTTTTTTTAATTTTTAAAATTTTTAATTTAATGAGGAAATCCCGACTTTTGAATTTAAAGAAAATTTCTTCAAATAAACGCTAATTAGTCTCCCTAGAACACATATCCCGGGTCAGTTTCAGTTTTTATATGTTTATGTATATACAGTGTGTCCCAAACTGGATGGGAATGTATTGCTATCTCCGTTATTATTGGAGATAGGGAGACGGCTAAATTAGCAATGTATTGTAAAATTCCATGCTCGTTCCAAATTGACTGTTTTCGTTTTAGAGTTATTTTGAAAAAAACAAAATTTGTCAATTCCTTTTTCTTCAATATCTAAATAGGCGTTGATCTGACATGTCTAAGACTTGCACATTATCAGGACACTTTTTCCAGGATAATCTTTTTATGCTATTCTCAACTTTGGATTGTCATTTGTTTTTGAGCTACATGTATCAACGTTTTTTTTTATTATGGCAGCAATATTGGATTTTTTGCTTATGTGATAGCCTGTGCAAATAGCTTTCCAATGATGTACAACACGCTTGAGAAATCTTGTAATTGCACAGATACTTTTGAACAAAACCGTTGTGAGGATAGTAGGCTATGAAATCCAATAACAGAAAACAATTGACAAAAAAAGTGTTTAAAAAGCAGTAGGCCATGGAGTCTAACAATAGAATTCTACTTTTAACATAATTTTCCGTAATGATTCACGATAAAAAAATATTGTGATTTAATTTACAATACTTACTTAGGTAATAATGCTAGGTAATATTATGTGAAACAGTTTACTAACGAAACCCGGGAATAACAAATAGAAACTTAAACTCCACAAAACAACACAATTAGAAACGGAACTCAACAAATAATAAAATAGAAACTTAAAAATACACTAAATAAAAAATTGTTCAATATGGCCACCGTTTTGTTCAAAGCACTTTATACACCTTCTTGAAACATGCCTGCAAACTCTGGTGACGGTGTTTTGGTTAATATGCTTTATAGCTTTCGTGATTCTGTTTCGTAATTCATTGATATTTTGTGGTGGACCAAATTTATACACATCATTCTTCAGAGTACCCCAAAAATTAAAATTCATGGGTGTTATATCAGGACTTCGAGCACACCAATTAACCGGCCCATCGTTACAAATGACACGATTTGTAAAATTTTGGTACAAAAATTCTTTGACGATCCTAGCATTGTGAGCTGGACAACCGTCTTGTTGGTACCAAATCTCGTCTAAAGTATCATGAACTCTTCTAATTGTTGATAAGAAATCATTTCTCAATAGATTAGGATACCTTTGCCCAGTTAAATTATTTTCAAAAAAGAACGGACCAACAATGAAGTTACCTGATTTTTTTTAATGACTGTTTAATCTACAAATAGAAATAACAGTTTTTTACCTAATAAGCCGCACCAAACATTATAACCAAATCTGTCTTGCAGTCGTCTGTTTTCCTTTAGATGGGGATTATCATTTGCCCAATAATGCCTATTATGGCGATTATGCACACCACTACTTGTAATTTTGTATTCATCAGTCCATGTTATTTTCAAATGAAAATTTTCATCTTGCTGACATTGTCCTTGATACCATCTGCATAATTGAAGTCGCCTAGGGTAATCGTCAACATTTAAGCCTTGTACGATTGTAGGGTTGTATAGATGGTAATGACTTTGTTTTAATACACGCTCTCCAGTACCTTTTGGAACGTCAATTTGTTCACCATAAAACTGAATAGATTGCGGTGGGCTTTAGTTTGAAACCTGTAAGACGGCATTATTTCTATATACAAATGTATCACACCGATAACTCAAATAATAATGGGCCGATTTTAACCAAATTTGGTGAGTACCTTTCTTTTGCAAGTGGTTTGAATAAGTTTGTTAGCCAGGAAAATCGGCTAAGGTTTTCTCGGTAAATTTGGTGTTTCCTTTCGGAAAATTTTTATATCTCCAGAAATAATATGGTAAGGGCAACCAAATTTGGTACGCTTTTTTGTATTATAAAGATTGAACCATATACCAAAAGTTAAGCCTTTAAATTTAAAGACAAAACACTTATATTCAGTTGAAAAAAAAGGAGTTTTCCTCAAAAGGGATTTTCCTTTTAAAACGTCACAGTCACGATTTGAAACGTCAAAAATGGCAACATTTAGGCAAAGAACGTGAAACAAATACCGATTATGAAAAGAAAATGTGGCAGAAAGAGTGTTATGCGAACCCTTAAGTTTCAGGTTCAACTGTCATTGGCCTTAATTTTACTAAAATATTTACAGAAAATTCATTTCAAATAGACCGATTCTTGATGCTTTGGCTGTAGATTTAGTAAGTTTACGGTTTAGCGATCTATAATTTTTAGCTAATTTTCGTAGAACAAATTCGTTACTGCATTTTTGCATTTTTTATCGAAATATGATGCATGTTTGTAAGAAAAAATCGGGACGCAGTAAGTGCGTGTTGGTAGCGAATTTTCATTAAATCCTTCAAATTTCAATAACTCAATTTGCTAATAACCTAAGCTTTGTTGGCTAGGAAACCAAGATATAAGTTTATTTTCGGTAGATTTTTGTACATTTTAAAACAATAAGTAATTTTGATAAAATATGCTACATTGTTTCTACTACATAGGCTATACCGGTAATGCCTGCTTGCGTTTGCTATTAAAAATATTTAAATGGAAATTCACTTCCATAACGCACTTGCTGCGTCCAGGCTTTTTTATAATATAAGTAGTTATTTTAATGATTAGAAAATGTCAAATGTACTTAAAGAAAGCCCTATGTCAACTAAATAATACAATATACTAATTTTCTAAATGCTTTAAACACTATTAAACACACTAAAACAGAGTCAAATACACACTTGTGTGTGTTTTTATTTCTTAACGTCGGCCTATTTCCGCGACTATGGCCAATTACCGACGCCAGGAAGCAGTTTCACCTCTCTATCCTAGAAATTTTTGCTGAACCCCCGCCTTTATGTAAGGAGGATAGGGATCTTTAACGTGCCCAATATCGTATGGACACGGGACGGACGGCTTTACTTCCCCTCCGAAGGCGGAACGTGCAGACATTCAGCTTGCTCAAATACAATGCCACAACCTCGGTTGGTGTTATATGTACGGTATGTACTGAAAAAAGTGAAAGGAGTACTCGGGGATCGAACTCAGTACCATTCGGTTAAGAGGCACAGGTTCTTACCACTGAATCACCGAGGCTCTAAATATACACGTGTATTGTCAACACCACTCGTATATATATATATATATATATATATATATATATATATATATATATATATATATATATATATAATTATTATTATTATTAACTAATCCCAAATAGACATTTTAGCAGCACTAGTACGCACGAGTTTAAAGAATGTTTTCTAAAAATGCGAAACTGCCACCTGTCTATCGCAAATCTTCTCTAGAAAGCTTGCTACAAAGAAGTTCCTTGACTCAACTGGTCACATTTGATTTAAAAAATATAAACAAAATAGCTAATTTTACTTTACCATAAGCACATGAGTAGATAAATTACTGATAAACTTTGAGAATTTGCAAGATGCTTACATAGTATATTAGTGGCTACAGTGAAGCCATAATACACGAATGTTTGATCATGTACTAGCCAGGGGATTTCATTTACAGATCTTCGGCTTAAGGGAAATTAATTTCGCATTGCAAACACAAATATAAAACATGTTCTGTAAATCATCGTGTTTATATAATCTGTTTGATTGCAAAATATTCAAAACTGTCTTATTATGTGGGGATTATCAAATGCAAATCTGTATTTATTGCTTTTGGGTCTTACAATATATTAATATTAACACACAAAGGAATTCGAGTTTATTTTTATTGTACTAAAGGTAATAACAAACCGCATGGTGACCAGAAGCTGGGCGCTAATATATGTTCCAAATCCTCTCAGATATTGCAAATATTTTTTATTTGAATCGCTTGCCTCTCTAATGCTGATTCCAAGATCCAAGCATCCCATTATAAACAGTTGTGTACTGACTCTGGGATTTTAAATACATTTACCATTTAACGTAATGTAATAATGTAGCCCTTATTATTTTAGGGCGACATAATACGAGGTATTAGCGAATTTTCATTAAGAAAAATTCGCTAATCGATAAAAAGCTTTCAGAAAAATTTCTTCAGAGCGCGAATTTGGGTCCCGAGAATCCAAGACCAAGGTGCATCCATTAAATTTTTTATATGTTTATATATATATATATATATATATATATATATATATATATATATATATATATATATATATATATATATATATATATATATATACTGATTTAAACGAAACTTGGCACATATCTTCAATTTGTTGACACCGTGGACGAGATCGTAAACTAGCTATAACAGACATTTCTTTCCCGCACAAATATACAAAATATTTTTGAAAAAGCTATATTTTTAAAAGTATTGGAGTAACTTAAATAAGACTTTACATGTAACTAGAGATAGTGTAAATAAATATCTGTTGTAAATTTTAAGTAATTTGGTTCACAAAATTTGGAGCTTTTTCTACATTAAATATAAAATCTGAAAGATATGAGTTGATACCAGTTAAGTGATTAAGGTCCAACGCCTGACAAGGACGGACTAGTTAGCTGCCATGCGTAGATTAATACATACGACAGAACCAAATGATACAATAACAGAGGTAAAACGTAATACCGTTAACTAGCGATCGGCCACTAAAATTCCGAACACTCAAACACCGCTGACAATGGCAACACTCAACTTACACCATACCAAGCGCCTCCGTGGCCGTGCGGGAAAGTCGATTCAGACATTCCAATACGGACTCGGGGGACGACGGTTCGAGACTCACTGACGGCGGATGATTTTTCAAATCACTGTCGTCGTTGGGATCGAGCTCAAAGTGGAGTGTAGGTTAGTATAGGTGAGCAAAAAGTGCCAGCAATGGCTTAATTGCCAGTAAGAATCTTACCTTTACCTTTTACACCATACCACTGCCATCGCCACAGCCGTCGGCATAATAAACTAACAAACAATTGCTATTGCTCTTTATGCTATGACAATGCTCTTACGCGAAAGTTTAGATGACATGAAAGTAAAAATGAGATGATTGTAAAAATTAATGCTTTTAATTTGGAGATTCAATTCATTTTTGAAACACACTACATTTGTTATATTTGTAGTTTGATGAACGGCCCGAATTAAAGTTTCAGACTTAAAATCTATCATGGAAAATTCAAGGTTTAAGTATGCGACTAATACTGTGTCAATAAGCAGCTCCAGTGGAGGAGTGGCGACCTTGTTGGACTGCCAACTAATCTTGAAGACCGGTGCGTGTTCTATTCCGGCACGACCCACATTAACGTTTTGTTTTATTTCACTAACTTTAAGATTTGGCAGAAAAAATATTGCCCAAGTTTCATACGTTTGGAGCAATATATCATTTTACTTTAAGACGCATGGATAACCTTGTCACCTTTAAATATATAATAATACATTTTAGCAGCCATTTCTTATAGTTGATATAAAAGCAGATAATTTGTTGTTGAAAAACTTTTTGATTTTTGGAAAAATATCTGCCACATTTATAATTTTCTGTTCCTAAATATGAATTAAGTTTTGTTTTTGAGAGCTTTCGTAGCTTCATTGCAATACAAGTTTCTCTGAAAGATAGGTATAGTTATACCAAATTTTAATTGTCTAGCTTTATAGAAAATTAAATTTTGGCCATTTTTATCAAACGGAGCTAGAACAAAAGATTAAAATGGGTTGTTCTTGATAACAGAGAATTCGACAGATTCCTCAAATTAGCCTGTATTAGGGCCTTTAATCCAACCTTCAAGGTCTGTTTAAATTTAAAATGTTAGTTTTAGTAATATGTCGCACTAATAGTGTACAACTCTTATGAAAATTCACTACGATAATGCACTTGCTGCGTCACGAAATTTTTTTAAGCCTTTACAGGGTGCAGGATTTTGAGTGCTGGTACCATTAGTATCCCGCAATACAATGATCCCTTCCATCTTAGGTTTTCTTTCATATTTGAAATATTTGAAATTTTTTTTAGACGTAGACACAAAACTGCCTTTTTAGCAAGATTTCATTAAGAAGATTTCGCCATTAGAGGGTTAAGTACTTTCCAATTTTAAAAAGCTTGTCTCTATGGGAACCAATTAGAGTTTTTGAAATCCAATTCAGAGATTCGTTTATATATATATATATATATATATATATATATATATATATATATATATATATATATATATATATATATATATATATATATATATATATATTACGAACATTCGCTAATAAAGTTGATATCGTGGTTTAAAACGTTACACTAGAAACGAAGTTGACAATTAGGATCGTGTATTTTAAGGTTTGTGACAACATTTTTTCAAACGAGAGCAAACTAGTCCCCCTATAATGCATATTTGAGGTGAGTTTAGATTTTATATGCTAAATTTGACGCGCAGGTTTGTCTTATTAAAGGAACTAAATTTGACGCGCAGGTTTGTCTTGTTAGAGATAAACTACGTACTAATAGTTATATTTCGATATTAAAAGAAAAAAACCGTTATAGGCTTTTAAAGCAAAAGAAATGGGTGTCACTGATGACCAGTTAAATGCCGAAAATATTTTTCTTTTTAACGTCAACGTCGTGATTTGTAATGTCAAAATTGGCAATTTATAGATTATGAACCTGAATCGAATACGAGTTATGTAGAAGAATATGTCGTAAAAATGTTGTCCACAAAGCCTAAAGTTTCAGGTTCAAGAGTCAGTGTTCTTTATTTTACTAAAATATGTTTGCAAAAAACTTATTTCTAATAGACGCTTTATCTAATTGTTTGGCAGTAGTTTCAGGTAAAGAGTTCAGGATCTAATAGCTTATAATTTTATCATATAATGATGTTACCGCAGCTTATGTATTTTGAAAAGATTACTTTAAATTAACGACAACTAGGCCCCCTAGAAACCATATCCGGGGTCAGTTCCAGTTTGTGTCTATTTACACATATACGGAGTGGCGAGTTTTTGCGGCAAAGCTCAACATATCCGTTATTTTACAAGATATGAGAAAAATTATATACCTTAATTATCACGATACGTGATACAAACTCGTACCGGTTTTTGTTTAAGATCATGCGGAGACATTTGTTTTGAAACACTTGTAGTTTTGAAAACTTTGTTGTTGAAATACCGCACCAAACTGTTGCATGCATAAATCATGACTGATCTAGTGATTGTTTTATAGATAATTGTTTTGTTTTCAATTGTAAGGTTACTGTTTCGCTTCATTAAGAAGTACAGTATTCTGAGTTGGCCATATAGTTTCTGTATGATGTTCTCTACGTGTTTTGTGTAGGTTTTGTGTAACTCCCCAATATTTGACGTGTTTTCTAATTTTTATGTCCTGATGGTCTATTTTAATTGGCTGGAAAATTTGGTGTCTTTATATTTCTTTGTAAAGTTGCGTTCTGATTGTTGTACATTAATTTTTATTTTCCTCTTGTCGAAGAATTTTTATACCATACCTAAGTGTATTTGCACTTGGTTTGAAGCCACAATAGCTCTAAATGAATGTAAATAAATCGCCAGTCCAACGCATTAACCACTACGCCACTGAGACTACTAGCTTGTAATTCATATAATTAAATTCTCAAAACACTTATCGTAAATATCAATAAATCTAGACTCACTTATAAAACTTCTGTGGTTCAGTGGCAAGAACGTGTGCCCCTTAACCGAATGGTACTGGGTTCGATTCCCAGGATTCCCCTTTCACTTTTTCAGTACATACTGTAAAATTAACACGAATCGAGGTTATGGCATTGTATTTAGGCAAGTAGAATATCTTCACGTTCTGCCCTTCGGAGGGGATGTAAAGTCGTTGCTTTCGTGTCTATGCGATGTTGGTCATGTTAAAGATCCCTAACCTCCTCACAGAAAGGCGGGAGTGTGGCAAAATTTTAAGGATAGTGAAGTTAAACTGATCGTTGGCGTCAGTGATTGGTCATAGTCGCGGAAATATACCTATGTTAAAGAAGAAAAAACGCACACACAAACTTACGTATTTAAAACCTTGCTGTGTCTTATGGCTTAATTTCTACAAAATATGCTGTGGTTGTTAAATAATTAAGCTGGCATCGGTAAAAAAGAAACAAATATTTTATTGGCAACAAAAGCATTCAACTTAAGCTGTTAACAAAAATAATAAACAGGAAAGGTAGATAAATCATAGATTTAAATTATGTGGAATTTTGAATGTATTCCACGCTCCTCTTCAAGATATTTCAATGAAACATAGTAGAAAGTGCCATTTGAAGTTTGCTTGATATATGCCGATTTCTGTCATAAGCGACCAAGTATGACCAGATATCTGAATAACTACAACATAATATAAAGTAAAAAGCCTGGACGCAGCAAGTGCGTTATGGTATTGAATTTTCATAGAAATGTTTTTAATTACAAATATGTGTTTTATTAAGAAAGCAGGCCTCATATTTGGTTACCAGTATAACCAATATAGTAAAAACAATGTGCCATGTTTCATCAAAATATGTTTATTGTTTGAAAATGTACAAAAAATTCCGAAAGTAAACTTAAAGTGTTCCCGAAAAACTCGTTTCTTGGTCAACCTTATAGGTTAATAGCAAATTGAGCACTTGCTGCGCCCAGAATTTATTTTCTTACAAACATGCATTATATTTCGATGGAAAATAATAAAATGCAATAACATAAGGCGTGTTTGATAAAAAAAAGAGAATTTTTATCACCAACGACTTATGGGCCACCTGTGATTGTAGAGATATTTTTTTAAGATGTAGCTCAAGACACCCTATAATTAATGTATAATTTTTTTTTCATATCTTGTATAATAACGGATATATTGATCTTTATTGATTTTTTACGAAATTCGACAAAAATTTTATACTATTCAACGATAAACTCTATAGCTAAGGCTACTGTCAAACATCAGAGAAAGGGTCTATTTGAAATGAATTTCCTGGAAATATTTTAGTAAAATGAAGGACAATGACGGTTGAAACTAAGCCTTCAGGGTTTGTAAAGGCATTTTCTTTCCATAGCCCGTATCAGATTCAAGTTCTTTGCCTAAATGTTGCCAATTTTGACGTTTCAAATCGCAACTTTGACGTTTTGAGGAACACCCAATTTATTTTTACTTAAATGCCTATTAATTATTTTTTTTGACCTACAGAGCTAAATTTTGGTAGGTTAGTTACCCATAATGATATAAATCCGTGTACCAAATTTGGTTGCCCGTGCTTTGTTAATTTGGGAGATATAATTTTTTTTCTAAAGAACACACAAAATTTTCCGGGAAAATCTGGGCCGATTTTCCTGGCTAACAAACTTGTCCAAGCCATTTGCAAAAGGAAGGTATTTACCAAATTTAATCAAAATCGGCCCATTATTTTTTTAGTTATCGGTGTGATATATATATATATATATATATATATATATATATATATATATATATATATATATATATATATATATATATATATATATATATATATATATGAACATATAAAATTGAAACTGACCCCGGATATGTGTTCTGGGGGGCCTAATTAGTGCTCATTTGAAGACATTTTTTTCAAAATTCAAAAGTCGGGATCTCCTCATTAGTGACTTTTTTAAAGAAAATACACTAAAAGTCAATATTTATAATGTGTGTCTGGGTGTGTGTTTTGTTTCTTTAACGTCGGCCTATTTCCGCGACTATAGCCAATCACCGACGCCAGAGAGCAGTTTCACCTCACTATGCTGGAAATTTTGGCGAACCCCTGCCTTTCTGTAAGAAGAGTAGGGATCTTTAACGTGCCCAACATCGCACGGACACGGGACCGACGGCTTTACGGCCCCTTCGAAGAGCAGCACATGCAGACATTCAACTTTCTCAAACACAACGCCAGAACCTCGGTTGATGTTAATGTTATAGTTTGTACTGAAAAGGTGAAAGGAGAACCCCGGGATCGAACCCAGTACCCTTCGGTTCAGAGGCACATGTTCTTACCCCTGAACCACCGAGGTTCCAGATTTTAATGTGAAATAACTATAGGGACTTGGTATAGAACGCCATGTATAAGTTACTGAAAACCTTAACTACGCCTGAGTTAGAAACAAGGTTCTTCACTTTTCTCACCCAGGCAGACTCTCCGACTTTGATTAGAAGCGCAGATATGCCTACATCACAGTAGTGACATATTGAAAACTTTCGAAAAAAATATATTTTACGCGAAAACGTAGCAGTTTTGACATATATAGCCTTTATAGGATTTGATCTGTATTCAATGCGGAATCTAAAAATGCAAAAATATATGGAGTACTCTATTTAAAAAATGAAGTACATGGTACTTCCGGTTTCACCGGAACAGCCATGTACTTTGGGGGTAATTTCACTGGACTCCACATGACCGCTTGTGCCCAAACACAGATTTTGGCCTTTGAATTCAGACTCGAAGATCATAAACCTCTAACGAACGCGACTCGCCAAACACCCTCTATAATAATTAAATACCAACGTAATACAGTTTGGGTGTTGTAAATTCAGAAGGGGTATTCCAGATACAAATAATGGTTCATGAAAATATTTATTTGGCTAAGCAATAAGGCATTACATTTTTAAACTAAGAACAATAAGGTCAGTAGTCCTAATATGTATTATTTAGGGTAGAAACAGATGTGGGTGGAATTATCAGATGTGCGTTTACTTATTGAAAGAGGTAGAACTGAGATTAGGTTGGCGATGAATCACCTCACAATAAACATGCTCAACCCCATCCTGTACCTGATAACTAAGCAAAGCAGCTGTCAGCTGCAGCAGACTATTTCGTGTTTTGTCTAAAAGTTCATACATTCTCTCATTTTTGATTATTTGCATGGTATATTGTTCTTCTCTCTTAGCAAATTTTCAGAAAAAAATTTTTGCTCTCAGAGAGCAATTTTCAGTTTTTCTTTCAAATCAGCGCGAACGAGGGTCCCTGAAACCTATAGAATGCACATCGGAGGTCAGTCTTGGACTTTTGTGTTTATATATATATATATATATATATATATATATATATATATATATATATATATATATGTATATATATATATATATATATATATATATATATATATATATATATATATATATATATATATATATAGATATATATATATATATATATATATATATATATATATATATATATATATATATATATATATATATATATATATATATATATATATATATATATATATGTATCACACCGATGACTCGACAAATAATATGCCGATTTTCAATAAATTTGGTGAATACCTTTGTTTTACAAGTGGCTTGGATAAGTTCATTAGCCAAGTAAATCTGACTAGGTTTTCCCGGAAAATTTTGTATTTTATTTCCAAAAAAATTATACCTCTTAAAGTAACAAAGTAATGGCAACGAAATTTAGTACGCGGGTTTATTTCATTACAGGTAAATTACTCATTAAAATTTGTCTCTGTAAGTTAAAAGGCGAGAAAGTTATGGCCATTAAAAGAAAAATAATTTGGGGTTTTCCTCAAAACGTCAAAGTCGCGATTTAAAACGTCAAAATTGGCAACATTTAGACAAAGAACCTGAACCTAATACGACCTATGGAAAGAATATATCTCAAGAAAAATGTTTACAAAGCCTGAAGTCTTAGCTTCAACCGTCTTGTCGTTCTTTTTACTAAAATATTTCCAGAAAATTCATTTCAAATAGACCCCTCGATAGACCCTTTCTCTGATGCTTTTGCAGTAGTCTTAGCTATTTATCGTTAAATGGTATATAATTTGTGTCCAATTTTCGTATAAAAAAATCAATAAAGTTCAATATCTCCGATATTATACAAGATACGAAAAAAATATATACATTAATTATAGGGTGGCTTGAGCTACATCTTAAAAAATATTTCTACAATTACAGGGTGGCCCAGGAGTCCTTGGTGATACACATTTTCTTCTTTTTAATGGAACACGCCTTATGTTATTGCATTTTACATAAAAATATAATGCATGTTTTTCGGCGTCCTTGCTTAGGAACCATCTTTCATTTCTATTTCCTCTTCTATAACTTCTTTAAGGATTGCGTTGTCTTAAAAAGAAAGTAAAGAACGTATTTATCAAACTCGGCCGACTATTTTTCGAGTAAACGGTGTGAGTTACCCTAATCGCGTTTATCAGAAGATATTTTTTTTACAAAGATTTTCTAATCATAGTACAAAACGCAAATAACATGCGTGCAATAGAAGTTCCAGTTTGCCGTCTTCTATGAAACAATATAAAATTAAAATATTTTTAAGAGCTCTTAACCCTCTCTTTGTTAGCATGGCCGGTTTCTCAAGTGGCCTTAATTGTTTAATAATACTTGCATTGTTTCCTTGCTGTTCTCATAAAACCAGACAAACTGCACTTGTGAATTTGTTTATGTTCCCTTAGAATCTTATCTTATTGCTCATTACTCATTCCTAATTTATTACCGCTTTTTTATATATCTTTGATCTTAATTACCATAATAAAATTCCATTCTTCTTGAGAATTATTGTCTATTGTTACTCATCGTTTATTCCAAAGGAAGCAATATGTACCTGCATGTGCAGTCTAAGTTACAGAAAAAAAGGCCGTATATAGCCCAAGTCAGTTTGACAAACAATTACGGCAATTTCCTGTAGAAACTTACTGGCTGAGGGAATTCAAGCAGGTGGTTGTTATACCTTCATTTGCTTCATCTTCATTTTTAGAGCGACAGTTTTCCTTAAAACATGGATCTTTCCCTTCAGGAAATACAAAATTTTTATCCGGAGGTTTCTGCGGGAAGTGATTGCTTTTTGGAACATTTTTGTGAATCTATTACATTAGTGAATATTCATTAAGAAAATTCACCGATAGCGAGGTAACCGTATTGAGACTAACGGATTTTTTTTTGAAATGAGCGCAAATTAGGGCCCCTATGACCCATATCCAAGGTTCGTTTAAATTTTCATTTGTATATATATATATATATATATATATATATATATATATATATATATATATATATATATATATATATATATTTATATATATATATATATATATATATATATATATATATATATATATATACAGGGTCTTTCAAAAACAATGGTCTATGTTACAGTTGCACATTCAGCACAAAAAATAAGACTATTTTTTCATATAAACATGGATCCTCAAATGCTTAGTTTTTAAATTACTTGCCCTCGAAAACCCCAACGTGCCAATTTTCACGTCAAAATTTTAGTTTGTTTAAATACAGCGTGTTAAAATTTTTAAATACAGCGTGTTAAAATTATTTGTTTTTGTCAGTTTTTCACGAATAAGTCAAACTAAAATTTTGACGTGAAAATTGGCAACACGCTGTATTTAAAAATACAGCGTGTTAAAATTATTTGTTTTTGTCGGTTTTTCACGAATAAGTCAAACTAAAATTTTGACGTAAAAATTGGCATGTGGGGGTTTTCGAGGGCAAGTAATTTAAATATGTTATTGTTAATAACACTGCTGGCAGAGGGCGCTACCTGTAAGACATGGCGTGAATTTAATTGGCTATATTTTTTTAACACCCAGTAGTATCGACCTACCGTATAGCTACATCTTATCAGTTGCAAGCAAAATATGTATACTTGATTTAAATCTCTCAGGCACACCATTTTCGAGATATTTCAATTTTTGTACGTCGATGTCGCTCAAATATTAATTCTGGGACAAATCATAGGAATACATTTTTCACCTTTTAATTGCTATCGGTATGTATAAACTTAATTTTCTTATTCTCCAGTTAAAAATTAACATCTTACCAGAAAAAAGAACTGACAAGACACAATCATGAAGATAAAATAAAAAGCCATGATAACAAACTTTTAACAAACCATTTAACAAAGTGGTTTCCATCGTTACGGGACTTGACTTTTGCGTTTTCGTCGTGACATATACTACATTTGACTTTTACGTTTGAGACTACTCACTATTTTTAAGTAATTAATTGTATTGTCCGTAATTTTTATAATTAAATATGGAAGTCTTTACCAACAAGGAACTAAGAGACATGCATGTTATGTATTCACTGGCTTTTGGTAACTGTTATGAGGCGAAACGACTGTATGAAGAAGCCTTCCAAAATTGGAGAATTTCAGACAGTAGGATGTTTCAACAGATTGACATTCGTCTGCGAGAAACAGGTACATACTTACATCATCTAATACATCGATCTGTCTCTTTCGAATATATTTTTTTTACCAGGTACCCTTAATAAGGTTACTGATGATCGAGGCAGACCACGAAGTGCACGAAATCCTGACTTTGAAGAGGCCGTTCTGGATGAAATTTTACAAAGTCCAAAAATAAGTACTAGGGAAATGGACAATCATCTGGGAGCATCCAATGCAACGATATGGCGAGTTCTTCACGAGCAACAATTGCGTTCATATCACATCCAACGTGTGCAGGCACTATCGCCTGAAAGGGATTTTATTCCCTTGCCAATGGTTTCTTCAACATAATGATGTAGACAACTTATTGAATTGTGTATTGTTCACTGACGAGTCTGGATTTAGGCGCGACGGGATCGTTAATTTTCGTAACAGCCATATTTGGACTGACGAAAATCCCCACGCAGTTTTTGAAAAGCATAATCAGCAGCAATTTTCCTTAAATGTATGGCTGGAATTGTAGGTTGTAATTTGATAGGATCAATTTTTGTACCTCACAGACTTAATGACTTGAATTCCTGCAAAAGCAAGTAAATGGGTTATTAGAAAATGTACCTCATGACATAAGACATAACCTGTCGTTTATGCATGACGGAGCCCCCCCCCACATTTCGTCCTAAATGTCAGAAATTACCAAAGAAATACTTTTGGACGCAGATGAATTGGACGCGGTGGACCTCAGCCATGGCCGGCTCGATCCCCTAATTGAAATCCTATGGACTTTTATTTATGGGGCATCTCAAAATTATTATCTATGAAGCAAATGTTGAAAATGTTGATGCTCTGCAGCAAAGAATTGTACTTGGATGCGAACAAATTAGAATTACACCAGATATATTTCGTTGTACGACGTTGTATGCTCCGCAGAATACGAAAGTGTATTGAAGCGGAGGGTGAACATTTACTGTAGTCAGGTATCATAAAATGTTATAAACTTTTTTATTTGTTGTTAAAATTTGCAGACAATACAATTAATTACTTGAGAAAAAATAATTTTTTAGCGACATCGACATACAAAAATTGAAATATCTCGAAAATTGTGTCTGAGAGATTTAAATCAGATATACATTATTTGTTTACAATTGATAAGGGCTGCACTGTATCTATACGGTAGGTCGATATTACGATATTACTGGGTGTCAAAAAATTATAGCCAATTGAATGCAAGCCATGTCTTATAGGTGGCGCCCTCTCCCAGCAGTGTTATTAACAATAACATATTTAAATTTTTTGCCCTCGAAAACCCCCACATGCCAATTTTCACGTCAAAATTTTAATTTGACTCGGACTTATTCGTGAAAAAACTTACAAAAACAAATAACTTTAACACGCTGTATTTAAAAAACGAAGCATTTGCGGACCCATATTTATATGAAAAAATGTCTTGTTTTTTCTTGTGCTGAATGTGCATCTGTAACATAGACCATCATTTTTGAAACACCCTGTATATATATATATATATATATATATATATATATATATATATATATATATATATATATATATATATATATATATATATATATATATATATATATATATATATATATGTATATGTATGTATCCGAGCGATAAACCAAAAAAATACTCAACTGATTTAAACAAAACTTGGCAGTTGTCTTCACATCGTTACAAACAAATTCATAAATCAACTATATCGGACCATTTTTCCCCTAAAAATCATAATTATTTTTGGAAGTATTAAAGTAACTGGAATGAGACTTTACATGGAGCTAGAAACGAAGTAAGTTAACCTTTGTTGTGAATTTTAAGTAATTTGGTGCACAAAATTTTGAGTTATTCCCGAATTAAAAATAAAATTTGAAAGACATGAATTAAAACGACTTAAGTGGTTAAAGTATGATGCCAGACAAAGGCAGAGTAGCCACCTGCCACGCGTAGATTGATACGTATACCACAGGCATACATCATACTGCAGCGATAACCAAGCAAAATAACAAACGTAAGGCGGAATCGCCATAACATCCTAATGTGCAACGAACGTTCACACCCGAACTCTTGCGATCTCATCCTAATCTCGTCCGCCTTCGGGTATATTTGGATGCGCGATTTACAAAATGTTTTGTTTATTTATTACGATTTGACAGTTTTATTTTGAGGTAACGTAGATGATTGTATATGCTTTTAAAATTGGAAACTAAAGAATAATAACGTGTATTGTTTATCTATTATGGTTTCACAATTTTGTTCTGAGGTTAAGTAATAAATAATTGTCAAAGAAATATATATAACAACTTATATATTATGCTTCAAAAACGGGAAATCAAAGAATAATAACATTTTGTTTATTTGTTATGGTATGACAGTGCGGTTTTGACAGTTCGGTTTTGACGTTAAATACTAAATTATTGGATATGTTTCTAAAATTGAAAATCAAAGAATATTAGTATTAACGTCAATATTCGTTGATTAATTTTTTAAGTCTGTAAGTTATTTTTGAACAATAAATTGACTTACTGACTTTTATGAATTTATGAGTAGGAACATTTGTTTGTTTTCACTTGCTGTGTTAAAAAACTATTAAAATGAATCGCAGATAAAATGAGGCTCACAGAAAATAACACAAGTTTGATAAAGTAACCATATCAGCAGACATTTTTTATTGTTGATATTAGTTAATTTTTATTGATTTTATTCGCTAATAGAAAACTCAATTTCAATGCCCAAAACTCACTGTGAAGCCACAAAATTGAGATTTGGTATGTGTAGGTAGTGTAAGTCTCTCGAAAAGAAACTTGTATTACAAATTTATTTAAGATTAAAAAGCTCTCTAGAAGAAAACTCAATCCATATTTAGAAAAATTAAGTATCTCCCAAATTATAAAGGTAGCAGCTAGTTTTGCATATTAATCGCTATGGTTATTTCGTTTTCTTCAACCTAATCGAACCCGGTTTTCCAACAACTAAATAAAAATGTGTTTAATAGCAAATATGTTTTTTTAGTGAAAGCACGCATCTAATGTTAGTACCAGTATAACCTACATAGTGAAAACAATGTACCATATTTCCTCAAAATAACTTTATTGTTTGAAAAAGAACAAAAAATTTCCGAAAATATAATTAAAATATACCCGAAAAAACTGGTCCCATTTTGTTGGCCTACGAACTTATTTAAGTTATTTAGCCACCCGCCAAGATGCAATTATTCACAAAAAGTTTTTCGACAAAACTTACAAAAAAGATAAACAAACAATTTTTTTAGAAAACTTATTAAACATTTATTATTAATTACCAAAATTTCACAAAAGTTTTACAAACAATGATTTCTACGGAAACAAAAAAATTATATACGAGACCTCGCTTTTTTCATGAATGATATAAACGATCACCTCTATAAATGCGTCATTTTCTTGGGACTCTGCTATATATTGGTAAAAACGACGTATCATAATTTTGGATGTACAAATAATATGAAACAATTGGCATAACTCGAAAACGATGAACGCTATCAAATTCTTTTGAACAAACATGGATTATGATTCGACGAAAAATGCCAAAATGCAATAATATAGGAGGTGTTCAATTTAAGGAAAGAAAATTTTTGTCACCAACGACTTATGGGCCAGCCTGTGATTATGGAAATAGTTTTATAAGATACAGCTCAATGCATCCTATAATTAACGTATACATTTTTTTCTAGTAACGGTAATATTAAGCTTTACCGTAGAAATGTGTCATCCTGTATATACTAGGACATCTAGAACCCATATGCAGTGTTAGTTTTAGTTTTTATCTGTTTATATATATATATATATATATATATATATATATATATATATATATATATATATATATATATATATATATATATATATATATATATATATATAAACAGATAAAAACTAAAACTAACACTGCATATGGGTTCTAGAGGCCCTAGTTCGCGCTCACTTGCAAAAATCTTTTCCAAATCCAAATGTTGCGGTCTCCTTTAGCCATTTTTTTCTACGAAAGTTATAGAATATTTAGCCATACTAGTGAACCTGTGTAGTGGTCGAAATTCAACTGTAATTGATTGAATTTTTAAGTTTGAACGTTATTGATATTCTTTTGACATAGAGTATTCCTCTATAATCTCATTGCGACGGGTTGACCACAGAGTTTTATGTGTTTGACATTTCAAGTAATAATTATAAATAAAATAGTCAGCTCAGAACAAGGGAATTCGAATGTCTAATTTATTTATTAGTTAATCTATCTGTAACACATATTATACATACATTTTATATTTTTCACTCCTCCATATGAACTTTAACTGTGACAAATCTCACACACTTTCGCGCGCGGTAAGCGGTTATGCTTAGAAAAAAACTACTGCCAAAGCATCAAAGAAATGTTCTATTTCAAAGGAATTTTCTGCAAATATTTTAGTAAAATAAAGAACAATGACGGCTGAAGTTGAAACTTAAGGGTTTGTAAAACACACTTCTTGCGACATTTTCTCTACATAACCCGTATTTGTGTCAGGTTCTTTGTCTAAAAGTTGCCACTTTTCACGTTTCAAATTGCCACTTTCACGTTTTGGGGAAAACCCCATATTTTTAAATTTTCAAAGTATTTTTTTTTGGGATTTCTTGAATTCCTGCGCCAAAAAAACATAATCTTTGTCTGTAATATATAATTGATTTTGTTATAACACAAAATATTTTTTAGTGCTTTTCTTTTGTCATCAGTGGCACCCAATTTTTTTTTTCTAAATGCTTATAACTTTTGGGTTCTTCTAACTTACAGATCTACATTTTGGTACATAGTTGCCTTTTTATGACAGTAACCATCTTACAAAATTTGTTTGTCATAACTTTGTTATTTCCGCAGATATCAAAATTTTCTGAAAGAAAACATAAAATTCCTCAGAAACTTGCCTGGCTAAAAAACTTGTACGAGCCATTTGCAAAAAGAAGGCACTAACCAAATTTTATTGAAATCGGCCCATTATTGTTTTAATTGAAAACAAATTATCTAGTAGTGAATTTTCATAATGAAAATAATATCAACAATAACAAAATGTCTGCTGAAAATTATAATTCTAGACTCAAATGTGATAAAGTTATCCAGGCATTTTAAACAAAAATGAGAGTTTGCTCCAAAGCGTATGCAATCTGTGGACTATTGTTTCTACCAAATATTAAATTGAAATAAAACGAAATGTTACATGCAACGAGTGGGAACCAACCCCCGACCGTCTGCGTACCAGGCGAGCATTCCACCACTGAACCAGAGATTCACTAAGAAACATTTTGTTTGCCTCATCCTTGACGCGGACTTCGCACCCCGGGAAATGTTATATTAAAATAAACGTAACAACTAATTACAGAATTAATTGAGTTGTGACTTGAAACATATTCGACGAGTGTGTCGGTCTCGGATGACGCGCTATATGTAAGTTAAAAGATAAAAGACTATTTTAAAATCATTTTTATAGAGGCGTGAGTCGATTTTGTTTGCAATATTTTAAAGAATTTTCGTAGAAAAAATTCACTAATGGGAAGATCCCGACTTTTGAATTTTGAAAAAATTTTGCAAATGAGCGCGAGCTAGGACCCCTAGAACCCATATCCGGGGTCAGTTTCAATTTTTATATGTTTATATATATATATATATATATATATATATATATATATATATATATATATATATATATATATATATATATATATATATATATATATATATATATATATATATATATATCACACCGATAACTCAAAAAATAATGGGCCGATTTTGATAAAATTTGGCACATACCTTCCTTTTGTAAATAGCTTGAATAAGTTCGTTACTCAGGAAAATCGGACGAGGTTTTCCCGGAAAATTTTGAGTTTTTATTCGAAAAAAAAATATATCTCCGGAAGTAACAAAGTAAGGGCAACTAAATATAGTACGCTGGTTCATATCATCATAAGTAAGCTACCCACCGTAATTTAGCTCTGTATGTTAAAGAATAAAAAAGTTACAGGTATTTAAAAAAATTCGGTTTTCCTCAAAACGTCAAAGTCGCAATTTAAAATGTCAAAATTGGTAATATTTAGGCAATGAACCTGAAACTAATATAAGCTATGGTAAGAAAATGGCTCAAGAAGAATGCTTTACAAAGCCTGAACTCTTAGTTTCAATCGTCATTGTCCTTCATTTTACTAAAATGTTCCCAGAAAATTCACTTAAAATAGACCCTTTCTCTGATACTTTGGCAGTAGTGTTGGCTATAGAGTTTATCGTTTAATGGTATATCATTTTTGTCAAATTTTCGTAAAAAAATCATTAAAGCTCAATATATCCGTTATTATGCAAGTTACAAAAAAAATGGTATACATTAATTATAGTGTGTCTTAAGCTACATCTTAAAAAATATTTCCACAATTACATGGTGGCCCATAAGTCGTTGGTGATTCAAAGTTTCTTTTTTAGTGAATTTTCTTAAAAAAAATTCACTAATGAGGAGCTCCCGACTTTTGAATTTTGAAAAAATTTCTTCAAATGAGCGCTAATTTGGCCCCCCAGAAAACATATCCGGAGTCAGTTTCAATTTTTATATGTTTATATATATATATATATATATATATATATATATATATATATATATATATATATATATATATATATATATATATATATATATGTATCACACCGATAACTCAAAAAATAATGGGCCGATTTTGATCAAATTTGGTGAAAAAATTCCTGTTGTAAACGGCTTGGATGAGTTCGTTAGGCCAGGTTTTCCTGGAAAATTTTGTATTTTCTTTCAAAAAAAATTTATATCCCCGGAATTAACAAAGTAAGGCCAACCAAATTTTGTACGCAGATTTACATCCTTATAGGTAAGTTACCTACCATAATTTAGCTATTTAGGTCAAAAGACAAAAAAGTTATAGGCATTTAAAAAAAAAATTGGGGTTTTCCTCAAAACGTCAAAGTGGCGATTTAAAATGTCAAAATTGACAACATTTAGGCAAATAACTTAAATCTAATACGGGCTATAGAAATAAAATGTCTCAAGAAAGATGTTTTACAAACCCTAAAGTCTTAGTTTCAACCGTCATTGTCCTTCATTTTACTAAAATATTTGGAGAAAATTCATTTCAAACAGACCCTTTCTCTGATGCTTGGCAGTAGCCTTAGCTATAGAGTTTATCATTTAATGGTATATAATTTTTGTCGAATTTTCGTAAAAAATTAATAAAGCTCAATATATCCGTTATTATATAAGATATGAAGAAAATTTGTATATATTAATTATAGGGTGTCTTGAGCTACATCTTAAAATAAAATTTCTGCAATCACAGGCTGGCCCATAAGTCGTTGGTGATACAAATTTCCTTTTTTTAATCAAACACGCCTTATGTTATTGCATTTTTGCATTTTCCATCGAAATATAATGCATGTTTGTAAGAAAATAAATTCTGGACGCAGCAAGTGCGTTATGGTAGCGAATTTTGATCAAATGTTTCATATTTGAACAGCTCAATTTGCTATTAACCTATAAGGTTGGCCAAGAAACGTGTTTTTTCGGGAACATTTTAACTTTATTTTTGGAAATTTTTGTACATTTTCACACAATAAAGTTATTTTAATGGAACATGGCACATTGTTTTTACTATATAGGTTATACTGGTAACCAAATTTGATGCCTGCTTTCTTAAAAAAACACACATATTTGTTATTAAAAAGATTTTTATGAAAATTCACTACCATAACGCACTTGCTGCGTCCAGAATTTTTTTTAATCGAACACGTCCTATGTTATTCTTATATTTATATTGCATTTTTGCATTTTCCATCGAAATATAATACATCTTTGTAAGAAAAGAAATTCGGGATGCAGCAAGTGCGTTATGGTAGCGAATTTTCATTAAATGCTTCAAATTTTAATAGCTCAATTTGCTCTTAACCTATAAGGTTGACCAGGAAATCAGTTTTTTCGGAAACAATTTAAGTTTACTTTCGGAAATTTTTGGACATTTTCAAACAATAAAGTTATTTTGATGAAGCGTGGCACATTGTTTCTACTATATAGATTGATGCCTGCTTTCTTAAAAAACATGTTTGCTATTAAAAACATTTTATGAAAATTCACTACCATAACGCACTTGTTGCGTCCAGAAGTATTTTTTTTTTATTGTTACGTACCTATCTTCCCATATTCTTATAATACCAAATCATGGTTTGGCAAAAGCGGTATAATGTATTTATAAAAGCGATATTAATTTTTAACTTAAACCTTGATCTTTCCACTATATTATGCTACATTGCCAGTCTAAAACTTTAATTGGAGTTCTTCATCAAGCTACAAACTTAGTGTATTTTAAAAATATATTTAATCCCCCCACTTAAAAAACAATCACTTGGCAATTTTTTTTGTTTCACACAATCTATCATTCTAATTCGACCTAATAGCTCACAAATGACTTAAACGTCTTTTGAAATTTTTGTGGCCTCCTCATCCGCACTCATTTGAAAAGATTTTTCGAAAGGTATCATTGTTGTCATTTTATTTTCCTAATGAAAATTCACTAGTAACATAGTTAGATATAGTTTAATAACTCGTTCCCACCGCAATCTAAATAAAACTAATTCGCTCGTACTCGTACACGAATGGGAAAGAAGATTGCTGATAAGATTGCTTCATATACATATTAGCATTCCGTATGTGAAGTAGATAACCTCTGAAGCGTAACTAAAACCTCGCGGAAGTATGTCTGTTATGAGCCAGTATATAATTGAAATAAAATGATTGGTTAGAACTCAAGTGAGGGTATCTCCGTCCAATAGAAGCGCCTAGGTTTTAAGAAGCCAATTACTTTTAGCGGCATTCTACCATAGCCACAGGTACCATCTAATTGTGTTAGCTAACAGCAGTTAGTTCCACATTCGAATGACATACACAATAGTACAAGCAAATGCTATCAAACTAAATAATTCTAATGCATTAGCCAGATAATGTTACGACAAAAAATAAAAGGGATAATAATGGTGTTTTAAAACTAATGTATTTTAATTGAGTTTTGAGGGTAATTAAGTTTGTAATTCTGACAAGCATAAGTGCTAATTATAATAATTATGTTGTCTTAAGTGAACAGTCTTACAAACAGTATCTCTGCATATAAATGAAACGCTGTTTATAAACACTGTGAATAATCTTTTATGTAAGGAAGTTGCAATATAAAAGTGCGGTTAAATTAAAATATTACAAACCACTTCTAGCGAATTTGAGAAGACGAGAACATGACTTTTAAGGCTTTCGACAGCAGACGTGCATTTCAACAAGTTAGAGATAATTCAAAACAGATGTATAAGAATTTGCTTGGGGGCATTAAAAAGTACCCCTATAGATAATCTAAGAGCAGAAAGTGGCGACATGCCCCTATGTCACAGAAGACTGATGCTGCCAGAGAGATTCGCCATAAAAATGTATGAAAAGGAGAGTGACGTTAATACAAAACTTCATAGACTTTTTATCTACGACCTGACAAAACAATTTTGGGTAAAAAAAAATCGGTACCTCTAGTGGAATCATATAACAATATCTTGGATTTAGTGCAACAGGTTCAACAACATGAAGTCAACCCAAACTTTACCTACAAAAAAAATATGTGAAATTTCACACGTCATATATGAGGGACTTAGCCAATTATCCACAAAATATTAGACATCACTTATTAAAGTCTGATGTAGAAAATGTAATGTCCAATGCGTACCATATTTACACTGATGGATCAAACGTAGAATCCACAGGTTACGCAATTTATGACCTCCAAAACGAATTTAACAAAAAAGTTAGAACAAATAGAATTATGAGCATATACACAGTTGATATGTTAGCTATATGGGAAGCCCTTAGATATATAAAATTTATTAACCACAAAAGTTCTATTATATTATCTGATAGTAGGAGCCGCATAGATAAATTAGAAAATATATATTTTTCAAAAAAATGTGAATATCTGACCTCATTGATGAGTGAAACTTTGTACGAGCTTGAAATGAATGGGAAATAGATTATTTTTTGTTAGGTAAAAGGACACGGTCGAATAAGAGGAAACGAAAAAGTAGATACTTTGACAAAACAAGCCTTACTAAATGATTGCATCGCAATAGAATGCTTATGCCCAGCAAACGATAGTTTAAATGAAATAAAGAACCAGTAATGGGAGAAAAAGGATTAGAATAATAAATAATTTATACTACAGCCAGACGGCGAATATCAAAGTGGATAATGAACTCTGAGAAGAACTAAAAATAAAACGCGGTCTAAAGCAAGGATGTGTACTATCGCCGCTATTATTTAATCTTTACTCGAAAGAAATCATTCAGAGAGCGCTGAAGGAAACAACAATAGGAATAAAGGTTAATGGAATACCCATTTACAATATCCGGTATGCAGACAACACCATACCCATTGCCGAAACAATAGTAGATTTACAGAGCTTACTAGAGCAAGTACTGCCGAGTATCGAGGAGAGCGGACTTACCTTAAATACCAAAAAGACCAAATTTATGACCATTACAAAATAAGTTCAGCAACGGGAAAACCTATGGATCAACGGAGAACTAGTAGAGAAAGTCAATAAGTACAAATACTTGGGGACAACTGTCAATGAAAATAATGAGTACACTGAAGAAATTAAATCAATAATTGGACAAGCCAGAACCATATTTAACCGAATGAGAAGCGTGTTATGCAGTAGAGATCTTAACTTACAACTTAGAGTCAGAATATTAAGGTGCTACTGTATGGGATGGAATCCTGAACGTAAAAAAAGTGATAGACTGGAAGCATTTGAGATGTGGTCATATAGATGGATCTTAAGGATAAGTTGGGTAGACATGGTAACAAATGAGGAGGCACTGGGAAGAATAAGAAAAGAAACGGAAATATTGAACACAATTAAAATCAGGAAGCTGCAACATCTGGACCACGTGATGAGAGGAGAAAAATATGTATTCTTGCAGAATATTATACAGGGACAGATACAGGGGAAAAAGAAGCAGATCAAAAGACGCATTTCCTGGTTAAATAACCTGAGAAAATGGTACAACTGTAGTTCCGTTGAGTTGTTCAGAGCTGCAGCATCAAAAGTGAGAATAGCCATGATGATAGCCAACCTTCTAAGTGGAGATGGAATTTGAAGAAGAAGAATGGGTGAATTGGGTAAAACGATACCAAAATAGCAATAAAGGGCAATTTTACAAAGAACTACAGGTTAGTCCCCCAAAAAAAAACTTGATTTCTATATATGAATTTAGAGAAGAACTCTGTCATAACAATTTGTAGGCTACGATTTAACCATGCTTCATTTCCCGCATATTTATTTAGGATAAATATTAGGGAAAATCCTTTTTGTGAATGTGGCGAGTTAGGGGACGCCGAGCACTTATTGTTTGGTTGCGGAAAGAATAAGAGTGTTATTAGTAAGTATCTAAATGCGCTATATAATATACAAGTGCTTGTGCCTTCCTTCAACTTAAAGCATATTTTACAAACAAAAAATAAAAACAGTATACCAACTTCTTGTGAAAATGCTCAAAGAAATGAAGATTAAGGTGTAAGAATATATGCACTGTTATTAATATAAGGTAGGTATAGTGTGAGTACATTGTAAATATAATAGTAGATGGAAACCTAAATGTATTTCCAAATGTGATCCTGCACTATCTGTGGTTCTCTTGTTTGTGTAAAAGTGGCCATGACAAACCCCATGGTCCAATGTGTCCCTGTTTTCCCAAATAATGAATTGAAATAAAATACATCAAAAAATACATAAACAAAAAAAAAGGGTGATAAAAAAAAACAATACTAAAAAAACAAAAAACAAAAACAAACAAAAAACAGAGAAAAGGAAAACAACTAATAACAAAAATTAAGGTAGAATTAGGTATAAAAGTATCTTAAAGTATGTGAGGTAGGATTTTGGCAAAAAAAAATGAGCATAATGTAAATTCATTTCTCACTTGGCTTTCCAGGTAAAAAATAATAATAATGGTGATGATAAATATAAAAACATGGTAACTTGAGCGAATGGCAGTTTGCCGCAGCCAAACCGCTAGAATAAAAAAAGGCTTTCGTAAAATCTTTTAGATAAAAGCAAACTAGGACATCTTAAACGTATATCCAGGGTCAGTTTGAATTGAAGCGAATTTTCGTAGAAATAGTTCGCTACTGAAGACATCGCAACTTTTGCAAAAAATGTATTTTTATACCTTAAGATAGTGTTCGGCTGAATGGTGAGAATACCCTAGTTCTGGCCTTAGTTTCACGTGAGTTAAAAATTGACCTGGACGAAAGTTTTTCTATACTTTTCAAACTATTCAATGACCCTTTACTATTAGTGATTTTTCTTTTTTAAAAATCACTAATGAGAAAACCGCAACTTTTGAATTTAAAAAAAATGTAAGTCAAAATTGGTAGATACCTTTCTTTGGCAAATGGCTTGGATAAGTTCGTTAGCAAGAAAATCGGCCCATGTTTTCAGAGATTTTTTTTTTCGTAAAATGTTTAAATCTCCGGAAATAACAAAGTTATGGCAATCAAATATGGTACTCAAATTTAAATAATAAGAAGTCAACTATATGCCATAATTTAGATATGTAAGCTAGAAGAAAAAAGTTATAGGCATTTAAAAAAAATTGCGTGCCACTGATGACCAGAGAAAACCACAAAACAAAATAATTTGTGTGGATAACAAAATCGATTCTATATTACAGACAAATATCAAGTTTTTTTTTGTCGCAAAAAGGTCAAGAATTGCCAGAAAAATTACTTTGAAAATTTTTTACTTTTTCCTCTTAAAACGTCAAAGTCACGATTTGAAACGTCAAAATTGGCAAATTATTGGCAACGAACCTGGAACGAATCCGGGTTATGTAGAGAACATGCCAGAAGAAGTGTGTTTTATAAACCCTTAAGCTTCAGCTTTAACCGTCACTGTTCTTCATTTTACTAAAATATTTCTATATGTTTCGGCTATTACAGGGGGGCTATAAGTCGTTAGCGAAACAAATTTTCTTGTTTTATTAATCTAACACTTTATATTATTGCATTTTTGCATTTTTTTATTAAAACATAATGCATATTTATTAAGTAATTTTGTTGGTATTTCTTGATATTTTGCGCCAATTTAATCTTTTTCTGTAATATACAATAGATTTTGTTATCGACACAAAATTTTTTTGTTTTGTGCATTTCTCTGGTCATTTCATCGACTCATCCTTTTTAGTTAGATATACGAACGAGGTGATTTGCAAGGAAGTTAACTTTTTCTTATGAAACCCAATCAAAGTTTTAATTGCTAGATCAACAAAGTGACGTTTTTTCGAAAAATGCAAAAACATCCTGCTATCAGCTTCCACGTACACACAATACAGCAGAGAGGCAACTATGGTAAGAAACTAGAAAGAAAAACAAGGCAGACGAATAGCTATATATATATATATATATATATATATATATATATATATATATATATATATATATATATATATATATATATATAACATACATATATACATACATATATATATATATATATATATATATATATATATATATATATATATATATATATATATATATATATAGGCTATGCACGGTTGAGCGTTGCGATGATCCACTTGTAAGGGAGGACACCTTTCATCCGTCTTTGAAAATTTCGCTGGACCTGATTGATGGGTTCTCCCGTAATAAATGTATTCCGTCCAGGGTTGTGCCGTCTTACAACTTTCGCAAAGCGGATCTGAGACTTCTTTATGACACGCTCCTGCGTGTGGACTGGTCTTTCCTGGTGAATAGTCATGACGACCCCGACGTGCTGTGTGAACTATTCTACAGCAAAGTATACAATGTCTTGGATATGCACGTCCCGAAAACAGTGTCTAGACGCAGTTCTTATCCACCATGGTTTAAAAATTTTATTATCAGGAAGATTAAGCTTAAATATCGTCTCTGGAGGCAGTTTAAGCGTCATGGCGATCAAAATATCTATGTGGAATTCAGTAGGGTGAGAGCTTCAGCCAAGACTGATATTGGAGCACTGTTTAGAGAGTATGTTTCCCAGTGTGAGTCTGGCATTTTAAATGAACCTCGGAAGTTTTGGAATTATGTTAATTCTAAGAAAGGCTCTAACCATATTTCAAACGTAATGTATAACGGCACAAGTAAATTTAGAGGTGCAAAATCCATTGCTAAAGCATTTGCCAGAGTTTTCAAGGAGACCTATTTACTTAGCTCCTCAGCTGACAACATGCCTTATTCGCCAGTCATTTCAAATAATACTTTGAATATTACCTCTGTTTCAGAGGACGATGTACTTACTGCTCTGAGAGGACTCAAACCTTCCTTGACTGCGGGCCCAGATAAGATCCCCTCCTTTATTTTGCGAGACTGTGCTTCTGTTTTTGCCTACCCTCTTACTTTAATATTTAATAGCTGCATTCAACAAGCCAAATACCCGTCTCTTTGGAAGAAATCTAAGTCGTGTCCTATCAGTAAGGGTGGTAGTGGGACAAGTGTTCTTGAATACAGGCAGGTCATTATCTCGAATAACTTTGGTAAACTTTTTGAATCGGTACTGTATCCCTTAATGTATAATCACGTAAAGGCGATGATCGATCCTGCCCAACACGGTTTCATACCTGATCGATCTACTGTAACAAATTTATTTTCTTTCACCCAATACGTTTCGACATCTTTTCAGCATTGATCTCAGTTGGATGTCATGTACACGGATATTTCTAAAGCTTTCGACCGGCTTGACCATGGCATCCTATTGCATAAGCTTAAATCTTTTGGTTTCTCTGATCATTTGATAGAACTGTTTAGATCATACCTGAGTAATAGGAGTCAGTATGCTGCGGTGGGAGGTGTTGCATCGTCAGAGTTCATGACTACATCTGGGGTCCCTCAAGGATCTATTTTGGGTCCTTTATTATTTAATATTTTCATAGATGATGTGGTGGTGGACAATGATGTCAATTATTTGCTGTATGCTGACGACCTTAAATTTTTTTTGGAAGTGAATAACTTGTCTGATTGTCATAGAATTCAAGCAGCTCTTGATGCTGTGGCAAAGTGAAGTTATGAAAACCGGCTATCACTGAATGTTCACAAGTGCTATGTCATGTCGTTCACTCTGAGGAAACTTCCAGTGCGGTTTGGTTATAGCATGCATAGTTTGTATCTACCAAAAAAGGAGCTGATTACTGATCTGGGGATTACTTTTGATTCCAAATTGTCGTTTGCTCCACATATTTTGAGTATAACATCGGATGCTTATAGAATGTTAGGATTTGTTATAAGAACTTCAAAAGACTTTGTGTAAATCAAAACTATGGTAATTATATTTATGCCCAAACTATTCTGTGTACATTGATTGTTGGGAGCGAGTACAGAGGCGATTCCTAAAATTTCTTGTATTTAAGGAGGATGGCATATACCCTGCACAACATGTCTCTCATTCGTGCCTACTCTCAAGATTTTCTGCCAATAGCTTGTAACAGAGACGTAATTATACTTTCATTATGTTTTTATATAAAATAATTTTGAATGAGATTGATTGCTCTGATATCCTGGGTAGGTTAAATTTTCTAGTGCCGACGTTTAATGCTAGAAACACTTTGACTTTCTACTTACCCACTGCAATGCTCAATGTGGTACAGTCCTCACCACTGTATACAATGTGTAGTTTATATAATCAGCTGAGTGGTAGTATTGACATTTTTCACTGCACGGCTGCTGAGGTCAAGCAACTGATGTTACGCTAAATTGTTCTTTCATTCTTAGTTCCGCTGACTACCTTTAGAATTGTTAATTTCTGTCATAATATTATGTGTATTTCAGCATCCAATAATTGAATTTTGTCTGTAGGATGCTGTGGTAATTATATATATATATATATATATATATATATATATATATATATATATATATATATATATATATATGTATATATATATATAGCACTTAAGGCAAAACTTTATTTTCGAAAATTCGCTAAAACACAAAATACATTTCTTTATCACAGGTACAATCTTATAATCCTATATCTCTATTCTTAGGTTAAAGACAATAACACAAAAGCATCATTTTCAATTTAGATATATCTGGGCAACAACTACATATCCACTTAGATTTCTATACATTTTAAGTGCCTTCTTATTCCTTGAATCACGTTCTACTTATATCTCGGAAGTACAGAAAATAAATTCCATTATCAGAAATAACCCGTCAAATATAAATCAGCAAACATACCGGCAGAGGGATCTCACCTAGCATACAATAGAACCGCATTACAGATGACAATTTTGTGGTTCGCTATTTTCATACAGTTCAGAGGATACAACACAATGAGAATATTGGAACACCAATATTTGCTCAGTGTCGAGCAGCCGGTTTGGATGGCTCATTGGTTACGTAAGATCGTCAGATGCGGCCCGGAGGAATCACTTGAGAGTTACAAACATGCATTGTGCCTTTGTAAACCTTGCCTCTCATCTGCTAATGTGACATTGCTTTTGTGTATGGTACCAAACATGCATGAATGTAGGCTTTGCTAGGAATACATTATTTAATGAGATCTTCATATATAATGGTCGAACCTGAACCTCTTGCTGTGTAAACAATTTTCTTTAAAAATACTAAATTTAGTGAAAATATCAGCACTTTAAGATTGAAAGGAAGCGTTTATGTTAAGGCATACTTATTCTTTCCTACAGCGGTACAAAAGTGACACTTTCGCTTTAGAAACTATATAGGGAGAGTGTTTGTAACTTGGAGTAAATTTAGATAATAAAAAGTCTGGACGCAGCAAATGCGTTATCGTGGCGAATTTTTATAGAAATATTTTTAACGTTAAAGATTTTTTTAATGCAAGAAATAAAATTTAGTAGAAAGTATAGTATAAGTACTAATATATTCCATCAAAGCAACTTGAATATTTGAGAAAGCACAGGAATCTCCGTAACATTGCCATAAAATTTTCCCCAAAAAACTGGAACTAGCGAATCTATCTAAGCACTTTACACGAAAGCTTTTTGACAGAAATTTAAAAAAGTTCGGGACGCAGCAAGTGCGTTACGGTAGTGAATTTTTATTAAATGCTTCAATTTTGAATAACTCAATTTTCTATAAACTTATAAAGTTTAGTTCTGGTATGTAGTAAGGTCTTTCCTAAGGCAACATATACACCAAATTTCATTTAAATACCTTTGTATTTTTGGAAAAAAAATCAGAAAGAAAAATCAAAATTTGAATAACTCAATTTTTTATAAACTTAGAAAGTTGAATTTTGATACGTAGTAAGGTCTCTCCCAGGGCAACATACCTTTTAAATTTTATTAAAACAGCTTTGTAATTTTCCGGGAAAATTTTTTTCCCGGAAAAGCCTTTCTGATTTTCCTGGCTAACGAACTCATCCAAGCCATTAATAAAAGAAAGACACTTGCCGAGTTTCAATGAAATCGGTTAATTAATTTTTGAGTTATCGGATGGATATTTTAAAAAATTTGTGCAGAGTCTCACCATCGATACCTCTCCATTACCGAATTTTTTTAAATAAAAAATTCACTAATATTTTGGTTAAAGGATAAGCAATTTGTTTATTTTTTTTGGCAATACATTTTTAATCCTGTAGTGTTGGAAGAAACCTGCTACACTTAGAATGATATCTTAGGTAGCACACAATACACAACATATAAAAATATTGTGTTCTTTCTTATAAGTGTTGCTCTATGTAATGTGTCGCAGTTTTGACGTCAGTTTACAATGCGAGAAACCATAAAACAACGCAACATATTCACCAAATTTCATCAAAATAGCTATGTAATTTTCTGAGACAAACATTTTTTTCGAAAGGAAACTCAAAATTTTCTAGGAAAACCTTGTCCGAATTTCCTGGCTAACGAACTTATCTAAGCCATGATTAAAAGAAAGATTCTTGCCGAGTTTAATCAAAACCAGTTCATAACTTTTTGAGTTATCGTGCGGATATATACATACACACACACATACACACACACACACACACACACACACACACACACACACACACACACACACACACACACACACACACACACACACACACACACACACAAATATATATATATATATATATATATATATATATATATATATATATATATATATATATATATATATATATATATATAAAACGAACCCCGGATATGGGTACTCGGGGTCCTAGTTCACACTCATTTGCAAAAATGTTTGCAAAGTCTCACCATCGATACCTCTCTATTAGCGAATTTTTTTAAATAAAAATTCACTAATAAAACAAACCAAACAGTATATCCCTCGTGCTTTAAGTAACCTTACTATGACAAGCAGATACACCATTTTAACGTTTTAAATAAAGTGGTTGAAGTATTTCACATAATATGTTGATAATTAATTAATTTATAGAATATAACATGCTCATTTTCAAACACTCTCCCAGTATAAAACACAATATTACTCCTCAGTCAATAAATTCACTTTTTTCATTCTGCTTTATCAAAACTACATTTAGTAAATTTTAATTTTACACTACAATAACGACTTGTTAATGCATTCTCCAGAGCACACAGAAGCACAGAAACGAGATAAGGTTTGGAGCAAAATATATAGTAGAAACAATGTGCCATATTTTATCAAAATAACTTATTGTTTGAAAATGTACAAAAATTTTCCGACAATATACCTTAAACGTTGGTTTTCTAACCAACAAATCTTAGGTTAACAGGAAATTGAGTTATTGAAATTTGAAGCATTTAATGAAAATTTGCTACCAAAACGCACTTACTGCGTCTTGATTTTTTTTCTTACAAACATATTTCGATAAAAAAAATGCAATAAAATAAGGCTGTTCGAAAAAAAAAAAAGTAGGGTTCACCAACGATCGACTTGTGGGCCAGCCGGTGATTGTCAAAATAATTTTATAAGATGCAGCTCAAGACACCCTATAATTAACTTATACAATTTTTTCCGTCTCTTGTATAATAATAATTACATTCAGCTTTACCGTAGAAACGCGTCACCCTGTAGAATATCAGCCCTTTTGTAAAACTTCGATCCTTTATATTTATTTATTTATTCAATATGCAAATACACAGTTTATAAACCATTTACGTATATATGTGTTGATAAAATATAACAAACACTGTTTAATCCACCCACTAACATTAATAAAGGAATAATTTGCACTTGTATATAAAAATTTCCCAAATGACACAAATAATTCGTCCACTCAAATAAAATTCACTAAAAAAACATAATATAAACGATCTCATATCATACAGCGCCTAATATACCTGCGCAATAATAATCATATGTTACGTTACCATGACAACCACAACTACATCTCATGTAAACTATTCAATGAACAGCGGTGAAACTTAAACATAAATGTTTCAAATTTGAAAAGCTTAATTTTGTGTAACCCTAGAAAGCTGAATTTTGGCACATAGTTAGGTCTTTCCCTAAGCAATATGTGCACCAAATTTTACCGAAATATCTTTGTAATTTTCGGAGAAAAAAAATTTTTTTTAAAGAAAACTCAAAATTTTCCCGGAAAACCGTGTCATATTTTTGTGGCTAACGAACTCATCCAATATATTAATAAAAGAAAGGCACTTGCCGAGTTTTATCAAAATCGGTTAATTATTTTTTGAGTTAGCGGTTGGATACATATATATATATATATATATATATATATATATATATATATATATATATATATATATATATATATATATATATATATATATATATGTATGTATATGTATATATATATATATATATATATATATATATATATATATATATGTATATATATATATATATATATATATATATATATATATATATATATATATATATATATATATATATATATATATATATATATATAAATCAAAACTGACCCCGGATATGGGTTCTAGGGGCCTAAATTCGCGCTCATTTGCAAAATTTTTTGCAAAGTCTCAGCATCGATACCTCTCTATTAGTGATTTTTTAAAAATAAAAATTCACTAAAAATACACGAGAATTTGCAAACAATTTGTTTCACAAAAATTTGTCACTATTTTTACAAAGATACTAAGTAAGCTTACACGAAAATTATAAAAAAGTTATATATATATATATATATATATATATATATATATATATATATATATATATATATATATATATATATATATGTATTTCGGGGCGGTAATTAGTATTTCCAAAAAGAAATTGTGGGATATATATCGAGGTTAGTAAAAAGTATGGAAAGACATTTGTATTTTCTGAAATATTCGTTATTCGGCATATTTTTTAGTTACAAACTGGCGACATCTTATTTCTCATAGCGTAAACAACTTCGTTGCTATGGCAATTAATTTCCTCCCACGTCGTCACAACGTGTGGAAGTATGGCATCGGCGACAAAAATTTGAATTGTTTTTTCGCTTAAGTGTCATCAAAAATATCAAAACGTATAGAAAACATCATTTGGGAACGAAAATTTTGTTGTGTGTCGGTCTGTATGTCTGTCTCTTTGTACTCACGATAACTTTATAACGAATTGAGATATCGTCTTTAAATTTGGTAGACCGTTAGGACTTGACAAACGAACGGTTCGAATTATTTTTGGGTAAAATCGCTTAGGCGGGTAAGGGATGAATGGGGGGTGATTTGGTGAAAATTGACATTTTTTCGTTAAATCTCGAGTAATATAGGGTAATTTAGGGTTTATTTATTAGAAAACATTTAATTTTATCAAATATCTGGTATTCTGTGCTGAAACTAAATTGGGGGGTAAATGTGTGGGCGTGCGATATTATTGACAAAAAATTCGATTTTTGTTGCTAAAACGGCGTAAAAAGTTTCAAAACATATAAAAAAGTTGATTCTGGAAGGAATTTTTTTGGTCCGTCGGTGGATTGGTCTTTCGGTATGTGGGCCTGTCGGTATGTCGGCAGGTACGTCCGTCTGTTAATCGGCGCAATAATTCCGAACGAATTGAGATAGCAATTTCAAATTTGGTATCCGATTAGCACCCGACAAAGTAACGCTTTGAATTGTTTTTGGGTAAGATCTCTTCAGGGGGTAGGGGATAAATAAGGGGTGATTTGGTGAAAATTTACATTTTTTTCAATAAAACTAGAGTAACATGACGTTTCAAAAGTTAATGGGTACGGGAATAAAAATATTTTCTTTGTGGTCAAGTCATGGGCCTTAAATTCATTCCATGAGGAGTCTTTCCGAAGAGAATAGATTATTACATCTATGTGGAAGTTATGATTCAATTTGCAGCACTATTTTTGTTTCAATAACTGCATTATTTATCATTTAGTCATGATTTCAGAAACAAAACTCATTTTACCTCCAAAAAAGACTAATTCACTCTTAAATGAGCAATTATAAAGTCAAAGTAAGTAAGTTTGCATGTCTGTTTCACAAACAAATTTGAACACACCATAAAGCTGCTATTTTGTAATTCTCAGAAAAGTGGCTCATTTTCAATAAAAACTGCATATTTTACGTTTCATATGAAAACAATAGGCATTGTTTCACCATTTTAAAATCCTCATGAAATATTTTTTTAACACTGAACTTCAAAATTGACTGACAAAATTTCAATATGGTTAAAATTTGAAATAAGCATTATTCGTGGGAGTTGTTTGATTGTTTTGAAAAAGGTGTTAAATCGTTTTGATGCGACAACCAATGTAGAGTATTTTCCACAAATTTTTTTTAAATGTCAAATTTGTAGAAATGACAGCAAAAACATTGGTGCAAGTTAGGCAATTTTAGAGAAGTCCAGATTTCTCGAAAACCGTAACACTCTACTAAACATACTTTTCATTATTTTGATAAGCAATGAACCAAGCTATCAGCACCCGGGAGTTTGCGCACTATTTACGGGACATCTATATATATATATATATATATATATATATATATATATATATATATATATATATATATATATATATATATATATATATATATATATATATATAGTCTCTTTCACTTTAAATGGCGACAATTCATTGTTTCATAACGGGTCGACCAATTTTCAAGAAAAATAAATTATATATGGTACTCCAAAAGCTGCACAACCCGCGAGGCAGTATTTATTTTAATTATTTTTTCGATGTTGGCTTTGAACATGTTCGTTTAACCACGGTCTATTTGGCATTAATACCTTACCAGGTTATTGATTGTCTCCCTTCACTCATTTTTCAGTGTATCGTTTACAGATTTGCTTTTTCCGTAGCCTACTACGATCGCAAATAAGACCCCAAAAGTGACTAAGCATTTTAGGCTTTTTTAAATATATATATATATATATATATATATATATATATATATATATATATATATATATATATATATATATATATATATATATATATATATGTATGTATCGATCTAGGAACATCTGTAAGCCACAAATCCCAAGCTTCAATGTTGTTATACAGAGTGTTCACAACGTAAGTGCAAAAAATTTAAAAAAAAAATACTTTTTTGGAGTGCCCTGTGTAAATGCTATTGAGTGTCTTGCAAATATTATAATGCCAATGGATTATGAGTCACCTATTGTATCAATTCTTACAATATCATCCGCCTATCTGATACAGGGTGTTCATAATAAATATGGAAATATATCCTTTTGCAATGTATTACCCAACGTGGACTTTGATTGGACCAGCATCTTAAATTTTGCGAAGACACTACTACATTATTTATGGAGGTAGATAAGTGAAGATGGGAAGACTGGAGCCCGCGATGATGACTGATAAGTAAGATGAAACATATAATTTTTCATCCTCTGATGTCGCTAAATTTGTAAGTGAAACGATCGTCAGGTGTTTAAAAAGATGTGTTGCGGTGATGACCGCAGATTCCACTCTTCACTTAGATACTTTCAGAAATAATGGAGTGGTGTCTTCCCAAAATTTAAGATGCTGGTTCCATCAAAGTCCAAATTGGGTAATACATTGCAAAGGGGTATGTTTCCGTATTTATTGTGAACACTCTATATAAGATATACGGATAATATTGTGTAAATTGATACACTTGGTGACTTTTAATGCGTTGGCATTCTAATATTTGCAGGACACTCAGTAGCGTTTACACAGGGCACTCCAAAAGATGCATTTATTTTTTTGAACTCAAGTTGTGAACACTCGGTGTAAGTTACGATATTGAAACTTGGTAATTGTGGCGTTTTCGTCAAAAAACGCCTACTATGCTTTAGTCATTTTTGGGGGATTGTCGGAACTTAAAGTGAAACACACTATACGCACACACACACACACACACACACACACACACACACACACACACACACAGACACAAATATATATATATATATATATATATATATATATATATATATATATATATATATATATATATATATATATATATATACAGGCTGGCGCATTGAAAACGAAACAGACCGATTTGCGTACAGGGAAAGTTTTTTTTAAGAAACGCTGAAGCACGTCGATTGTAATATTAGGGGGGGGGGGGTGTTTTGACATAAAACTCAACTTTGTCACATCAACCCCTTGAGGGTGGTGATAACAACCCTTATATTTTTATATTTTAAATAGGGAACATGGGTCGAGTGTTACATCAGTTGAAAGCTCTTTCTTTTCTGAATTCAGCACACTAATTTTTTTGGAAGTTTTATCAACTCGTTTAAAAATTATTCACAGTTGGAGTTGCAAGAACGTATTTCATTCATTGTGATAAGAAATGCACTAATTAGTTAATTTTTCGTTAAAAAAACTAAAAAACAAAACCAAACGTTCAAAAAATTTTATTCAGTTAAGTAAGTGTTCAAATTATTGACCATCAGCTTCCATACAAATATACAAATTTTGTTCAAAACGAGCTCTGACATTCTTGAGCATTTCTGGAGTTATTAGACGGCATTCTTCAACAATGCGTCATCATAATCCTTCCAGAGGCCCCGGTTCTGTTACGTAAATTCTACTTTTTAATGGCCCCATAGAAAGAAGTCTAAAGGAGTTAAATCTGGTGATCTAGGGGGCCACTCAATAGCGCCCCTACGCCCAATCCATTGTCCTGGAAACTCTCTGCTCAGAAACTCCCTAACACGTTGTGAAAAATGCGGAGGAGCTCCATCTTTTTGAAATACTAATTGATTTTCTTGATAGCGATCATCACTTTTAACAATGTCAATTAGTACAGGGTAAACGATATCTTCTAGTAACTCCAAATACGTTTCGCCACTCAAATTGCCATCAAGAGAAATTGGTCCGATTAAAATATCTCCAAAAATGCCAGTCCAGACATTCAATTTCTGTGGGGTTTGTGTGTCGACTTCGTTAAAATTTCTTGGATTATTATCTGCCCAATAACGACAATTATGACGATTGACTGTACAGTTTAATAAAAACGTACACTCGTTTGAAAAATATATATTGAACAGAAAGTTCCCCTTATCAGCTATTCGTGCAGTCATAACTTCACAAAACTCCAGCCGCCGATCAAAATCATCTTCGTTCAGTTGTTGTACAAGATAAATATTATACGGGTGAAATTTATGATGCTTCAATATTCGCTGAATAGTTATTTTTTGATGTTTGAAACAGTGGCCAATTTTCTCGTGCTCAAAGTTGGGTCTGCAGCAATTTGTCCTAAAACTTCAATCTCAGTAGTCTCATTTCTTCTAACCGGAAATTCACGTTCAGGATCCCGTTTTTTTGTTGGCTACTGAACCACTTTGTCGAAACTTTGCAAGTGACTCCAAATTGTAACATGTCTGTTCGGATGTTGTTCATTAAACAAATTTTCGGTACGGTTGACATAGTCATCGTTTTTGAAAAAAAGAGTAATTATTTCAACTCTTTCTTCTACAGAATACACCATTGTGAAATTAATTTTCGGTAGTACTATCAAGTATCAAACCTACCTATAAACTGAAATAATAAACCGCATTTCTCTCATTGCGATAAGAAATGTTCTGATAGTCAATTTTTTGTTTACAAACCAACAAAACATTGACTACCTGCACATTTCTTATCGGAATGAGTGAAATGCGTTTTTGCATCTTCAACTGTGAATAATTTTTAAACGAGTTGATAAAACTTCCAGAAAAATTAGTGTGCTGAATTCAGAAAAGAAAGAGCTTTCAAATGATGTAACACTCGACCCATGGTCCCCATTTAAAATATAAGGCTTGTTATCACCACCCTTAAGGGGTTGATGTGACAAAGTTGAGTTTTATGTCAAAACATGTCCCCTCAATATTAAAATTGACTTGTTTCAGCGTTTCTTAAAAAAATATTCTCTGGATGCAATTCGGTCTGTTTCGTGATCAATGCGCCCGCCTATATATATATATATATATAATATATATATATATATATATATATATATATATATATATATATATATATATATATATATATATATATATACCTATATGAAAATTCACTACCATAACGCACTTTCTGCGTCCAGACTTTTACGCATTTGCTCTACTCTGTATATTACAGGAGAAATTGGTGCATTTATAATATCCGAATCTAATTTTTCCTCTGTGGTACTGCTTTAATTCTTAACGCTACCAAAACGATATTATTTCCTGGTTTGTAAAATATACAGCCAACCCTATTGTAATACCTTAAGCAAAATTCCTTAGCTGTTAGTTTAAGGCCGGCCTGTGTATGCCATATAACTACTAAACTCATAACTTAGGCCAGCTTACGGTTTTACTACATAATAGTTTGGCAGAGTAAAAGGAAGGAATTTTAAATTTATGAATAAAAGTAAAAACCTACAGAGACTGTTCAGATCATTGATCACATCCCGCATCCATGCACGCCCACTTCAGATCTATTCTTCTGTATATTCGCCTTTTCTTCATCGTCTATTCACTGCAAAAGTCTGAATTTATAGTTGTCTAGAATAACCTGGACGACATTTATTACAGATAATAGAATAGGAGTGTTTGGGCTATTTATTGTATATTTGGTTAACCGATATTTAGTTTTCATATAATCTGCTACCTGCATTTAACGATCCTTGAATAGCTAAAGAACCGACGATTGCCATGTATGGCATCAAGACTGCCTGTTGTGAGTATGGGAGAGATAGCTGGTGTAGGATTATATAGTATCATCCAATGATATTATTGACATTCTCCACGCGACTTATGCAATGTTGATGAAAATAATTACTGGCAAGTTTTAGCGAATTTTGGTAGAAAGGAAAAACCAATAATGGATTTAAAAAAAAATGCTTCAAATGAGCACGAACTAGAACTTCTAGAATCCATATTCACGGTCAGTTTGTATTTTTCTATGTTTAAATATATATATATATATATATATATATATATATATATATATATATATATATATATATATATATATATATATATATATATATATATATAAATTACTATGATATTTTGTGTTTTGTTTGCTTTATATAGCACTTTTAATTGTAGAGCATGAGATTTCAATTTGCGTCCTTATTTAAAAACGCTAATATTGATGATCCTGAAATTATGCCAAAAATTGTTTACTTACTGCTGTGATTTTAAATTTTTCTCTCATCTCATGGGTAGGGTTCTGTGCTTGGGCTAGCATTTTTGTTTAATATATGGTTTTTATTAATTATATTAATCCCGAGTGTTTGGAAATTTCAAATATATATATATATATATATATATATATATATATATATATATATATATATATATATATATATATATATATATATTGGGTTCTTTTGATTTTACTTTTAATTAACGGTGAAAAATAGCCCTATTTTATCATATAACTAGTATTTGTTTAATTTGAGGTCAAAATTAAACAGATTATGTAAGTACAATCTAGTATGATTTATTTTTGATTGATTAAATTCACAAATTTCTATTAAAAAGGTTATATCAAATTTATCATCACAGATTGTCGATACATCAATACAAATCAAATTTATTTAAAGCAATGAATTACCTAATTATGATCTAGTAATTCGACCTTTACCTAATATCCCCCTTAGTGAGCTAAAGATACATTAAAATCGTCAATGGGACAAAAATATTCTTAAAAACTATTCACACTATAGAAAAAAGTCTGCATATTTATTACGGTAAAGTTCATAAAACGACTTACTGAATGGTGTCTTAATTGCTTCTTCCATTTGATGTATACTTATTGCTTCCCATTTGATTTACTGTTTGGCTTTTGTAGCTTGCCTGTGATTACTAATTAATTTCCATTTTATTTAAAACAGTCTTAACAAACCGTGTACCAGGTATTTATTTTTATTTTCTTTACACAAAAATTGAATATGATTTTATTGTAAGGCACTTGCCTTTCACGTTTAATTCTCAACTTCCATATTTTACCGTGTCGTCGAATCAACAATATTCAAGTTTGTCTTGTCGCAGTTCAATTACCAATCGTCTCTCCGACCGGCCGTGGTCTCCTTAAATAAACTACACCTGTCTTACAAAAAACCTTTTCTCCTGTACCTCGGGTAAAACAAAGTTAATAGGCCTTGCGTTTTCCCATTGTTCAACTTTTTGTTCTTTTCACTCTTTTGAAACAACCACAAAAAAACTATCCTTATCAACTAACACTGCGTATTTTCTTACAATTGGTATTTACAAAAAAACTATTTTTAACTCGATATTATAAATGTATAATATAGTAAATGTACTAACTGCCTAAGGATAAAAATAAAGTCGTTATATTCTATTAAAATTCTATAAATAAAAACAAGGGTATTGTTCTAAATTCTATTGTACTTTAACGACTTTTGCTTTGTGAAATTTAAAATGTACTACATGTAAAAAAGAAATCATTGTTCTGTGTTCTTCTACCTAATGCCATTTTTTATTTAAATCTAAAATATTTTACACTCCCAATTATACAGGGCATTTAAATATTAGGACGTATTAACCTTATGTACATTGCCCGTTTTAATCCACAATAATGTTTCTAATTTTCTGACATATTTGCTATCTATAGCAATATATATATATATATATATATATATATATATATATATATATATATATATATATATATATATATATATATATATATTATATATATTTATATCCCAACTACCACAATGGAACGTTAAAACGTGGCAGCCACTATGGTGGTAACTGCTAAGTGTTTTTCTGCCAATCAGTGATTGACACATTCCAGTACCGTAGCCTTCACGTAGCAACGTGGTGGCGAAACGGTAACATTCACTATTGCTTATCGCTACCTACACTGTCTTGTGCTTGCTCTCTCTTGCTTGGAAATTATTATCTCTCCTCGAATCTTATGTTCTAAAACCATCTTTCGCTTTTATCCCGCGCCAATATATACTAGGAACTACAACTCTTTGATGATTTACGTTTATATGTCTTGAGTGTGCATTGTGTATTTTTTCTAGTCGCAGTTTTATTGAATTTTCTTTTTGAAAAATTCACTAATGAGGGGATCGCAACTTTAAAATTTTAAAAAATTTATTTAAATGAGCGCGAGCTAGGACACATATCCTGGGTTAGCTTCATTATATATATATATATATATATATATATATATATATATATATATATATATATATATATATATATATGTATATGTATCTGTATATGTATATGTATCACACTGCTAACTCAAAAATAATGGGCCGATTTTGATCAAATTTGGTGAGTACCTCTCTTTTGCAAGTGGCTTGGATACGTTCGTTGCCCAGGAGAATCGGCCCAGTTTTTCCCGAAGAATTTTGCGTTTTCTCTCGGAAAGTATTTGTATCTCTGGAAGTAACAAAGTAAGGGCAACCAAATTTGGTAAGCGGGTTTATATAATTAAAAGTAAATTACGTACCAACATTTAGATGTGCAAGTTAAAAGCCAAAAAACATTTAAAGAAAAAAAATTGAAGTTTTCTCAAACCGTCAAAGTCGCGATCTGAAACGTCAAAATTGGCAACATTCAGGCAAAGAACCTGAAACTAATACAGGTTATGTAGAGAAAATGTCGCAAGAAGAATGTTTTACAAATCGTTAATTCTCAGCTTCAACCGTCGTTGTCCTTCATTTTACTAAAATATTTCCAGAAAATTAATTTCAAATAGACCATTTCTCTGATGCTTTGGCATTACTTTTAGTTATAGAGTTTATCGTTTAGTGGTATATAATTTTTCGCGAATTTTCGTCAAAACTCAATAAAGCTCAACATATCCGTTATTATACAAGATACCAACAAAAAAAATAATTATACGTTAATTATAGGGTGTCTTGAGCTAAATGTTAAAAAGTTATTTCTACAATCACAGGATGGCCTATACGTCGTTGGTGATACAAATTTTCTTTTTTTTTTTTCAAGCGAACACCCCTTATATTATTGTATTTTTGCATTTTCCATCGAAATATAATGCTTGCTTGTAAGAAAATAAATTTAGGGCGCAGCAAGTGCGTTATGATAGCGAATTTTCATTAAATGCTTCAAGTTTAAATAGCTCAATTTGCTATTAACCTATAAGGTTCGTTGGGTGGGAAACCAGTTTTTTCCGGATTATTTTAAGTTTTTTTTTTCGGAATTTTTTTGTACATTTTCAAACAGTAAAGTTATTATGATGAAATATGGTACATTGTTTCGCCTATACATGTTATACTGGTAAGTAAATTTGATGCCTGCTTTCTTAAAAAAATACATATTTGCTATTAAAAACATGTTTATGAAAATTCACTACCATAACGCACTAGCTCCCTCCTGACTTTTTAAATTTTTTCTAACCACATACTGATGTGATACACCCTTAAGACTCACCCAAATGAATGTTATTGTAATTTATAATAAAATTTTGTCATTTAATAAATTTCAGGCACCATTAATTTTTAAATTAAATTCAGGAAAATAAAAATATTTAATCGTTAGACAGTTATTGTCATTTCTGGGTTTGTATGACGACTCTATCTAATAAATAGGTCGTATATCTGGCTTCACCACACGACAAGACATTTTAGCTGTTATTTTATTCTTATGATATTCGGATTTCATGTTTAAGTTTTATTCACTTTACCTCCAGGGAAGTCATATAATAGTCTACCTAGGGGGTAGAAAGGAATATTGTGACAGCCACCAAGGGGGTTGCTTACAAGGCTTTGGAATAAGAAAAGCAGATGCAGTGTCAAACGTTAATATATTATAGGGCGTTACGTATGTTCTTTATGAAAAGGTGACTGTCTAAGTTGCAATATTTTGCATTTTATTGATTGGTTAAAGATACAATCTTTTGCTGTGTTAGTAAGTAGGTAAATATCCAACTAAGCCACGAAAACAAATTCTGGGCTTCTGTGTGAAAAATACATCACAATTGAATTATCAACTAGATACACACAGTTTTTTCGCTAATTTACCTCGTCACTTTCTAGCGAATTTTCATTAAGAAAAATTCGCTAATAGAAAGGTCACCATGAAAACCTTTTAAAAAAAATTCTTCAGATGAGCGCGAATTTGCGTTCCTAGAACCAAAAACCAAGGTCCGTTAATAGTTTTACATGTTTATATAGCGTTTAAAAAGATTTCCCCGATTTTCCACCGGAAAAACTTGAGCATAAAGGCTGATTAACGAACTCGACCTTGATTTTCGCCCAAGAAAGTTTTGCCAAATTTGATTGAAATCAGTTTAGTATTTTTAGTGAATTTTCATAGAAAAAATTTTTACAAATGAGCGCGAACTAGGACCCCTATAACCCATTTCCGGAGTCAGTTTCAATTTTTATATGTTTATATATATATATATATATATATATATATATATATATATATATATATATATATATATATATATATATATATATATATATATATATATATATATATATATATATATATATATATATATATATATATATATATATATATATATATATATATATATATTTGTGTGTGTTTGTGTATATCACACCGATACCTCAAAAAATAATAGGCCGATCTTGATAAAATTTGGCATCTACCTTCCTTTTGTAAATGGCTTGGATAAGTTCGTTAGTCAGGAAAATCGGACGAGGTTCTCCGGAAAAATTTTCAGTTTTCATTAAAAAAAAAATTTGATCTCGAAAAATAAAAAAAAGCTATGATAACTTAATTTGGTAGGTAGGTTTAAGGTAGGTTTAAGGTAGGTAAGTAAACCTTACGGCAAATTTAGATTACTACGTTACAAGAAAAAAAGTTATAATAAAATATTTTGTGCCAGATCATTTCTATGAAAATTCACTACCATAACGCGCTTTCTGCGTCCAGGCTTTTTGAGTTATCGCTCGAATAACTATGTGTATATGTATATATATATATATATATATATATATATATATATATATATATATATATATATATATATATATATATATATATATATATATAAGTAGGTATAGATGATGCGTTCTGAGCCCTCCGCTAGACTCTGCCCGTTGTGGGCGGAGCCCTGCCCCTCCCTTTTTGGGCGTGGCCCCGCTCCCACCCCTTTTGGGCGAAGTCCTGCCCCACCTTTTTTGGGCGGGGTCCCTCCCCACCCATTTTGGTAGCAGCCCCACCGTTTTGTGGGCGGAGCCCCACCTCAAACCGGCGCGAAGCACCGGAGTGACATCATGGTAAGGTCACTGGACGGAGAGCCAATAGTGGACAAACCTGAGATGACGTAATCCAAGATAGCCAACCGGAAGTGAAAAACGCGGGAAATGTATTTTTTTAAGCAACAATTGGCATCACCTGTCAAAATAAGAGGGTCCACCATTTTGATTTTTGGTAATGCTACGTACACAAAGATGGTGGTTTGCGCATGCGCAAACCCAACTTTGTTAGTTTTTAAGTCGGTGCCTACGTAAATGGTAGCGTGTTACTCGCCTAGACGAATCGGATTCAAATATGCTGCTTTGCGCATGCGCAAACCAACTTTTTAGCTTTTTTAAGTTAACCCTGATGTGTTTGGTGTCATGGTAATCGTCTTGATGAGTAAAATTCAAAAAAAAAAAAACTCTGAACGCAGCTATAGCTTACCTATAATGATATAAACTCGTATACTAAATTTCGTTGCCCTAACTTTGTTAATTCCGGAGATATAATTTTTTTTCGATTTTTTTCGAAATAAAACAAAAAAAATTCCGGGAAAACCTCGGCTGATTTTCCTGGCTAACGAACTTATCCAAGCCACTTGCGAAAGGAAGGTACTCACCTAATTTTATCAAAATCGGTCTATTATTTTTTTAGTTATAGATGTGACACATAAATATATAAACGTATATATATATATATATATATATATATATATATATATATATATATATATATATATATATATATATATATATATATATATATATATATAAAACTTATAAAGTCTGAAACCGACCTCGGATTTGGGTTCCAGGTGTCCTAAATAGCGCTCATTTGAAGAAATTTTTTCAAAATTCAAAGTCGAGATCTCCTCATTAGTGAATTTTTTTAAAGAAAATTCACTAATAGTATACACGCATGCGCAGACCAACTTTCAAACTTTGGTGTGAGGGAGACAGGATTTAGATTCTGGAGATAAACAATGAAAACAAGAGACACTATTTTTCAAATATTTAGTAACAATTCATTGATTGTTGTTGCCCTTACTTGGTGAAACTTGTCCATACTACATACAGACTTGGAGACTACTTCTCTGGCTTCACTGTTGGTTTTTGTTGGTGAAGGACGTAGCCAGCGCGTAAGCTAACTGGAGCAAGTGACCCTACGAATTCTGGATGTTCTAGGATGTTCTTCAACGTTTCTGTGACTATAGTTTCGCTGCTTGACAGCATTCTCAGACAGATTAAAATTGAATTAGTACGAAATCATGACAACTACAAATAAAGATCTGTTGCTATGTTATGATATGATGTTTTATTCAAAAATCTTTTTTATCAAATACAATATAAAAATGAAATACAGATGACAGATGAGGCTTTCAAAATGTCTACGTGATGTATATGAATATTTAACATAAAAATAGAACTAGCCTATAATAACTATCATAACAGTTACAACAATAAAATAACTAAACAATAACAGTATAAAAGCAGTCTCTAACAACGAAAATATCGACATACATCAGCTCATTATCTTATTACTTTGACTTATTTAATTAGAAAGAAGAATATCCTAGAAAGAGAAATTCATTAAATCAGTTTGCTCGTTTAAAACAAGGTAGCTATTGTCGTGTGTGTGCTCTTTGACTTCCAAAGCTTCAAAAAACAAATCAGGAGTGTTTAAGTGGTCAAATTCAAAGTGAAAATAAAGGGCTTGAAATTAAACGTGCCGCACGATTCAATGAAGTTTTGTACTTAATCCACCTTGATATAAAAATACTTTCTAATGAATCAAGCATAGTTTGATGTCTAACATTTTTGACAAGTTTCAAATTTTCTTTGTCAATGTGGTGATTATTATCCCATATATGTTGTGCCACACACGATTTGTCCACCGTGCCATATCGTAATTGCGCAAGATTACGACATCTAAGAAAGATAAAATAGAGAAAAAAATTGTGTTTACCTTATGAACGTCAAATCACAAAGGGTTTGGAAAGTATTTTTAAGAAAGCCGATTTACATTTGACTTTTTCGACGAAAAGTGATTTAAAAATTTGTTGGGTAATGCGAAAAACAAATACAAAGTCACTGAAATGTCCGGTATTTTTGAGATAAGTTGCAAATATTGCAATCTTAAATACGTGGTCAAACTAGGAGAAACATAGCCACCAGATATCGTACGGTGGACAAATCGTGTGTGGCACAACATATATGGGATAAAAATCACGACATTGACAAAGAAAATTTGAAAGTTGTCAAAATGTTAGACATCAAACTATGCTTGATTCATTAGAAAGTATTTTTATATCAAGGTCGATTAAGAACAAAACTTCATCGAATGGTGCGGCATCTTTAATTTCAAGCCCTTTATTTCCACTTTGCATTTGACCACTTTAACGCTCCTAATTTGTCTAGTAGAATAATAAATTACTGTCAAAAACTCGACCGGTCTATACATATATTAATCTCTACGCTTATCACGACTTAAGACCCTTTCGTTTTCTTTGTATCTATGAACTCAATATAAATACTGTTTACGAAGAGTTAAAATCAATATAAATATAGTTTTTATGTAGTATTTTAGTTGAATTATTTATCCTTTGTTAGAGTTAACATTGCGAGCCAAACACCCCGGTTTAGTTTTCTATATAAAAAAGAAGAGCGGAGGTTATGGTGTTTGTCTCGCCAGATGTGCTTGATAACTTGCTGCAATATCCACATAGTACATTTCTAGATCGAAAGGGAACGTGCAGATTCCTTAAATAACTCGGTACCTTTCCTTTAAAGCCTATTATCCTTATATTAGATAAGGGCTCATAAATTTGTCGACCAGAAGATTAAAGCAGGTCTTCGACCTCGTAGTTTCACTATACAATATAAAAAAAACGATGGATCTTCGACGACAATTTTACTTCAGACTAGTTCGTTTACCTAAACGCTATAGAAATACACTGTAGCTAGTAGTATAATTTTGGAATTTTTCTTCCTCTGAAGATGTTGACATGGTCAATGAAGGATCGTAAGGTCTCTGAAATGTGTTCTGGTGATTTGGGTTCTCCAAGTGTAATTATTGCACGTTTTGACTTTCGGAGTGGTCGTAAAGCCACCGGCCCCGTGTTCATGCAATTTGGGCACGTTAAAGATTCCTACCCCGCTTACAGAAAGGCAGAGGTTTGGCACAATTACCAGGATAGTGAAGCGAAACTGCACCCTGGCGTCGGTGATTGGCCATAGTCGCGGAAATAGGATGACGTTAAAGAAACAAAAACACACAATATTTACTTTTGATACCTATTATATATTCATATTTTTTTGAATTCCGCACCACTAATGTGGCATTACTGTTGAAAGACAGATGATATATCACTACATGTCAAATAGAAGGGCCTGTCGTTCATATAATCATACTTATATATGCTATCTAGACTAATAATTATTATTACGAAATCAAGTTTAAATTATCCATTCTGTGTTAATTAAACCACGAACACAACAGTACCGGTTCTAATTTAGCATTGCTTACCCTATCAACCAGTCATCCAATACCAACAGATTATAATTAATTACAGATAAATAACTAAATGATCGGGGTCCCTAGTCAAGTTTTGTCCGATTACCACATGCCATGAGGGTGGATTAACGTCTCTATTACAGAAAAACTTCTTCATTGATTGGAAATAATTGGCTTTTATTAACCCACATAGGGGGTACTTTTGTATTAATATTTCCCAATGCGAATTTGATTAACATCCTTTGAGCTGTTAGCACACATCGGGTTATTTTACTAAACAAGTGTTCCCAGACCCAGATAATTTTACCAGTGATAACCTTTGACAGTCCTGAATTTTAGTGAATTTTCTTTAAAAAAAATCACTAATGATGAGGAGATCTCGAGTTTTAAATTTTGAAAAAAATATTCTTCAAATGAACGCTAATTAGGCACCCCAGAACACATATCCGGGGTCAGTTTCAATTTTTATATGTTTATATATATATATATATATATATATATATATATATATATATATATATATATATATATAATATATATATATATATATATATATATATATATATATATATATATATATATATATATATATATATATATAGGTTAGGTTAGGTTGTATGTGAGTGGTCCATACCAGACCTTCCACCGCGACCAACGGTCTATTGTGGCTTACGCCTAATGTTTATATTTCGCCCAACAAATCCAGCCTCCTGCAGAGGTCGATAACCTTTGTGAGCGAAAGTCGATCCAGATCCTCTGGAGCAAGCTTTACCTTGCCAAAGAGCAGGTGTCTAGTCCTATCCGCTGCCGGACAGGAACACAGCACGTGCTCTGCTGTTTCGTCATCCTCCATACACAGTCGGCACTCGGTCTCCTGACCGATTCCAATACGGTGCATGTGATGCCGCAAGCGGCAGTGTCCTGTATATAGGCCTACTAGAGTTCTCAGTTGTTGTCTGTTCAGCTCTAGTAGTTTCTTAGCCCTTGACTCAGACAGGCCATTTATGAAGGCCTTGGAGTGAGCTAATCCTGGAAGATTTTGCCAATATTGAATTGTCCTTCTATCTGTCCAGGTTTTTAAGGTGCGTTTTGCTGTGCATGATGTTATTCGATAAAGCGCACTCGGCACCACTCCTGGCAAGCGCGTCTGCCGCAACGTTGCCACCATGATCCGAGTGACCCGGTATCCAGACCAGCGACACCTCATTACAGCTGCCCAATTCGTTAAGGGCAGATTTACAACTCCATACCGTCTTTGAATTGCACCGGTAGGAACCAAGAGCTTTTATTGCAGCTTGGCTATCTGCATATATCTTTATCGATTTGTTTGTGCATAGGTCCTTTAAACTTTCCCTTGCACACATCTCGATGGCATAAACTTCTGCCTGGTGTATGGCTGCGTACTTGCCGAGACTAGCTGATAGTCTAGCATCGGTGCTGCCCCCATAGGCTCCGGCTCCTACTCCCATATTGGTTTTGGAGCCGTCCGAGTACCAGCAGAGGTCCGCTCTCAACAGGGTCCCAGTCCTCCCTTTCCGGGAGGACGGTCTTGAAAGACAGATCTCTGCTGATTTTAGTAGGCATCAAGTCCGAGACCATTCCCAGAATCCTGTGACAATCACTGTCATCAAGGAGTCCGGACCCCCTCAGACTGACTTCCCTCGGCATGTTATCTGCCGTTTGTATTAATCTGTACGTTGTCCACCTCGCCACCCTCTCCAGCCATATGTGAAGTGGGGGAATATTGAGGAGGACCTCCAGAGCGACTGATGGTGCGGTGCTTATCGCTCCCGTTATCATGAGACATGCTTGTCTCTGTAGATGAGCCAGTTTGGCCCTCGCGGTACCACGAAGCACCTTAGGCCACCAAACTATGGCTCCATATGTTATCATAGGTCTGATAACCACTACATAGAGCCAGTACATCTGTTGGGGGTTTGTTCCCCAGTTGTTCCCACAGATTCTCCGGCAGGTTCACAGGGACATCTTAGCCCTGCGGATAACATTTTCTAACTGTCTGTCCCAGTTGAGCTTCTTATCTAGGATAACTCCCAGATATTTTGCTTGGTCCGAAACTGGAATGTTTTCCCCCATAAGATTAGGTGGTTTTAATTTGTCCAACCTTTTTCTTCTGGTGAACGGGACAATGATCGTTTTGCGAGGGTTCACAGACATCTGTTCCCTACGGCACCAATCATTGACTACATTTAGTGCTTCTTGAAGAGTACTAGATAGTTCCTTCTCAGATTTGCCTCTAACCATTATGACAAGATCATCCGCATACGCCTGGACCTCAACCTCCCAGAGTCCGAGGATAGCCAGCAGGTCGTCCACAAAGAGGGACCACAACAGGGGGGATAGAACGCCCCCCTGAGGACACCCTCTCGCAGCCCTAACGCTGACCACCTCTCCCCGTAATGAGGTAATAATGGTCCGATTGTGCAGCATGTTTCCGATCCAGCCACAGATGGTAGGTTCCACCCCCCTAGCGATAGTGGCCTCGTAGAGGGAGATCGGTAATGCATTATTAAATGCTCCTTATATGTCGAGAAATGCCGCCACCGCAACCTCTCCATTTTCCAGAGAGTGTGTGATCTTCTCGACGAGGTTATTGAGCGCTAACTCAGTTGATTTGCCAGTTTGATAGGCATACTGGTGGGTATTTAGGGGGTTCTTGGGTAAGATGTTCCCCCTAATGTGTCCGTCCAGTATTTTTTCCAATCCCTTCAGGAGGAATGATGTAATACTGAGAGGTCTCAGTGAATTAGGTAGGAGGTCATTACGTCCCAATTTGGGAATGTAAACCCCCCTAACCACCGTCCAGCTGGAAGGAATATAGTTCCAGGCCAGACTGGCTCTGAACAGCCTGATAAGGAAGGGTAGGAGAATCTCCAGTCCCTTTTGTAGTAGGACCGGTACCACCCCATCCTCCCCTGGCGACTTGAATGGCTGGAAATGATTCACAGCACACTCCACTGCCGAGGCTGTAACTATTCTCTGAGCAACTAGCCAGTCCTCCCTTTGGGGGCGTTTAAATCGTCCCTCAGCTGGTAGGACCTCTCCGTTGCTCAGGATCAGACAATCTGGGAAGTGTGTGTGCTAAGAGCTCTAACGTTTCTTTCCGAGATTCAGTAAAGGAACCATCTGGTCGTTTTATCGATCCCAGTTCCTGTACACGGTCGCGTGAGAGAATCCTGTGGATTCTGGCGCTGCTGGGCAAATTATTAATGTCCCCGCAGAACCTCCTCCAGGACTCCCTCTTAGCGTTCCTGATCTCTTTATTATAATGTGTTAGAGCAGTTTTATATTGCTCCCAGTTGCCTGTAATCTTAGCACGATTGAAGAGACGTCTAACTTCTCTTCGTAGTTTATCGAGGTTATTATTCCACCAAGTAGACCCCCACCTGTCTCTCTTTGACCTCAGTGGACAGTTTTCGTGATAGGCAGAGACCACAGCTTCCCTAACCTGTTCGGCCGCAAACTCGATCTCATCACGATCCCTTACTGTGGGGATTGCGGACCCAAGTCTGCCGGCGAAGGACTGTTTGTATCCCTCCCAATCCGTCCTCCTCGGGTCCCGATACTCTAACACAGGTGTGGGGCCTATTTCAATTTCAAATAGGATATGGGCATGGTCTGAACATGAGGGTTCAGACGACACCCTCCATTTGAGAATTTTTGAGCTCAAAAGCGTTGAGCTGATCGTAAGATCTAAAACCTCTCTCCGGTTAGCTGTAAGAAAGGTGAGTTCCGAGCCTATGTTGTTGACAACCAGCTCCTCCCCTAAAATGTATTCAAATAATGATTCACCTCGTCTGTTAGTGTCCGTGCTCCCCCAAACCAAGTGATGGGAGTTCGCATCACACCCCATTACGAGGTGATAATTGTTCCTCTTGCAGTAGGCGATCAATTTCCGCACCTCTGCTGGAGGTGGTTGTTCTGCATCTCTGTCTCCGGGGAAATAGGCCGAACAGGCCACTACTTCCAGCCTGGTCCCCCCGGATGTGATCACGAGATGGATGGATGCCATGTCCTTGGTGCAGTACTCTGAAAGTGTAAAATACTGCAAGTTGTTTCTGATCCAGATACAGGCTCTGGGGTTAGTACCAGAGCCCACCTCTACTATCTTACCAGAAGTGTTACCCAGCCCTTTTGTTCGTTCCGAATTAGCGGTCCAGGGCTCTTGGAGAAGAGCAATATCTATTTGCTCTTCATTTAATTTCATGCTAAGGAGGTATGTCGCAGCCTTAGCATGATGCAGATTAGCTTGAATGCACCTTAAGTTGGTGGGCATTGGGGTAGGAATATAGGAGTGTATAGAGGATAAAGGAGTAGGTTAAGGAGCTTAAAGGAAAAGGGAATTATGGTGCAGGTTCCTCCTCCTTTTTAGGAGCTCGATAACCAAGCTTCCTATAGGTGGGTCTACCTTTGGTAGTCGTCCTAGGGGTGGACTTTCCTTTCCCCTGTTTTTTCCCTCTGGAGGTTCCAGTGGAAGGTTGAATTCTGCCACCTCCTCTATTGGGTCTGTGTAAGTCGTGTCCATGTTTGGTCCCACGAGCAGCAAGGGAAAATAGACCTCCATGGAAGAGCCCCGCATCCCATGAATAGGCATTTACACAGGGAGGTCGCCCGGTTTCCCTGGGGAGGGTTAACGTTAGCGACAGAATTACCATCCTGCCAATGCTCGGCCATATCGGCCAGAAGCATCATCGCCTCGGCACCAACCCGCCAACGACCTTGCGATGTGGGTTTTTTATAGAGGACTCTCCTCACAATGCCGGCCAATTAAGGCAAGCATTCCCGGCCCTCCCAAGACATGACTAGGAAGGTTACGGTTTGGTTAGTTCATTTAGTTCACGTCTACTAGTAGACGCTATCCAGGGTGCACCACGAGGAGGCGAACTAACTTTACACCCCATATATATATATATATATATATATATATATATATATATATATATATATATATATATATATATATATATATATATATATATATATATATATATATATATATGTGTGTGTGTGTGTGTGCGTGTCACACAGATAACTTCACAAATAATGGGCCGATTTTGATTAAATTTGATGAATACCTCCATTTTGCAAATGGCTTGGATAGGTTCGTTAGCCAGGAAAATCGGCCCAGGTTTTCCCGAAAAATTTTGTGTTTTCTTTCGGAAAAAGTTTATATCTCCGGAATTAACAAAGTAAGGGCAACTAAATTTTGCGCGCGAGTTTATATATTTATGTGTAAGTCACCTACTAAAATTTAGCTTTGTAGGTCAAAAGACAAAAAAGTTATGGGCATTTAAAGAAAAGAAAATTGGGGTTTTCCTCAAAACGTCAAAGTTGCGATTTAAAATGTGAAAATTGGCTACATTTAGGTAAGGAACTTGAATCTAATACGGGCTATGGAAATAAAATGTTTCAAGAAGAATGTTTTACAAACCCTGAAGTCTTAGTCAATGGTCATTGTCCTTCATTTTACTAAAATGTTTCCAGAAAATTCATTTCAAATAGACCCTTTCTCTGATGCTTGGCAGTAGCCTTAGCTATAGAGTTTATCGTTGAATGGTATATAATTTTTGTCGTTCATTATATCCGTTATTATACAAGATATGAAAAAAAAATGTATATATTAATTATAGGGTGTTTTGAGCTACATCTTAAAAAATATTTCTAAAATCACAGGGTGGCCCATAAGTCGTTGGTGATATAAATTTTCTTTTTTTTTTTAATCAAACACGCCTTATGTTATTGCATTTTTGCATTTTCCATCGAAATATAATGCATGTTTGTAAGAAAAGAAATTCTGGACGCAGCAAGTGTGTTATGATAGCGAATTTTGATCAAAAGTTTTATATTTGAATAGCTCAATTTGCTATTAAACTAGAAGGTTGAACAGGAAACCAGTTTTTTTGGAACAATTTAAGCTTACTTTCGGAAATTTTTGACATTTTCAAACAATAAAGTTATTTTGATGAAACATGGCACATTGTTTTTACTATATAGGTTATACTGGTAACCAAATTTGATGCCTGCTTTCTTAAAAAAAAACATATTTGCTATTAAAAACATTTTTATGAAAAATCACTACTCTAAGGCACTTGTTGCGTCCAGAGTTTTTTATAATATACACATATCTAAATAATACAAATCAAAGCATCACACCAGAGCTAGTATAGCATTTAAAAATCGCATGTTAATATACTAAGTTGAATAGGAAAACCGTGCTTGGTTTCGGCCCTAATCGATTCTTGATTTAAACGTTAAATCTTTGAAGTTTTTATGAAGCATTAAACATACACAAACTAGTCCAGCATTGTTGGGTCAAATTATGTGGTTAAGTAAAGTACAGTTTGGTGATAAAGGAAATGCAGTGATTTCATAACTTTATTCGTGAATGTTTACTTTCAAACTTCTGAAATAATTCGATTGGGTCAAAAAGGGAGCCGCCAACACAAAACCCCATTTCTGAGTTTTGATGTCTCTGATAATATGTAATAGAAATCCATTTTACTTTTTAGCCTGTATACAACCATACCATACCAAGGGTCTATTGCTTACCACTGAAAAGATACAGGGTGTTTTCTGAGCAAAATGCAGCAGTTTAGAATGTAAATTACCACATTTAATTGCAAGGAAAAATTACTTTAAAGTACAATATATTGTTCGGGACGCAGGAAGTGCGCTATGGTATTGAATTTTCATAACAATAATCTATTATAGTGATTTAGTCGTATATTAAAAGTTATAAAGCATTACTTTATTTACTTAGGAACAGTAAAACATAAGGTAAAGAAAGCCAAGCAAAAACATGATCTCTATCATAAATATTTATACAGTAATTTGGATACAAAACTCAAACAAAGAAATTGATAAACAGGAAATATACTCAATAAAAATACACAAGAAAGCTGAACATAATTTTTTTTCCGTGGTTCATGCATTGAGTGTGATTGTATGCATGCAGAAGGGAAAGAAGACCCACAGGACGAAGAGCGTTTTAGCCCCCGCACCCAAAAACACAGTGGGTTCTTCTTCCCCTTGTGCATGCATACTACTACGTGCAAAGCATAAAGCACAAGAAAAATTTCTTGGGAGCAACCCCCAAGAAAGTTACTGGACTGGGCGAATATGGATGCGGTGCAGGGTAGACAGGGTCTAAAGGAGGTATTAATGTGAAAAACGTGACCAAATATTTCGTCGAGCATTTTCCGCTCATATTTCCTCCCCGCCCAGCAACCCTATTCATTCTTGGTCACTTAAGTTTTTTAGGGGTTGTTTGCAACAAATTTCCCTTGTGGCCTATGCATCCAAGGGGGGTTTTGAGTATGTTTCTAAAAAAAAAATATCTAAAAACCCTCCGGGCAGTAAACTGTAAATTTACCGAAATTACATTCCACACGTCGCCTATACTGCCTTTTTCAGATAATATCGAATACAGCACTAAAGTAAGCAAATTCACTAGCTGTTTCACTTCTTTTTTATTTTTATATTACATATATACGCACAAGATAGGCCCTTAATTAACATTGGGGCTACACAAACTCAAAAGTAGAGAAGACATTTAGATCGTGCTAACAGCCATAAGTTTGATTAAAAATCACTTCTAACTGTATGCACACAACAATTAGTAAAACACATTTATAAAATCTAATAAAATACATAAGTTTTACGACATTATTTTAAATAAACCAATATGATTCGTTTCGCGACGATTTCGCAATTTGCAAGTGTATGAACCTAGCTTATGTCCAAGACAACACTGATATCCGGTCAACCGCAAGCAAGCAGCTTGTAGATTAAGCTCGATAGGCTTGGATGCTTAACAAACGTAGGTATGTCTAATTTTAAGCGACAGACTGTACTGTTTGAAACATACAATAGGATAAATACAGAAATGCGCTTTAAAGTGCTATTTATAAAAAAGTATTGACCAAGTAACCAGCGAAATCATGGATAATAAAAATGATGGATCTAGTAACTTATCTATCAGTAGCTGCTGTTCTCATTTTGTAAACAGGTCTTGATACTTGCAAAGAACATTGACGCCCGTGGTACTTAATTTATCACAACAAACCTAACAAATATTGTCTTCCGCACGGAGCCAAACTATAAAAATGCCGATACTGTTACCATTACTGCACTACTGCATTAGTTATTTCCCTCGGTTATATAATAATAATAATAATAATATTTCTCAACGTTAATACGTCTGGGTTTGACATTATTAAAGGAAATAAATGAAAAGCTTTTACTACGAGACACACACAAGCCCAAGCTGTGACTAAGGAAGCGGTACGAGAAGACTCATTGGTAAATCACATTTGCAATGCATTTATGAATCAGATAAGGTAAAGCGATGTATAGTTAGATTTTGTCACACGTTTGAAGAATCCTGAAGTTAAAATTTTACCTAACTTTAGGTGAAAAATTTTTCCTAACTTAAGGCGCAAAATTTTTAGAGGATCGAAATTTCTATAAAAATATTATTTTTTTCAGATGAATCGACTTTTACAACTAACGGTGTATCTTCATCACAGAATTGTCGACAGTGGTCTGAAAATACTCAAAATTGTGTAATAATATTTCGGCTGCAGTCTTTTGAAAACGCCCATTTTTGTTGCGCCATTTCCTAGCATTGTCGTGTAATTGGCCCATATTTTATTTATGGAAAAAAACAATCAACTTTCGTCTTTAAATATTGCCACGTCGTTCGTGACAAGTAATTATTAACACTTGGGTTCATATATATATATATATATATATATATATATATATATATATATATATATATATATATATATATATATATATATGAACTTAATTAACAAATCACAAATACCAAAACAGTTTCGTAATAGACAAAGCAAACAATTCTATGGACAATTCTAACCGACTGTGGTCTAGCCAATCATACTATCATTTCTATTGCTTACGTCGTTACCGTTATTCCTGATGTCTAACTTTAACACATTAGATAAAAATGAAAATAAAATAGGTTATGCTGTATACCTGAATTAAGTATATTATGAAAATCAATAATAAAGAAGATATTGATAACCACCAAGATATATGATAAGCAATCACTGGATGTATATAACTGAATCTATATTACACTATAATGAAAATTAAGGTAAGTAATTTTAATGCACTAATTGCATAATGTTGAGCTAACTAACAGCATAAAAAAGTGTACTTAAAAACGATCGTTAGCAAGTATACATTCTCTACATGAAACTATATCAGCTTAAAACTATTACAGGTTGGTTTGTAGTCAATATCTATATGGTTGCAAAGAAATTACTGATGTTAAGCTGTATTTACCAAATTTCACTTGACACAAATAGTAAAAAAGTCTGGACGCAGCAAGTGCGTTATGGTAGTGAATTTTCATAGAAATGATCTGGCACGAAATATTTTATTATAACTTTTTTTCTTTTAACATAAAAATATAGATTTTGGTATTTAGTTTCCTTTTAATGTCGTAAAGTTACGTACCAAATTTGGTTACCATAGCTTTCCTATTTGTTGAGATAAATTTTTTTTTCAAAAGAAAACCCAAAATTTTCCTGGAAAACCTAGTCCGATTTTCCTTTCTAACAAACTTATCCAAGCCACTTACAAAAGGAAGGCACTTGCTAAATTTTGTCAAAATCGGTCCATGATTTTTTGAGTTATCAGTGTGATACATACATACATTTATATATATATATATATATATATATATATATATATATATATATATATATATATATATATATATATATATATATATATATATATATATATATATATATATATATAAACATATAAAAAATGAAACAGACCCCGGATATGGGTTCTAGGGGTCCTAGATCGCGCTCATTTGAAGAATTTTTTTCAAAATTCAAAAGTCGAGATCTCCTCATTAGTGAATTTTTTCTAAGAACATTCACTAAAAGACAGTTTAATAAAGATACAGTTATATGTGTCACTTATCTGGTTACTGTGACGTCGCCAGGATGTTTTGCGGGGCTGTGGGGTGTGGGGTGTCTACGAGCCTTCCTGCTTGAAGATGGACTAAACTAATGCCAGGCTGCAATCAATTGCAGATGTTAGAGACAACTGTGGAAACTACCAATCATATGTATCCCCTGTATAGCTACCAATATTATGAAGACTGCTGGTATGGGGCCTGTCATACAATGCCCTTTAAGACAGGTAAAAGTGACTGACAGTGGATACCTGCCTAGAGCTATGGGACGTATAAGAAATTTCCAAGAACCATGCAATCGAACAAAATATCTCCTTCACCAATATAAACTAATTAGTGTTTTGCTTACACTTGATTTTTGAGGGGTTCTACACTGTAAACAATGTTGTAGCAGTTTTATCCCTTTCGGAAAAAAGTTACCTGATAAGAGGACTTTATGTGCAAGTGAGTATGTAATCCGTACCAAATTTTACCAATTAATTGAATATCCAGTAATATTTAAATTTCTTTTGCAGATAAGGAAGTGATAAGTAAGATAAGCAATGGGAAATTTTACACCTTATAAATTGTTTTAGAATTTATATTATTTTCATAAAAGTAAAAGAGACATTGATGGGAGAGAGAAGAGATATTTGTCATAATAATAATAATATTGTAAATATCATGAGCAGTAAAGGAAAGTTTATTATAATGGGTTTTTAAGACTGTGACAATATTTTGAATCAGTTTGTGGACGAACTACCATAGGAATAATGACTTTTTTATAATTTCAACGAGGGTTGCCCTGACCACTCAAGATTTTTAGGCATATGAATGGCTAAATGACAAATTTAAAAAAAATGGGTAGCCAATGCTGGTTCCATTTTGTGGAGGCTCAGATCTCTGGACCTAACAATCATTGATTTTTATTTTTGGGGCCGGATAAAATAAATAGTATATTCAAATAGGCTTCCAGATGACGTAGAGGTATTGAAAAATTAGAAATGCGATAAATTCTATTTCCCCTAAGGAGGCTAAAGCAGTTTTCACTAAATTTCGGAAACAAAATTGAAGGATGTGCGAATTAAGGCAGCGGACTTATTGAATAAATGAATATGTCAGTTGATGTTAGTATTGACATAAATTTATTTTTTAATGTATTTTCTGATTTTAATACTCTCATTTCTTTAACAAACTAAATGTCTAATGGAGGGATAACAACAAAGTGATCGTGTTGAAATTATTATTTTTAACAATTTTTGTTAACGACATTTTTTAATATGTTCAGTAAGGAGGAGCATAGAATGAAAATTATGCAAAATATCAAAGTAGGCTTAGGATTTTAAAATTTTGTATTCCTACTCAGTTTTTCTTTCCAATCAATCATTTCTTAATAGAATGTTTTCGTATCTCCTTGAGAAAAGGACTTTACAAGTGTAAAAAACTAGCTTTTCGTACATTTCCAAGACATACTTGATTTAAGGAAATTAAATTATTTTCGATTTAAGCAGGGTTTATTTTCATAAAATGAAGTTTAAACTTAAAAAATGTTTTTCACCTATTCATGCGTTGATTCGGGGACACACTGTATATATATATATATATATATATATATATATATATATATATATATATATATATATATATATATATATATATATATATATATATATATATATATAGACAATAGGCACACTAACACTATCATGTGGGCCTATAATTGCACATGCTGACATATTCTACAAACTACATATATGATCTTCATAATGCTTAGGAATGTTTGGAAATATCGTTGATTCATAACCTGATTTTTTTCCAAACAACAGAGGTTACATTCTTACATTTTCAAACCCTACGCTTTAATTTAAGGAGCCATTGTTTACAATGTCTAATGATTGCGAATAAAAAACTTCAACAACAGCATATATATATATATATATATATATATATATATATATATATATATATATATATATATATATATATATATATATATATAGTTTTGTTTTTGGATACAGGGATGGAGACTGCTGCATGCGTACCTCTTTCACAGCATCGTAGTTTATGGGATATCGAGGTAGTGTGGGACTCCTACTCACTCAACTACGATCCCTGGAGTACCAGACGTTAGTCCATAGCTCTCTCGGAAAGATTTTACACAGTGACGTTGTGATTTGAGTGCTTCCATTCTGTTTTGCCGCGGGGGCGTTATCGGGTAAGGATAAGCTTTGGGCGCTCCTCGTAGTCGGTGGTATTACGAAGAAAAACATTTGGGTGAGAAGCGGCCTTCGTGAATTGTGTGGTAGATAGTTGAGTAATAAACTCAACTATCGAAGGGAATTGCAGATGAGAGTGAAACTGACTGTTTCTGATAAACCACTGCCCTCCACTAACCATTCTGAGATTTTATTCTGGATGACTTCAAGGGTCTTGATGTGTGTGTCAGCCGCGGTGGCCCATTCAGTGGATGCATGGGTTATGACTTTGTGGATGAGCAGTTTATTATTTATGGACAATTTCGAGTTTCTGTTAAGAAGTGGGGAGAACTTCTAGGTGAACATAGAAGCTTGCCGTCGGGCATGTTAGACTTGGGGTATTTGGCAGAGTTTTGCCTGCCGATTGTCTAATGAAACATGTTCGTGAGATGTGTCTCCCTTTGGAAAATAGGACTGCTGAACATTTATCGGAGTATATGGCCTTGCAGCTCGTGTACGGCGGATTGCAGTTGGGTTATCAGCCTCGGCTGAGTGGAGCTGCTGAGGATAGTAGTGTCGTCTAAGTACAGTGCGTATGTCACGTTTAGGGGCGGTGACGGCATGTTTGCGACACATAGAGTGTACAGCAGAGGGGAGATATCAGAACCCTGTGAGAGGCCAGCCGTGGCTGAGTAAACTATTGATCTAGATTCCAGATGTTAGACATGGAACCTGCTCTGTTGCCGGTATTACCTCTATAACAGTATTAGAGGGAGCGGATAGTTAAATGATAGAAGTTTGTTTAGGAGGCTTGCATTCCAAACCCTACTAAAGGCTTGAGAAATGTCGAAAAATATTGCACCAGTTGACTTGTTTTTGTTAAATCCTTCGATGATGCTTTCTACTACTCAGAGGACTTGGTCCGTGTTGGAGTGCTAGTGTCTGAATCCGAATTGTCGTTCGGAATGATATGGTCCTTAGAGGCAAATGACAGTGTGGTGAATTACTGCTAAATTGAACAACTCTCGATCAACGTTTGTTACGAGTACCGCGCATAGAACGCCTTTGGAATCTTGGCTGACTTGGCTGCAGCTGAACGGTGAACTACGCTGGGCACTTCACGGACCTCTGCTGAAATCTTTCCGACAGAGGTATGGACCAAGATTCGGTACTCCAGGGACCGTAGTTTAGTTTACGGTGTTGTGAATGTATATATATATATATATATATATATATATATATATATATATATATATATATATATATATATATATATATATATATTACTAGAACCATGAAATAGCTGAGGAAGTGGTATGCGACTAATACATGAAGTGGCATTCAGATTAAGCGAGGAACCTTAAAACCTAATAATTTATAGATAATTATTTTTTGAAAAATATGAAGGTGAACTCTTCCCAGGCAAAAACGGGTCAGCCTGTACAGATGGCAGTATTCTTAGATAATGGCGGCTATCGATGAAAAAGATGTACCTACTATAAACATTAAAAAAAAGCTATAGGTATAACTCACCGACATGCTTGAAGAAACTCACCCTGTATAGATGTATCTGTTACACCTATAAGATATCCGGTACACAATTTCATCAATATGTGTCCAGTCATCTCGTTAGAGAATATTTATGTTATTGTCTGGCTGTAGCTTGATAAAGTAAAAGTCGTTGCTGCAGCAAAAGGCAATATTAATAAAGAAATTCTGAAATGGAGTTTTAACAAGACATTATTGCATTTCTGATTAAACCCAATTAGTGGAACACGTTTGCTTCAATAAACAAATCCCCACAAACTCAAGGACTACCATTTATTATTTCATTATTTTTATTGAATGTTATGTGAAATGCTCATCCACACACACTTGATAGCACGCAATATAAACTAAGAACTTTCGCATAAAAGTCAATCAATAGACTAATAGTTGTTAAACATCCGTATTACACGACTGTGAGGGTGTCCATTTCTGTTAGCTAATTGCTGCCGGAGTACGGTAGTCTCTGTTTTAGTGAATTTATATACACACAAATATATATATATATATATATATATATATATATATATATATATATATATATATATATATATATTATACAGGGTGGCGCATTGAAAACGTAACAGACCGATTTGCGTCCAGAGAAACTTTTTTTTCAAGAAATGCTGAAACGCGTCAATTTTAATATTGAGGGGACAAGTTTTGACATAAAACTCAACTTTGTCACATCAACCTCTTGAGGGTGGTGATAACAACCCTTATATTTTAAAGAAACATTGGTCGAGTGTTACATCATTTGAAAGCTCTTTCTTTTCTGAATTCAGCGCACTAATTCCTTTGGAAGTTTTATCAACTCGTTTAAAAATTATTCACAGTTGGAGTTGCAAGAACGTATTTCATTCATTGTGATAAGAAAAGCACTAATTAGTCAATTTTTCGTTAAAAAAACTAAAACACAAAACCAAATGTTCAAAAATGTTTATTCACTTAAGTAAGTATTCAAATTGTTGACCACCAGCTTCCATACAAAAGTACAAATTTTGCTCAAAACGAGCTCTGACCTTCTGGAGAATTTGTGGAGTTATTAGACGGCATTTTTCAACAATGCGTCGTCGTAATTCTTCCAGAGACTCCGGTTCTGCTGCGAAAACTCTACTCTTTAAATGGCTCCATAGAAAGAAGTCTAAAGGAAATCGGGAGATCTAGGGGGCCACTCAATAGCATCTCTACGCCCAATCCATTGCTCTGGAAACTCTCTGTTCAAAAACTCCCTAACATGTTGTGAAAAATGCGGAGGAGCTCCATCTTGTTGAAACACTTATTGATTTTCTTGATAGCGATCATCATTTTCAACAATGTCAATTAGTAGAGGGTAAACGATATCTTCTAGTAACTCCAAATACGTTTTGCCACTCAAATTGCCATCACGAAAAATTGGCGCGATTAAACGGTCCAAAAATGTCAGTCCAGACATTCAATTTCTGTGGAGTTTGAGTGTGGACTTCGTGAAAATTTCTTGGATTATTATCTGCCCAATAACGACAATTATGACGATTGACTGTAGAGTTTAATAAAACGTACACTCGTCTAAAAAACAGATATTGAACAGAAAGTTCCGGTTATCAGCTATTAGTGCAGTCATAACTTCACAAAACTCCAGCCGCCGATCAAAATCATCTTCATTCAGTTGTTGTACAAGATGAATTTTATACGGGTGAAATTTATGATGCTTCAATATTTGCTGATTATTTTGATGTTTGAAACAGTGGCCAATTTTCTCGTGCTCAAAGTTGGGTCTGCAGCAATTTATCCTAAAACTTCAATCTCAGTAGTCTCATTTCTAACCGGAAATTCACGTTTAGGATCCCGTTTTTTGTTGGCTACTGAACCACTTTGTCGAAACTTTGCAACTAACCCCAAAATGTATTTTCTGTTAACATGTCTGTTCGGATGTCGTTCATTAAACAAATTTGCGGTACGGTTGGCACAGTCATCGTTTTTGAAAAAAAAAAAAAAAACTCGGGACGCAGCAAGTGCGTTATAGTAGTGAATTTTTACTAAATGCTTCAAATTTAAATAACTCAATTTTTTATAAACTTAGAGAGTTTAATTTTAATACGTAGTAAAGTCTTTCCTTGGGCAAGAGATCCACCGAATTTAATGAAAATAACTTTGTAATTTTCGAAGAAAAAAATTTTTTTCGAAAGAAAATTTGAAATTTGAATAACTCAATTTTCTCTAAACTTAGAAAGTTGAATTTTGGTACGTAGTAAGATCTCTCCTGAGGCAACATTCATTAAAAGAGCTTTGTTACTTTCGGAGAAAAAATTTTTTTTTGAAAGGAAACTCAAAATTTTTCCGGAAAACCCCGTCCGATTGTTCTGGATAACGAACTCATCCAAGCCATTAATAAAAGAAAGGCACTCGCCAAGTTTCATCGAAATCGGTTAATTATTTTTGAGTTATCAGACGGATACATACATACATATATATATATATATATATATATATATATATATATATATATATATATATATATATATATATATATATATATATATATATATCATTAATAAAAGAAAGGCACTCGCCAAGTTTCATTGAAATCGGTTAATTATTTTTGAGTTATCAGACGGATACATATATATATATATATATATATATATATATATATATATATATATATATATATATATATATATATATATATATATATATATATATATATAAACATATAAAAATTAAACCTATTTACAAATGAACTTATAATAAGGTATTATGCTGTGACAATACATCTGTCAAGCAGTGGCGATTTCTCCTAGTGAGCTAGGTGTGCGCCGCACACCCTAAAATATAATCAAAATGTGCACAGTTATATATGTTTTATTTCTTTTTCCCTTAGTCTTAATACACTACATATTTTATGACAATCGATTTAATTTACTTATTTGATTTCATAAATAGTCGGTTAATAGTGACTTGGAATGAAGTAGATACCACGTCTTTTAGCATGTTCAGAGAATATGAGAAGATCAAAGCAACTGGGAATGAATTCGGTCAATCCCCCACGCACGTGTTTGACATAGTGAGGCAAATACCATGGATTTTAACACTGCAGTGAGCTATAAAAATTTGATTAACTCAGTTTTCTATAATCTGAGAAAGTTTAATTTTGGTATGTAGTAAGGTATTTCCTAGGGCAAGATATCCACCAAATTTCATTAAAATAACTTTGTAATTTTTGGAGAAAAAAAAATTGTTTCAAAAGAAAATTTCAAATTTGAATAACTCAATTTCCTCTAAACTTAGACAGTTGAATTTTGGTACGCAGTACAATCTCTCCTGGGGCAACATACGTACTAAATTTCATTAAAACAGCTTTGTTACTTTCAGAGAAAAAAATTTTTTCCGAAAGAAAACTCAAAATTTTTTCGGAAAACCCCGTCCGATTTTTTTGACTAAAGAACTCATCCAAGCCATTAATAAAAGAAACGCACTTGCCAAGTTTCATCGAAATCGGTTAATTATTTTTTGAGTTAGCGGTTGGATATATATATATATATATATATATATATATATATATATATATATATATATATATATATATATAAACATATAAAAATTGAAACTGACCCCGGATATGGGTTCTAGGGGTCCTAGTTCACACTCATTTGAAAGAATTTTGCAAAGTCTCACCATCGATACCTCTCTATTAGTGAATTTTTTTAAATAAAAATTCACCAAAAAGAGTATAATTTCTTCTACAAGATACACCATTGCGAAATTAATTTTCGGTAGTACTATCAAGTATCAAACCGACCGATAAACTGAAATAATAAACCGCATTTCTCTCATTCCGATAAGAACTGGTCTGATTTTTTGCATCTTCAACTGTGAATAATTTTTAATCGAGTTGATAAAACTTCCAAAAAAATTAGTGTGCTGAATTCAGAAAAGAAAGAGTTTTCGAATGATGTAACACCCAACCCATGTTTCCTATTTAAAATATAAGGGTTGCTATCACCACCCTTAAGGGGTTGATGTGACAAAGTTGAGTTTTATGTCAAAACATGTCCCCCTCAATACTAAAATTGTTGTTTCAGCGTTTCTTTAAAAAAAAATTCTCTGGACTCAAATCGGTCTGTTTCGTTTTCAATGCGCCAGCCTGTATATAGGTGGCCCACCACATACGCCACGGGCTCTCACGTCTACATTTTTCGTTATTTCGAATTTATTTCAAACGGAGATTGTATAGGTTGAAAAGGACTACAAGCCAAAATTATTTTCAAATTTACAGAATGATCCAAAAAAGTGTGACACCTCAAAGTTATGTTTTTTCTTATGGCACAGCCAGTATGCAACAACGTTTTTGAACTCTATGGGAAAAATAAGGTTCAGTAAGTAAACTCGTATAACTGGCTATTACGATTTTCCAGACAACTTGATTTTTCGACAAAAAACAATCATATCTCCATGGTTAGATGATATCGTAAAAAAACTCGCTTGCTTTTGATAGTGGATTTGGTACTTCATCAACTACTCTAGTCAATATGCCGCAATACTCTACAGGGCGTTCAAATATTCATCTTAAATTCAAAGCAGATTATTTCATTTATTTCAAATGGAATATCGTACATTTTTTGCTGCATTTCGTAGAGAAAATAATTCCCCTTTATATGATACTACGGTTCCCTATACCCAAATGCATCGGTTCTGGCGCTATTCACACTTTTATTATTGTTTTTGCATAAATAAGAATCTTTTAGTTTTAATAACAAATTTAACTAGCTTTGTTTGACATTCAATCTGAAAACTAATCCAAGGTAAACAAGTGATAAAAAGTTCGGGAAACAGCAAGTGCGTTATGGTAGTGAATTTTCATTAAGTGCTTCAAATTTGAATACCGCAATTTTCTATAGACTTAGAAAGTTGTATTTTGGTGGGCAGTAAGGTCTTCCTTAAGGAAACATATCCACCAAACTTCATTAAAATATCTTTGTAATTTTCGGAAAAAAATTATTTCGAAAGAAAACTCAACATTTTCCCGAAAAACCGTGTCCGATTTTCATGACTAACGAACTCATCGAATAATAAACGAAAGGTACTTGCCGAGTTTCATTTAAATCGGTTAATTATTGAGCTATCGGTTGGATATATATATATATATATATATATATATATATATATATATATATATATATATATATATATATATATATATATATATATATATATATATATATATATATAAACATATAAAAAGTGAAACTGACACCGGATATGGCTTCTAGGGGTCCTAGTTCACGCTCATTTGCAAAAACTGTTACAAAGTCTCACCATTAATACCTCTCTATTAGTTAGAATTCTTTTAAATAAAAATTCACTAAAATAAGAACAGAAGAAAAAGTAACTATAATAAACATAGCTCTACAAATGTTCAAACAGACGTCCATCCTGTTTAATGTATAATTGTAGACTTTGTTCGCTTGACGCTTGACATTGAGCAACATTTGCGGCGATATTGTATTGAAAGCATTCAGTATGCGTTGTTTCATGTCATCTTGTGTGATCGGAGGCATTTTTTTTTCTTCTTCTTCTTAAGACGCCGTCTCCATACGAAGGTTGGCGATGCAACTGGCTATAATGGTGTGTCATACCGCACCTCTAAAAATCTCCACAGATGTCAGTCCGAACCATCGACACAGATCTTTCAGCCATGAGTTCTGCCGTCTGCCCACAGATCGTTTGCCCTCCAACTTTCCTTAGATGAGGAGTCGGAGGAGCTGATACCGCTCCCCCCTCATAATGTGCCCGATGTATTGGAGCTTTCGTTCTTTGATGGTTGTCAGCAGTTCTTTGCCTTTACCTATTCTCCTTAGCACTTCCTCGTTCGTTATTCTGTCTACCCAGGATATACGCAGTATACGGCGATACAAGTACATCTCAAAGGCGTCAATGCGGCTTTCCATTGATTGGCAGAATTTCTAGATCTCGGAGCCATAGAGTAGCACTGGGAAGATATAACAGCGCAGGATACGTATGCGGAGCTGTACGTTTAGGTCTCTACTGGGGAAGAGATTCTTCATGGAGATAATGTCCTTCTGGCCTGTTATATCCTTGAGCTGGTTTCCATTTTAGGGTCATTGTTCTCGTTGCCGAGGGCTCCAAGGTATTTAACGGATGGCACCTGTTCCACAACCTGGTTGTTAATTTGAAGGATCGTCCATCTTGGCGCCCTGGAGAACATAACCACCTTGGTCTTGGCAACGTTTATGTGTAAGCCATACTGTGTGCTATGCTCAACGATGAGGTCCATCATATTCGGGAGATGTGGTAGGCTGTCGGCGACCACGACCGTATCGTCGGCGAATCGTATATTATTAATAAGAGTGCCGTTGATTTTGACGCCCTCTTTCACATTCTCCAGTACCTCCCGGAACACCGCCTCCAAGTATATGTTAAAGAGTAGAGGGGACAGGACACATCCTTGTCTAACACCCCTCCTGATTTTTGTTTCTTTGGATGTTATGCCCTCTATCCTAATCTCCACAGTCTGATGCCAGTGCAGCTCCGTGATGATGTTCAGATCCCCCGCATCGACTCCGGTGTGTTTTAGGATCTCAATGAGCTTCTGGTGCGAGACACAGTCGAAAGCTTTTCGGTAGTCAATAAGGCAGGCGTATATAACAATATTAATGTCTCTGCATCGCTGTGTGAGAACGTTGAGAGAGAAGAGAGCTTCGCGCGTGCCCATTCCATTCTTAAATCCAAACTGCGTCTCCCCAGCATGTCCCTCACATCTGGCGTATATGCGAGTGTGAACGATGCGAAAAAACACCTTGAGGACGTGAGACATCCGGCTTATCATTCGGTGGTCGTCGCATTGAGAATTGTTCGGTTTTTTTGGCAGAGCGATGAACGTTGACCTCAGCCAGTCCGTTAGTATTTTCCCAGTTTCTTATATTGAGTTGAACAACGATGTAAGAAATTTTAGGCCTCCATCATCTGCACTGGCGAGCAATTTATTTCAAGACTTCCGCGTGAATATTGTCTGGTCCTACAGCCTTGTTATTTTTCTAAAGTTTTATAGCACGTCTCACTTCCTCTGCCGTGATAGCAGGGCTGGGTTCGTTGATATCATCATAGTCCCTAGGTGGTTGGTGGGGTCGTGCGTCATTGAAGAATGCCTCAACATACTCCTTCCATCTTTTAAGTTTTTCCTCAACGCTCGTTAAGATCTTGTTGTTAGTGTCCTTCAAAATACCGTGGACCTACCTGCGTTGTGTGTTTGTGAATTCCTTGACCTTTTTGTGGAGATTAAACGAGTCGTGCTTTTTTTCTAGTGTCTCCATTTCACTGCATTTTTCAGCTAGCCATTCTTCCCTTGATTTTCGGCATACCTATCTCACCCTGTTCAACTCCCTGTATCGCTTATGGTCTGCGGCCTTGTATTTCCTTCTTTTGTTCATAAGTTGGAGAATTTCGTCTGTCATCCACTGTTGCTTTTTACAGACTTGTGCATATCCAGTGTCATCCTCCTGGGTTTCTAAAAGTGTCTTCTTCAAGACAGTCCACCGAGGCTCTACGTCGTCGTCATTGCAAAAGTTTGTTGTTTGTAGACGTGCCTCGAGACTCTCGGCTGCTCTGGCTCGTATCTCGGGATCAAGAAGTCTTCTCACATCGACTCGCTTAGGTTTATTTGGACGTTGTACTCTAGTGAAGTAGCGAAGCTGTTGACGTCGGCGCCAGGGTATGTTGTTGCTGATTTGACAAACTTCATCAAATGGCTCTTAATGAGGATGAAATCTATCTGGTTTCTCACTATGTGGTTATTACGATCTGCTGGGAATTTTCACGTGTATAAACGTCTAGGGTGTTGTTTGAAATAGGTGTTGGCAGCAGAGAGGCGGTGCTCTGTACAAAATTGCATCAGGCGATCTCCTCTAGTGTTGCGTGTTCCCAGACCATGATCTCTGCATGTATTACACGATATTCTTAGTATGTCCCCACAAGAAAAAATCAAGACATGTTAGGTCTGGCGATCTGGTTGGTCAGTTTTGTGGACCTCCTCGTCCTAACCATATATTGGGAAAATGTCTAGTAAGCTCTTGTCGCACTCTGATTTGAAAATGTGCCAGAGCATCATCCAGTTGTAGCCACATTCGCCTTATAATAGATAGTGTGACGTCTTCCAAAAGTTTAGGCAAACTTTGACGAAGAAACCTATGAAAGATATCTCCATTTATGTGTCCATTGAAGAAGTAAGGACATATTACTCTTGACCTTAATATTTCACCCCACACCTTAATTAACCAACGACTCTGACGGTTAATACTGCGGCAAAAATGTGGATTTTCATCAGCGTATTAATGCAAATTATATCTGTTTACCAAGCCCTTACTATGGAAAATCAATTTGTCTGTAAAGAGCACATAATCGAAAAAGTGTTCATCCTCACCCAGCATCTTTAATGCCCAATACAGAAATCAAGTCGTCGATTGAAGTCAACATCTGAAAGTTCTTGATTTTATTGGATATGGTAGGGATGGAATGTGTGTTGTCTAATTATACTGCCAATGCTCTGCCTGCTCAACGTCTTTTAATGACTGACTTTACGCTGGTTTTTGCGGGGATTTTCAATAAGCCATCTAGTGACCGCAAACACATTTTCTTTATTTCCGGCACTTGGACTATGTTATTGGCCTTTTCATATGCCACGCTTCCAGTTCTTCGTAAAACTCCTAACAATCTTTCAAAATATCTTCTGGATGGATGATTTTGTGGTGGATATTTTTGTGCGTAAACTCGTGACGCCAGTAAAAAAATTCATGATATTCACCAATAGTTAGAATCATATCGATTCGTTCCTGTATAGGATACGTTCTCATTTCAAACACAATAATGTTAGAATTGATAAAATTACAAAAGAGAGTAGCGATATATTTTCTGTTTTAGGTGCTATATTTGGATTTCATTGTGGACTTATGAATCCACTTATAGCCGTCCTAGAAGTTGGGATTTATTTAAGGTATTAATTTAATTTAATTAACGTTATTTACAGTTTAAGTCATCGCAAAAATAATATTTAAAATTTTGATAATTTCGCTGTCAAAGTTGCTGAAACACATCACAAGTATATGGATCTATTTATTTTGAGCATAGCAATATATATATATATATATATATATATATATATATATATATATATATATATATATATATATATATATATATATATATATATATATATATGCGAGGGGGAAATCGCTAAAATAAATTGTACACTAAAATTCCCTTTTCAGAAACAATTCCTCGCAATTCCCCGATATTACCCGAAATTCTTTAAAATACCCCGAAATACCTTTAAACTTTCGAAATACCCTCAAAATTCCTATAAGTTGTCTGCAATTCCCCGCAATTCCTCAAAAATTTCCCTAAATTCCATGCAATTCCCCAAAGCGCTCTTGAAATTCACAGTAAACTCTATTTATTTTGTGACGTCACAACTATTATTCTGTATTAATATGGAAATAAATACATATACATACATGTCTGTGAATGCTTACTCTAACCGAAACATAATAATCGACTGAAGTAGTGCAATATGTATTGTTGGTATATACTATGATATAAAATTTTTTAAGAAAGAAAAATTCATGTTCGACATTAAATTTTTATTCACTCTAAATTAACAAGAAAACAAACTCACATAACAACACAAACTTAAAAAGTAGAGAAGACGTTCTCAAACATTTAAAAGGCGTCAACATTCATAAACTTGATTTGATCATGTCACATAATCACAGTATAGTATTCTCATCTTAAAAAATTATTTCCAACTCTATGCACTTAAATATTAGTAAAATACGTAATTTGTTAACTGGTTGTGATTAAACGTTAAACTACACTGTACGACAGCATATTATTGTTGCATTAGATTCACCACATGACGCCATGCGCGTGACAGTTCTAAAACAAAGTCTGGACGCAGCAAGTGCGTTATGGTAGTGAATTTTCATAAAAATGTTTTTATAGCAAATAGGTGTTTTTTTAAGAAAGCAGGCATAAAATTTGGTTACTAGTATAACCTATATAGTAAAAACAATGTGCCATGTTTCATCAAAATATCTTTATTGTTTGAAAGTGTACAAAAATGTCCGAAAATAAACTTAAAATGATCTCGAAAAAACTCGTTTCTTGGTCAACCTTATAGGTTAATAGCAAATTGAGCTATTGAAATATGAAGCATTTGATCAAAATTCACTACCATAATGCACTTGCTGCGTCCAGAATTTCTTTTCTTACAAATATGCATTATATTTCGATGTAAAATGAAAAAATGCAATAACATAAGGCGTGTTTCATTAAAAAAAATAATTGTATCATAAACGACTTATGGGCCAGCCTGTAATTGTAGAAATAATTTTTTAAGATGTAGCTCAAGACACCCTATAATTAATGTATACATTTTTTTCATATCTTGTATAATAACGGATATATTGATTTTTTACGAAAATTCGAAAAAAATTATATACCATTAAACGATAAACTCTATAGCTAAAGCTACTGCCAAGCATCAGACAAATGGTCTACTTGGAATGAATTTTCTGGAAATATTTTACTAAAGTGAAGGACAATGACGGTTGAAACTAAGACTTCAGGGCTTGTAAAACATTCTTCATGAGACATTTTCTTTCCATAGCCCGTATTAGATACAAGTTCTTTGCCTAAATGTTGCCAATTTTGACGTTTTAAATCGCAACTTTGACGTTTTGAGGAAAACCCCAATTTATTTTTCTTTAAATGCCCATAACTTTTTTGTCTCTTGACCTACAGAGCTAAATTTTGGTAGGTAACTTACGTATAACAATATAAATACCAAATTTGGTTGCCCTTACTTTGTTAATTCGGGAGATATAAAATCTTTTTGAAAGAAAACACAACATTTTCCGGGAAAACCTGGTCCCATTTTCCTGGCTAATGAACTTATTCAAGCCACTTGAAAAAGGAAGGTATTCACCAAATTTAATCAAATTCGGCCTATTATTTTTTGAGTTATCGGTGTGTATATAACTCAAAAAATAATAGGCCGATTTTGATTAAATTTGGTGAATACCTTCCTTTTGTAAGTGGCCTGGATATATAAACATATAAAAATTGAAACTGACCCCGGATATGTGTTTTGGGGGGCCTAATTAGCGCTCATTTGAAGAAATTTTTTTTAAATTCAAAAGTCGGGATATCCTCAATAGTGATTTTTTTTTAAAGAAAATTGACTAATAGGTAGTCTCATTATCATATCTCTCGTTATTTGTATCATGCGTTGCATCAGCACAATAGCGGCCCGGCGACTTTTAGTACAACATTGCGAAATTGTGGAATATTTCATGAAATATTATGCAATATACGTTTAACATGCTCCAAAACACCTAGAAATTCCCCGAAATACCTTGCAATTCCCCAAAATTCCTCAAAATATCCTGAAATACCTCGAAATTCCCCAAAATACCCTAAAATGAATTGAAATTCTTCGAAATACCTCGAAATGCCCCTGCAATTCCTTACCTTGTACACTAAAATACCCCAGTGATTTACCACTCGTATATATATATATATATATATATATATATATATATATATATATATATATATATATATATATATATATATATATATATATATATATATATATATATAGAGAGAGAGAGAGAGAGAGAGAGAGAGAGAAATTGAAACCGATCCCGAATACAAAGAATATTTTGCAAGAAAATTCGCTAAAAATAATTTGCATTATTTTACCAAAATATTTTTACTTAAAAATGAACGTTATTTATAGTTTAAGTCATCGCAAAAATATTTAAAAGTTTGCTAATTTCACTGCCAAAAAGTTGCTAAAACACATCACAAGTTAGAATAATTATTAGACACAGTGCTTGTGGAATATTATGAATACGTGCCTGTTAATAACTTGACGATAAGTATCGATCTAGCAACTCAAGTGGAAGACTGTAATCGATAGATGAGTAGTTAAATTTATACAAGCAATTAACATTTTTGTTAACTTGTTGTGGAAGTCATGCTGATATACCTCAACTCCTTACATATATAATAATCCCCGTAAGACATATTAGATAAATGCGACTTTAACAAAAAGAACTCACATGTAGTGGGACCATAATAATGTATTTTATATATAGAATACCATATACTATAAAAGCAAGGTAGTAGTGAATGCTATCTGAAATCTTGAAACGTATTTTCACATGGATTTGATTGGTATTTGACATGTAACCGTTAAATGGACATATTTTATTACAACTTCAACTACATAAGATCATCTTACAAGATAGCTTTAGAAGAAAGAGCATACGGGCACATGATATATGATATACACAATATATTACTTCTTGATTTTTAGATATTGGTAGCTGATTACAGTCCGATACGTCACAAGATGTTCTTCGAATGCTACACGTTTTCCTACATGTGAAGTGAGGCGCTATTAATCAGAATCACGGGAATAAACAGGTGATATTTCACATCTTCAAAGATAAAACAACCAATTCTTAGAACACAATACACAATCTTATCACTTTACAACATTTGTTTAGTATGGAAACCATTTGTCAGATTTCTTGTTAACATATACGCCAAGCCGGCGCATCCGACCAAACTGAATTAGGTCCCCTAGAACCCATAGTATATATATATATATATATATATATATATATATATATATATATATATATATATATATATATATATATATATATATATATGAGACATACTTGGTTCTCGGGTTAAACCGTGTCCAGAATTTATGGCAACTCGACGTTTCGGCTCCTGTTTTGGAGCCATTTTCAAGAGGTAAAGGAAATATGTAAGGACACTCTAAGGCCTCAATCTGCCTACTCCTTAGAGTGGTGGACAAAGGTAGGTAAAGGAAATATGTAAGGACACTCTAAGGCCTCAATCTGCCTACTCCTTAGAGCGGTGGACAAAGGTGGGTTGGGTTGTTGTAGCTCGATTACGAGGCCTCAATCTGCCTACTCCCCAAATCTCGCCGGAGATCGTCTGTGAGGTCTTAGTGTGTTCAGCCCTAGGCCTCAGAGAGATCTGTCAGTTCGTTGCAAGTCTCGTCTTATATATGTCGTTCCGTCTACCTGCTTCGTTATCAGTGAAAGTAGTGGGGTCACCGTCAATTAAGTGGGGGGCTTTGGTCACGGTATTTAGAGGAGGATTAAGAGGGTAACCGGCATTTGTTGAGGCAGAAAATGATGCAATATTTTCTGTGGAATGTATTTTCTTTTTGTGTGTAAAGAAGATATAATAGGTTTCCAAGTAGTCGGAAAGCGAAAACGATAATCTCTTATTCAAACAATCGGGACGTTTTTCAAGCTCGATTGCTTCGCGGATAATTCTCGTTTTGAAATTGTTACCCGGTGCTATTGTTTTGGCATTATCGAAGTCTATTTTGTGCCCTGTATGAATATGATGCATGACCAGCGCCGATGAGAGGTCGGATTTTCTAACTGCGAGGGTGTGTTTATATATTCTATTTTGGATGCGTCTATTTGTTTGTCCTACGTAAGTTCGGGAACAGTCGGAACAAGGAATTTCGTAAACCCCGTGGGATTCGTTTGGAATCGTATCGTTCCGCTCTACCTAGAAATGTCTAATTTGGTATCCGTGAATATGCCGGTGTTCCGCATAACCGAAAATTAGTTTCATGTATACAGAGTGATCAGTTTCGCTGTGCCACACCAAAGTTTTTTTTAATGGGACATCCTACATTTTATTCTATTTTTTGGTAGAGCACTTCACGGCGAGTAAAATGATGCCCAACAATAGAGGCCTGGGATCAACGGTTTAGAAGTTATTCAATTGTTTGTCCGACATTTTATTCCTATTCAACACGACAGTGCTGCCATGTCGTCGCAAAACCTGCCAAGATCTGGTATTACCATAACTCTTGACTCAATGTAGCATAATAAAATATAGTTATGTAGTTTGCGGAAATATCCACTTATACAAGGTGTTACATTTTACAAAGCTCAATTTTTCTCGAAAATTTCAAATAGAATACCCTGTATATGACTACGGCATCAGATAGCGGGTTTAGCAAGCTTTCTCCCAATACCACATTTGCTGGGGTTCAATTGACTGGATCAACACAAACTGATGGATCATTTGTAAACGTCTGGGCTTTCTTCTTTCTAAAGGTGAATTATAATTTGTATAAGCTTTTAATAAAAATCATAGACATGGCATTTTTTTTGTAAATTGTTACATGGTTTTTAGATAATTGTGTGGTGAAATTTATTTTTAACTTAATTTATAAACAACAAAAATTACATAAAAATAATAGTACCACATTAATTTTATACATAAACGAAAATTTTCAAATAATTGAAATAATCAAAAAGTTTGTCTTAATAACAAGTCTAATCTTCGTATGATTTGCCTAAGGGTAGCAGCATAGATTTACATACTCAGAATAATTCCGATTTAAAATAATTATCACTGAAACGCTCAAGTTGTTGCCTAGCAACAAACTACTGGACTTTTATTAAAAATAGTAAAGCTATTCCACTAGTTTAACAACAAAATAGTGTAACTACGTGTATTGGATTATTTTTGTCAATACAGTGATTAATCGATGTCTGCATTTAGTATGAATTATTCAGTTCAGGAGAGAAAGGATATGTTGGAGACTTATATTGAATGCCAAAAAGTGGCGACTCGTGCATCGCGAAGATACAGGTACATTTTTTTAGTGTTCATTTACACTGAGTTTTCATCTAATTGTTACAATAATTATTCAGGGATCGGTACCCAGAACGACGACACCCAGATTATTGGTCATTTCTGCATATTTACAATACATTTTCACAATTCGGAAGTGTAATGGGAAATCAGTCAATTAACAATGAAGGAATTTCGTAAAATACTTTACTTCATTTGGAAGAAAACCCAGGTTTATCAGCTACATAACTAGCTTCAGTAACCGATATTTTAAATAGAAGTGTTCGCCTAATAATGAAAATATATAATTATAAGCCTTACTTGAATGAAACTTTAAATATAGACCATAAAACTTTAAGCCATATCCTTTGGACGGTGGAGTCAAAGTTCACAAATATTGGTGTGTTGAATAAGCATAACAGTGTTAGATGGGCAACGGAAAATGTACACTGGATTTTTTTGAGGAACCACCAAACTGAATATAAAACCAACGTATTGTGTGGGCTATTAGATAATAGACTGATAGGGTATTTATGAAGAAAATTTAGACGGGACGACTTACCTCAATCACCTAAACACCCATCTGGACGATTGATTGGATCATGTTCCATTGAATGTCCAACCTAGGATTATTTTTCAAAACGATGGATGTCCAGCTCACAACAGCGGTTTAGTTGTGTGTAATAGTTTTGGACTATTTGGACCAAGTTTTTGGCCCTAATTATATAGGTATGCTTACTATTTTATTTATTTATTTATTGTTATCTTAATTATACAGCATGTCTCACAAAAAAGCTTAGCTTGTGCTTGCAAATGACATAATTTTAAACTTATTCCAAAAAACTGTCAAACGGTCTTCTTCTGTCACTTTCCAAATTTCCTCTGAACTTCTCTCCCCTGCAATCCCAAATCTCACCAATATATCCACTGTAGCATTTTATATTTAAATTTACTTTGGTATAAAAATAATTACTTTTCTACAACTATATCTCTCCAAAAATTTAAATTCTTTTAGGACAAAAATTTCACATTACATTTCTGACATTATTATAAACATTATAAATTCCTAAATACGATGACCTGCAATGTCCCCAGTTGACGCCCATGGACTAATTTTTTTGGGTGCTACATCAAGGACCAAGTCTATTCAGATTTGGGCATAAATCCTGTAGTTAGCGTTCACAATCTACAACAACGGATATTAGATGCATGTCGGAATGTTGATCGGGAGATGATCCATGCTGCTACGCATAAACAAATGATGGAAAGATTAGAACTTTGCGTTTAGCAAGGGGGGAACGTGTTCGAGCATCTGATTTGAGATATGTTATTAAAACTGTTATTTTAATACATTCTTTATTCTTTCGTCTATGTATTAAATTAATGTGGTTCTATTATTTTTATTTAATGTTTGTTGTTTATAAATTAAGTTAAAAATAAATTTCACCATACAATTATCTAAAAACGATGTAACAATTTACAAAAAAATGCCATGTCTATGATTTTCATTAAAAGCCTGTACAAATTATAATCCACCTTTAGAAAGATGAAAGCCCAGACGTTTACAAATGATCCATCTGTTTGTGTTGATCCAGTCAATTGAACTCCAGCAAATATGGTATCGGGACAAAGCTTACTAAGTCCGCTATCTGATGCTGTAGTCATATACAGGTGTTCCATTAAAAAATTTCGAGAAAAAATGAGCTTTGTAAAATGTATCACCCTGTATAATTTGATACTTCTGCAACGTATATAACCATATCTTATTATGCTACATTGGGTCAAGAGTCATGGTAATACCAGATCTTGACAGGTTTTGCGACGACATGGCAGCACTGTCGTGTTGAATCGAAATAAAATAAATTCTAAACCGTTGATCCCAGACCCCTATTGGCGGGCATCGTTTTACTCACCATGAAGTGCTTTATCAAAAAATAAAATAAAATATGGGGTGTCCCATTTAAAAAAAAATACAAGTTTGGTGTGGCACAGGGAAACTGATCAATCTGTATACATGAAACTAATTTCCGGTTATGCGAAACACTGGTATATCCATAGATACCAAATTTGACATTTATGGGTGGAGCAGTTGTGAAAATAATTATGTGATCCTCTAAACTTGCCGGACCCTGTATATATATATATATATATATATATATATATATATATATATATATATATATATATATATATATATATATATATATATATATATATATATATATATGTATATAGGTGTCCGAATGAATATAATGAGTAAAAAATTCAGGGGGTTATTTTACTCAAAAAATTAATGCCACTAGTTCCTATAATAGTTTTTCGAAAACTCGAAAATAACGGAGTTATAGGGCGTCAAAAAATTGTTTTTTTTTATAGTTTTTGTCGATAACTTTTTTTTTCGTGGGTCGATTCTTTTCAAATTTCGTGAACGCATATATAATATAACTCTGTATTTATGTTGCAAATTTGACGTGGATCTGTTAAATTATAAAGGCCGAAACTGGCCTTGACCAAGAGATAAGGACTCTTATTTTTTTTTGCTTGAATCTTCATCTCATATAACAATACACGTTTAAAGGGGATTAAAAATCTTCAAAAGGGGTCATCTAGTTGCATCACGATAAAACTAACCGTTTTCGAGAAAAAACGTTCTTAAAAAAATTGCTGGTAATGATTGAATACGAAATCACTTCATCAAATTGTCAATATTAGTAGCGTGCGCTTTAAAAACAGTCGCGGTAATTGCCCACGTGTTTTGACAAATAAAGTGTTATATTTTTATTATTATTACTACTATAAAATTATCAGCAATAACGGTTTTACAGGGCATCATTTTTTATAACTTACTAGAACTTGCAACATTTAAACACTAATTCATTAGAAATCATAACAGTTAAATATTGTAACAGAGTTTTAAAGTGATGTCTTTCCATCACAACACATAAATCAATTCTTCTCAGGAGATTATTACCTCACAGTTATCAGTATTTGCCTGAGATCTTCAATGTTTTAAACTGCACTCCTGTATACAAGAGATTTTAGGTAACTCCAAGAAAAAAAATCCATTGGGTTCAAATCAGCCGATCTAGCAGCCCACTGCACGAGCCCACCGCGTCCTATTCATATCTTAGGAAATATTTCATTAAAAAATTCTCTCACCGCTGTACTAAAATGCGGCGGCGCCCCGTCCTGCAGCAGCCACATTGTATTTCTTGATTGGAAGGTTACACCATCTAATAGAATGGATAACTGGTTTCTTAAAAAAATTAAGTATATCTCACCGTTGAATCTTTGAGAGAAGAAATGTGGCCCAGTTAAGCGGTCTCCTATAATGCCCGCACACACATTAAGAGAAAACTTATTCTGGAAACCGCATTTTATCGCCAAGTAAGGGTTCTCATCAGACCAATAATGCTCATTATGAAGGTTGATCAAACCGTCATGTCTAAATCAAGCTTCATCTGTAAAGAGAACCAATGATATAAAATTTTGATAGTTATGTAGATTTCGAATTATATTGCACAAATTCACGCGAGATCCAGATTCCAGATCTTCAGGAGATAAAGCTTAAACTTTCTGGTAATGGTAGAAATGAAGAAGCTGCTACTTGGGAATTTCATGCACATAAATTTTCGGGATACTCTCCTGAGTAGAAACAAACCATACACTTATGTTGGGACTATTCTCGATTGCACTTCATACACGGACTTCTGCTCCTGGAGTTCGAGCCCCCGATTATACAATAATAATAATGTCTAAGGGGTCCTGTCGTGGCTCAATTAGAAAACATTAAAAACCAAGTGTTAACACTGCTCTAAGAATATGATTTACTCTCTATTTTAAGCAAACTTTTATTGATTAAAGTCATTACCTCACAATTTTTATTTATAACCATCCTCGAATATTTATTTTCAATATTTATATCCATGTTCTAAATATGTGAGGTTAATTAAAAGTCAGTTGTAAAATATCAAACGTTGTACACGTCTCCACCTATCGCATTTTGTGTTAACTAGAGCTGCCGTGATAACATACTACGTGGTTCCGCACCGAGATGGCGTCCCTGTCGTACTTCTCTTCAACATTGTACATGCTGACATGTTGCAATAATGTAACTTCCATTTGTTTCTATCCACGATTTATTAAATAGCATAGCAGTACAGGTAACGTAATCTGTCTGTGTCTAACAATGTAGATATTGCAGTACAGAATCAGAAGTGATGTCGAGGATCATTTTCATCTTAATTTAGAATAACTTTATTTTTCTTTGATCAAAAGACTTGAAAATTGGTACACAGCCACGTCTGTCTATGTTTTTTTAAGTTGTAAATTTTCGTTTCAATCACTTAACAATTTTGGAGATATTGCGTTAAAAAAATATTTTTTATTTTTTTTAAGAAAAATTTGGGGTCAAGATCTATTGAACGAACTCATCTAAGCCGTTAACAAAATAAAGGTAATTCCCAAATTTGGTCCAAATCAGTGAAGTATTTTTTGAGCTATCGGTTGGATACATACATACATATACATATACATATACACACATATATATATATATATATATATATATATATATATATATATATATATACATTTTAACTGACCTTGGAAATGGGTTTCAGGGGCCCTAATTTGTGCTCATTTGAAGAAATTTTCCGAAAGTCTCACCATCGATACCTCTCTATTAGTGAATTTTCTTAATAAAAATTCACTAAAAATATACCGGGTGTTTCACGGGTAACGGGACGGTCTCTGATGTCTAAACGGTCTACCTTGTTAAGATTTTTTTTAAAGCAAGTTGGTCAATAATGGGTACATTTCATAAATACTTTTTGTAATATATAGGCTGTTTCAAAAAAGAGTGGAGCATTAAAGCTATGTTTCTTTTTATCGAACCTCCTATGTTTGGCTGCAATTTTGAATTCTACGCAGAAAATAAGAGCCACTTTTATAAGGATTCCCTATACCTACCTATCTATTACGCTTTTGATATATTTAGATTTTTCCATAAATTTTGGGTTTAAAAAAAATATGTATTTACGTACCACAAAAATTACTGTGCTTTTTAATCGGTACGTTTAACTACAATTGTCTTGGTTATTTTAAATACAACACCCTGTATTTTATTATGAATCATATTGCCACTTTTATTTCCTCTCAAACTACTATAGCGTTATTGCATATATACTTAAATGTCAAGATTTAGATATGAAGTAAAATTTTGTTGAACTTGTAGTAATTTTCTCTGCATTTGATGTTTGTTGACCTAAGTGTGCCGTGGCAGGACAAATTGTTTTCAGGGGATTTGAAAATTCCCATCCACTTATTTCTAAGCTTAAAATGTTTTCAAATTCCTTTGTGTCTGTAAAATAAATAAGTTCATCGTAAATTATATTTCTTTTTTTTATCAAAACTAATATATGGTTTATTTATCATTCTTTAGAGCAGTTCACTCAAAGGAACTTTGTTCATTATAACAACTGTAACCTCAGAAATACTAAAAAGTAGTAAGAAGAAAGAAGTAACTGTTATTTACTACGTCTATATAATATTCAGTTTGAGCCTAAAATTTTATAAGTTAGAGAATAAAATAGGATTCTAAAAATTCAATATCAAGAAATAATAGTTAAACAAAGCAGATAAAATTGAACAAACGTAAGCAAACAAAAACAACGTACTTATATCGAACCTAGCGAAAATTATTAAACGTTAGTGTGTAACATCAGAATATACAAACCTAACTGAAGCAAGTTCTTGACATGATGTTTATGTAGTTAAATGCAACGCCCGATTTGTTCCTCAAAAACCTAACAATACACAGCGTGTTTGATGTGGAAGAGACAAAAGCGTCGTATATCTCGATTTTATATCATCAGCAGTTGTTGGAAGACTATTGCGTGCAATATTTTCGATATACGTTTACATACAGAAGTCCATGGGACTTAAGTCTGGGGATCTCGAAGCCATTGAGGGGGACCAACTTATTCATTTACTAAGAAGTTTTATATTTTGACAAATTCTCATCATGTCTATAAAATGAGCCAGCGCGCCATGTAATTAAATGATGAAGAAATAAATTACAGCGTGTTGCAGTTGAAATACCTAATTGGATTTAAATATACCTACAAAATAGCAGGATAATTTGAGCACCATGTAAACTATTCAAGGCTGTTAAATACACTAACTGATAGATAAGCAAAAACCTCTCTCTTTGGGCCATTTTATGGTACTTGGATTTATATTCGTAAAAAAGGCTATCACAATTTTTAGTATGTGTCAAAAACGTCGAAAGTAGCAAAGCAATTGGAAAAGCTCTTAAATGCATTAACAATAGGAACAATTTTTCCATACAAGCCTGCGTTGTAATTCGTTGGTATAGTGAAGGTGTGATTTGGGGGGGGGGGGGTGTATTTGGCTAAGGCGTAAGCCACTGGCACGGTTTGAATGATTTGTGATTATTTTAGTTAATTTAGGGTAAGCGCTTATAATATTTTGTTATATTATAGACTCAAAATTTAGAAAATTATTGTTTATCAATGATTTTTTTTCACACGTGAATTTTTATGTAATTGGTCTTATCTTAACAATAATAACATCGTTGTTTTGTGGAGAAAAGTGAGGTTGGCATCAGTTTTAAAATAAGGTATGTCTGGGGGCAAATAGGACCAGGTGAAGCAGGGCGCGGAGGACCACGGTCTTATATGCTCCTCTCATTGCTAATTCAAGAATTGTAACTAATAATAGATTTCCTTATTGTTGCAGATGACAAATTATTAAAGAGATTACAATTTCCGCCTTGGAGAGAAAAGGGAACGGTAGCGGCAGTTAATTCTGTACATAATGGCATGAATATCAGACTGATTTCTGTAAGATACAATATCTCTAAGACTTGGTTGATAAAGCGCTTAAAATTGTTTAAGTCAAAGGCTGGTGCTGCTATTGTGGGTCCATTTCCAGGCAGTTTCAAGCCGATTTTTTCGAGTTTAGATGAAAGTGTGCTAGTACAGAACCTTTTGGATATGCAAAAAGGGTTTTGTGGGCTTACACCACTGGACGTTTGGCAAATTACTTTCTAAATTACAGCAGACTTATGCGCTTCAGATCTAGTTAACAAAACTATAAAATTAGCTGGAAACGATTGGCTAGCTGGCTTCATCAAAAACCATGACTTATCTATTCAAAATCCAGAGGCCACTGGCTTAAGCAGAGCGACTGGTTTTTTATTAAAAGTCAGTAATGCAATTAATGAATCGTAGAATTTAGGGTAAAATTACTTTTACTACAAATAATATTTAAAAATTCGACGAAACCGGAATTTCTACCTGCAAAATCCTTGTAAAATATTAGCAAGAAAAGGTCAAAAGCACCTGGTAAGCGGAGAGAAGGGTTCAAATATTACAGTTGGCTGTGTAGTTTCTGCTGCAGGAAATTGTATCCCTCATTTCTTATGTTTCCAAGAAAAATGATGTCACCGCTGTAGGCACTATATGGTGTGCTGGGTGACTGTTCTGAGTGGATGCGCTGTGAGCTTTTGTTATTATATTTGGACCAGTTAATAAAGCATACTAAGCCATCTGAACAAAATCCCGTTTCACTTATCCTTGATGGCCACGCCAGTCACAGCTAATGGGGTTAACAAAGCCAAAGTCAGTCATATAATACTTCCTTAATTACATCCCCTGCAGAAATATCTTGGAACCCCTGGATTTGTGTCTCTTTGGGCCAGTGGAAAAGCATTGTTCTCGTAAGTCTGACTTCTATGGACCCCGCTCTGGCGCGGCAACTGCAATTTATTTAACTACAGATTTTTTTCAATGCATTCCGCGAGGTGGCTACTGTTGAAAAGGCATAAAGGGATTTGAAAAAAAGTACGATTTTTTCCGACAACCTGATTTATTGAACGAAACTAAATTTTTACCTTAGGAAGTTTTCATGGACCCAATCAGCATAATCGAATATAAACCGATTAATGCAAGAAGTGAGATGTTCTCCTATACAAGAGGGGATGGAGATAAATTTCGAAAATACTGCTCCTCATCCCCAAAATCTAGATGAAGAGGAAAATCGTAGTTTGTCTAATTCAGGTTGTTCTTTTGCGACTGCCCTGCAAAAATATTGACCAAGACCCTCAAATTTTAGAAGAAGAAAAAACCCACACCAGAGGAACAAAGAAAAACTGCAAATTTCTAACCAGTACACCTGTGACGAGAACTTCGAGAGGCAAGAAGAGTTAAAGAAACTAAAGCCACGCTCGAAATTGAGAAACATTACCGAAGAAACACCTTAAATCGCTGCCAAAGCAACTCCTGTCTAAAGAAGAGCTACCAGAACCAGAAAAGACCACGTCTAAGCAGTGACAGTGAATCAGATCTTGAAACGCCGAAAACGAAACAGGCAGGATTTAAATGATTATTAATAAAATTTCAAATGATGACATCCACGAAACTGATTCCGCTTCAGAACCATGCTTATACTGTACTGAACTCTATGGTGAAAGTGCACAAAGTGAAGAGTGGACTAAGTGACAATTATGCAGAAAATGAGCACACGATGGGTGCGCCAGCGTAGAAGAAGAGAAAAACCAATTTGTATGTAATTTGTGCATTGACTAAATAGTGGTCCCTGTTTCTCCGAAACATGAGACATATAGAACCACTTGTTTTTTCCGTTTATGAAAAATATATTTGATCTTCTCATTTATTATACATTTTGTTTATTGTAGTTGAGCTATTGTTTTATGGTTATATGTATTTATTTTCTATAAATTCGTTAACGTAAAGGGATTATTTAGGTAATTGATTTAGGGTACTCTATTTGCCTCGCTCTCCCCTATAATTAATTATGAAGGTTATTATTTTAGCTAGAGAAAAACATTAGCTATTGATATTCAAAACAACATTTTATGAAAATGCGTTACCATAGTGTACTTTTTGTAAATATTTCACATACCACAAAGTTTATTCTTAGAGGAAACGTCGATTAATAATTAAATAGCACTTACCATTTGAAACATAATTTATTTAAAATGCTGAATTTGTGGGAGGAACTTCGACATTTCGTGAAGTTTGACACTGAGATAATTCTAGTTCGAAAAGCTTATACATTATTTCCCAGATTTAACCTCGGTAACCCACATTTACATCTTAATTATTAATTGTACATAAAAGAGTTCTAAATAGGCAAATCATAATTTATGCGGTTTAAATCCTGTGATTTTAGTGAATTCTCATAGAAAAAATTCACTGATGAGGAGATAGCGACTTTTGAATTTTGAACAAATTTCTTCAAATGAGCGCTAATTAGGCACCCTAGAACGCATACATAGTGGTTAGTTTCAATTTATATATGTTTATATATATATATATATATATATATATATATATATATATATATATATATATATATATATATATATATATATATATATATATATATATATATATATATATATATATATATATCACACCGATAACTCAAAAAGTAAGAGGCCGATTTTAGTGAAATTAAGCAGGTACCTTCCTTTTGTAAGTGGCTTGGACAGGTTGGTTAGTCAGGAAAATCGGACTAGGTTTTACGAGAAAATTTTGAGTTTATTTCCTAAAAACTTATTATGTTCGAAAATGACAAACATTGGCAACCAAATTTGGTAAGCTGGCTCACATTCTAAAAATTAAACCATATGCCGAAATTTAGAAAAATATGGGCATTTAATGAAAAAAAATATCAGTGCCACTTAAAATCACAGAAGACGCAATACAATATTATTGTATCCACTAAGTGAAGATTTGTACCTGTGATAAGCACAGATAATCTTGATTAACTTATATTTAAACTGATTAACTTATACTTAAAAATATTGCATGTTTCAAACAAAATCTATCAAATATTACAGATAAGGTTTATTTTTGTTCGTGCAAAAAGGTCAAGAAGTATGAGAAAATTCACTTTGAAAGTTTTATAATTTTTCTCTTGTAAATGCCAAAGTGGAGATTTGAAACGTCAAAACTTAGTAATGTTTAAATAAAGCTTCTATAACTAATGCGGTTTCTGAATGGCAAGTATTGCAAGAAATGTATATGAGAAGGTACTACATTTATATTTCAAATGTTCTCATTTGATTACAATATTTACAAAAATGTATCTAAAATAGACCTTACATATTACAAATAAATAGCCGAATACCATATCTGGGAGAAAGTTGTCAGCATGAACGTTGGGGGATGTTTCAAGTCCCAGTGACTGAATTTTTGTTTTAACTTTTTTTTCTTTGATTCAATTTTAACGTTGTCTGATCATACTATAGAATCCCAATAATTTTTATAGCAACTATTTGTTGAAAAAATTACTAATTAGGGGATAAGAATTTTTAAGACGTTAAGTCAAATTTTAATAGCAGCTGTTGTTGTCCTTAGTTGGTAAAACCGGTCCATAGTTAACACAGACGATGTTTTTTCTGTGGCTTCAGAAATACTTGTTTTCTTCTCTGCAGAATTTTCCGAAAACATTTTAGTAAAATGAAGGACAATGATGATTGAAACTGAATCTTAAGGCTTTGCTAACCACATTTCTTACGACATATCGTCTACATAATCCGTATTTGTTCCAAATTCGTTGTCTGAAAATTGCAAATTTTGATATTTCAATCGCGACTTTGATGTTTCTTGAAAAATTAGTTTCATTTTTTGGAGCATCACCAGGTAAAATGATTTTCCCTGTAGAAAAGGTTTCTATTTATGTGTTTAGATCAGATCTTGAATATTTCTAAATTTATTTAATTGATTTTGATTAGCGAATACTCTTATACAAAATGTTCTTTAAATAACGAATTTTCTTGTAACTAAATTTCATTTATTTTCTCTTGTGTGAAAAATTATTTTACTGAGTTTTGATGTAACATTTTTTTTAACGAAATTCGTCGAAAATAATCGTGTTTTTTTTAAATTTTCAATTTAAATTGCAGATTAGGTATGAATTTTATGTATTTTTTAGTAATATTTTGGGTAGAAAATATTTAATGAGTTTTCGCAGAAAGTTGTTTGTTGCCGTAGAAATCATTTTTTTGCAAGATTTTTGTTTTTGGTAATTAATAATAAATGTTTAACAAGTTATTTTAAAAAAAATATTTTCAGATTTTCGTAAAAAAATTGTTTGAAAATTTTCATGCAAATTTTTTTTTTGTGTGAAGGTTTTTGTGAATAATTATATCTTGGCAGGTGGGTAAATATCTTTAAGAGTCTGCTTTCCCAGGAAAATGGAACCAGTTATGTCGGGAACATTTTAAGTTTTCTTCCCGAACATTTTTGTACTTTTTTAAACAATAAAGTTATTAGATGAAATATGGTACATTTCTTCTAGTATACAGGCCACCAAATTTCATGACTGTTTTCCTACAAAAAGACATGTTTGCTCTGAAAAATATTTATATTAAAAATTCATTATCATAACGCACTTGCTGCGTCCAGAGTCTCTATGTTGTTAAATACTACTTGAGCCGGCGACTAGAGTTAATAAATGAGTCAAGTGATTGACTGACAAAAAGAGAGTGTCATGACTTGCAGACCGTAAGAGCCATAGTGGCTGCCAACTGCTGGACAGATCCGTACTACTTTAATCCGATTGACATAATCAGAAACAGAAAAACAAACCAGCTTTACTGAAGCTTGAACCAATGTGACGCAGAGATAAACTCTTTAAGCATATTTTAATAATATCTTCTTGACGTGTCTTAAATAGAGCTCGAGACGCAGCGTTACAGTGCGTTACAGTAGGGAATTTCCATATGAACTATAAACTATTAACACCGCATATAACTAAAATTAATACTTTAAAATTAGCCTGAAAGTGTAGCATAATATAGTGGAAATGTAAAAAAAATTAAGTCAAGTCTCCATAAGAAAGCTTTTAAAATAGTTAATTTTTTATCTATAAGCTTAAACATAAGACGTCATATAAGATCTAGACGGTCATTGAATGTGTTTCAGTGGCAATTCTACTAATTCTGTAATTAATTGTTGCGTGTACTTGTAATGATAATATATCTCGGACATGATGTCCATTCCAAGTAACATGTGAACAAAACGTTAGTTAACCTATCCTTAAATAGCTCAGTGGTAGCGTGTTTGTCTTCTACGCATAAGGTTGCGTGATCGATTCCGGCTCGATGAATGTATGTTTTTTTTATTGTCTTATTTGGAGAAACCACAATGTACAGATTGCATACGTTTTGAACAAGATCTCATTTTTGTTTAAAAAGCCTGAATAACTTTGTCACCTTTGAGTCTAAAATTATAATATTCAGCAGACATTTTCTTTTTATTGACCGTTTGACTAGGTTGACTAAAATGAAATCATTCGGGCGATTAATAAGGAAAAATAACTGCTACGTTTATAATTTGCAGATACTTTACTTTTCTAAATATGAATAAAATTTCCTTCTGGGAAGCTTTTGCAACTTTAATGAAATTTGTAATACAAGTTTCTTTTAAAAAGACTTACACTATCTACAGATGGAGCAAAAGCTATCTAATTTTCTAGCTTCATAGAAAATTGAGTTTTGGGAATTTTTCTCAAAATGAGTTAGCACATAAGGTTTTTTAATAATAGAGTAATATCTATGGTATCACTTTAGAAATAATTATTTAAATGTGCTCGTACTAGGACCTCTAAAACGATCTTCAGGATCTGTGTAAGTTTAAAGCATTAATTTTAGTAATATATGCCGTATAAAAATGGTGTACAGTTCTTATGGAAATGCACTACTAGAACGCACTTGCTGTTTCCCGAAATTTTTTTCTATAAAGCCAGGAGATCAAAAGTTGGTATATATAGAGTGGCGCATTGAAAACGAAACAGACCGATTTGCGTCCAGAGAAATATTTTTTTAAGAAACGCTGAAACGTCAATTTTAATATTGAGGGGGACATGTCCTGACATAAAACTCAACTTTTTCACATCAACCCCATCATTTGAAAACCCTTTCCTTTCTGAATTCAGCACACAAATTTTTTTGGAAGTTTTATCAACTTGTTTGAAAATTATTCACAGTTGAAATAGTCAATGTTTTGTTGGTTTGTAAACAAAAAATTGACTATCAGAACATTTCTTATCAGTTTATCGGTCGGTTTGATACTTGATAGTACAACCGAAAATTAATTTCACAATGGTGTATTCTGTAGAAGAAAGAGTTGAAATAATTACTTTTTTTCAAAAACGATGACTGTGCCAACCGTACCGCAAATTTGTTTAATGAACGACATCCGAACAGACATGTTAACAGAAAATACATTTTGGAGTTAGTTACAAAGTTTCGACAAAGTGGTACAGCAGCCAACAAAAAACGGGATCCTGAACGTGAATTTTCGGTTAGAAATGAGACTACTGAGATTAAAGTTTTAGGACAAATTGCTGCAGACCCAACTTTGAGCACGAGAAAATTGGCCACTGTTTCAAACATCAAAAGAAGAACCATTCAGCGAATATTGAAGCATCATAAATTTCACCCGAATAAAATTCATCTTGTACAACTGAATGAAGATGATTTTGATCGGCGGCTGGAGTTTTGTGAAGTTACGACTGCACGAATAGCTGATAACGGGAACTTTCTGTTCAATATTTGTTTTACAGACGGGTGTACGTTTTTATTAAACTCTACAATCAATCGTTATAATTGTCGTTATTGGGTAGATAATAATCCAAGAAATTTTCACAAAGTCCACACTCAAACTGCACAGAAATTGAGTGTCTGGACTGGCATTTTTGGAGACCGTTTAATCGGACCAATTTTTCATGATAGACATTTGAGTGGCGAAACGTATTTGGAGTTACTAGAAGATATCGTTTACCCTCTACTAATCGATATTGTTGGAAATGATGATCGCTATCAAGAAAATCAATTAAATCATTTTTCACAACGTGTTAGGGTGTTTTTGAACAGAGAGTTTCCAGAGCAATGGATTGAGCGTAGAGGTGCTATTGAGTGGCCCACTAGATCACCTGATTTAACTCCTTTAGACTTTTTTATGTGGGGACATCTAAAGAGTATAATTTTCGAAACAGAACCGGAGTCTCTGGAAGAATTACGACGACGCATTGTTAAAGAATGCCGTCTAATAACTCCACAAATGCTCCAGAATGTCAGAGCTCGTTTTGAACAAAATTTGTACTTTTGTATGGAAGCTGGTATTCAACAATTTGAACACTTACTTAACTGAATAAATATTTTTGAACGTTTCGTTTTGTTTTTTAGTTTTTTTTTTTAACGGAAAATTGACTAAATAATAATTTTTAAACGAGTTGATAAAACTTCCAAAAAAATTAGTGTGCTAAATTCAGAAAAGAAAGAGCTATCAAATGATATAACATTCGTCCCATGTTCCCGATTTAAAATATAAGGGTTGTTATCACCACCCTTAGGGGGTTGATGTGATAAAGTTGAGTTTTATGTCAAAACATGTCCTCTTCAATATTAAAATTGACAGGTTTCAGCGTTTCTTAAAAAAAATTTCTCTGGACGCAAATCGGTCTGTTTCTTTTTTAATGCGCCACCCTGTATAGGGTACGTAAGGCTCTTCAAAAACACTTTCATAATACAAAAGTGTTTCAGAACAAAATTTATTTCCTATTTATAAAAGGACTGTACCTATCAAATTATAAATGTGGCAGGTACTTTTTGTTATTAATCGCTTGGATGAATTCGTTTTAGTCAATTCAATCAAACCGGTTTTTCCTGAGAAAATGAACAAAGCTTTTAAAAACAAATTTGTTGGTAATCTGCGAAACTCATTAAATATATTTTAATAGCATATCAGATTGTTTGCTGTTACCCAAACTTCGTGAAACCGTTTCATACTTAATACAGCAATAGAAACATTTTATGTGGCTACAAGAATAGAAGAAAATGGGGAAACATCGACTACTTTTTCGGCGATATTCTTTCTTTAGGAACTTAAAACAGAACATTTGCACTGGTAACAAGTTCTACAATTAATAACATAAAATTACATATGATTTTTAAGTTAACTTAAATTATAATTATGTCGAGTAGGTACTTTAGAAACTTTATACTCTATTACTGGGAACTGTTTTGTCCATTTAATAAATATCTTTTTAGGTTCATCGTGGAGAACCTGGGTGGTTCAGGGGTAAGAACGTGTGCCTCTGAACCGAAGGGTACTGGGTTCGATCCCAGGGTACTCCTTTCACTTTTTCAGTACAAACTGTAACATTAACGTCAACCGAGGTTCTGGCATTGTGTTTGAGTAAGTTGAAGGTCTGCACGTTCCGCCCTTCGGAGGGGGCGTAAATCCATCGGTTTCATGTCCATGCGATGTTGGGCACGTTAAAGAACCCTACCCTGCTTACAGAAAGGCAGGGGTTCGGCAAAATTTCCGGGATAGTGAGGTGAAACTGTCTGGCGTCGGTGATTGGCGATAGTCACGGAAATAGACCGACGTTAAAGAAACAAAACACACACACACACACACACACACAGGTTCATTGTGAATGTGTGCATCTGATGTATGTTTCTGAGGTCTTCTGGAATAGTCTTAAATGATCCTATGCTCCTCGCAATCACACTGTTGAGTTTTATATTTCGTCGCATGAGTTCCACAGGGTTCTAAGTAAACCGTTGGGAAAAATTGAGATTTTTTGTTGTAACTATGTAAAAATGAATTCTGCATGTGTTGGTCGCACTACAAAAGGAAGGCACATGTTGAATTTTATCAAAATCTGTCTATTATTTTTTGAGTTATCGGTGTGGTACCTATATATATATATATATATATATATATATATATATATATATATATATATAATATATATATATATATATATATATATATATATATATATATATATATATATATATATATATATATAAACATATGAAAATTCAAACAGACCTCGGATATGGGTTCTACGGGTCCTAGATCGCGCTCATTCGAAGAAATTTTTTCAAAAGTCGGGATCTCCCCATTAGTGAATTTTTTCTAAAAAAATTCACTTAAAGTTTAATTTTGGTACGTAGTAAGATATGTATGTATCAATGGAACATATAAACCAAAATTACTTTTTTATTTTTTTACACACAAATTTACAGTTTTATATATATATATATATATATATATATATATATATATATATATATATATATATATATATATATATATATATATATATATATATATATATATATATATATATATTATATCTACCATCGGTACCTCTCTATAAGATAACTTTTAAAATAAAAACTCGCTAAAAAAGTTTCTTACGAAACCATCTCTCGGCCGGTCGGAACATGTTGCTCGTAGGGCACGTAGTTTGTGAGATTTTCAACTGGTCGTTTTTGCCCCACGGTCACTGTTACTCCACTTTCCCCTACTTGTTTTCTTTTTCACCACTTCGTCAGATCGTCAGATAAAGAAAAATTTTGCTGTAAAGCCGCAGAAGAAGCCTTTACGTATTTAGATATTAGGTTGCATAATTTTTCATATACTTTATTAGCGAATTTTCATATACAAAATTTTCCTATAATAACGGATTTTCTAACCAAAAATTTAAAAAAATATATTTCTTTCAAGGAAATTTGCTAAAAAATGTTTTGCGGTTACACAGTCTATTATTTTTAGCCATATCTGTAAAAAAATACTTATTGAGACGCCACGATTTTGAATTTTGTAAAGATTGCTTTAAATGAGCGCCAATTAGGCCCCTTACAACCAATATCGGGGGTCAGTTTCAGTTTTCGTATGTTAACATATACACAGGGTGACGCAATTCTAAGGAAAAACTCAATACATCCCCTATTTTACAAAATAAGGGAAAAAATTATATAGGGTGTGTTGATCTGCATTTTAGACAACTAAGTTGACAATCACAAGGTGATAATATCTTTTTATTGAATATTTAATATTCAGACATCTTACAATAGAGGCATATTCCCTAGTAACTGGAAAACTGATCGAGTACAACCCGTCCCCAAGAAAGGATTCAAAGCGCTTCCTAGCAACTACAGGCCTATTTCTCTCCTTTCAGTCGTCTCTAAAGTGACAGAAAAGTATATAAACACCGAATTACTAAAATTTTTTGAAAAACACAGTCTAATCCACGACAAGCAGTATGGATTCCGTCAGCGCAGATCGACTGCCGACCTCCTTTCCTTTGTCACCCATTCTTGGAACAAGTCTATGGAACAACACGGTGAATCCCAGATTGTTGCTCTAGACATATCAAAAGCATTCGACCAAGTCTGGCACGCAGCGCTGCTTAATAAACTTCCGGCCTATGGCCTACCACCAAAACTTTGTACCTGGAAAGCAAATTTCCTCTCCAACAGAAGCATTTCTGTTGTTGTGGATGGCCATTCCTCTAAACTGTATCCAATTAATGCAGGAGTTCCTCAAGGTTCAGCTTTAGCCCCTACTTTGTTTCTTCTCCATATCAATGACCTCCTCTCTAGAACATCCAACCCAGTTCACAGTTACGCGGACGACAGCACCCTCCACTCAAATATACAATATTCTAAGCCTGTATCTTTAGCCCAATTAGACGAGGATCGCAGACTCATGGAGGGTTCTGTCTCCGTGGATCTCCAAAAAATATTAGACTGGGGAAGCAGAAATCTTGTACAATTCAACCCCACCAAATCACAGTCTTGCTTTCTTTCTCATAAGAGACACACCAGCCCTAGACCCATCACAATAAACAACCATGTTATTCAAAGTAATGAGTCCTTTTCACTTGTTGGCATTTCTGTGGATCGAAATCTCAATTGGCACCAACATGTCACATTAATTGCAGAAGCAGCTGCTAAGAAATTAGGTTTCCTCTTCCGGGCTCGCAAATACTTTTCACCAGCTAATCGCTATACCTTATATACTTCACAAATAAGACCAAACCTCGAATACTGCTCCCACATCTGGGGTGCCGCTGCCGCTTCTACACTCGCTATACTGGACTCCATTCAGAAGAGGGCTATACGTCTCATCGGTGACCCTACCCTTACCCAAAGGCTGCCATCACTTGCCCACCGACGTGCCGTTGGTGACCTCTCTCTCTTTTATAGGTATCTGCACGGGAACTGCTCAGAGTGCCTCCACCTGCTGCCCCCAACAGATCTACCAGGGGAACAGAGCGAATGCACCCTTTTACTGTCCAGGTCAGCAGACATAGAACATTGTTATGCCCGCTCTTTTGTCCCGAGGACTTCCAAGTTGTGGAATTCCTTGCCGGCACATGATTTTCCTTCTCCCCCGAACCTCCAAACCTTCAAGTCTAGAATTAACAAGTTGCCTCTTTCCTCCTTGTCGACTCTCACGGTACAATAGTATTTAGGCTATAAGTCCTCGTGGTGTGTTGTTGAAATAAAAATAAATAAATAAAATTTACTTTTTATCTTGGTTTTACTATGTATCAAAATTTTATCTTCATGGGAAATTGAGGTTTTTGGTACCTACATTGGATTTTTTTAAATTTTCGTCTTGAACACTTTTTTAGCAACCTTTGATATAAAAAATTCGCTTATGACGACGTCGCCACTTTGAGACTTAAGAAAACAAAATTTTCAGTTGAATGTGAACTAACACCTTTAGAAAACAATATCCGTGGTCATGGTAACCATAGAGTTTAATCCTGCCTACCAGCCAAATTCTTGCGCAGCAAAATTTCCGTGTGTGAGTGTAACCGGTGTTGCCACTTCTACTCCTCGTGACATAATTCAACAATTGTATTTTAAAATTTGACGCAGCAAGTGTGTTATAGTAAGAAATACGATATCATCACGATTTTATATATATATATATATATATATATATATATATATATATATATATATATATATATATATATATATATATATATATATATATAGAGAGAGAGAGAGAGAGAGCCTTAGGAGGAAGTAACGGTCGTCACTTGTTAGTTCTAAAAACTCAGAATCTCATTTCAGGGCATTCGAGATTTTAGGGCAGTTACACCAATTACGAAAGACAAACTATTCTCTTACCGAAAACTGAACTAAAGTAAATAGCAAAAATAGAGTAGCAACAAACTGTTGGTCACAAGAACAGAATACATGGCATTTCAGAGAGTAATAAATGGTCTTCCATTGACTTAATTAGGCTCAGTGAGACATTTGAAAATTACTCATGTTTTGAGGATGGAGTATTCTTTGGCAGATTTTTTGTTATATCATTAGCTAGATGCATTTAAAAATGCCGTAAGTGTGTCACTTCATGTTATTATAGTAACTTTACCTCCTGAAGGGATTATTGACATGTATTATCTCCACATGTTGGAAACCGAGGAAGGGGGAGCCAGAATAGCATAAACAGCCATTCATTATATCCACTCAATTGCCGTTGAGCAGATGCGTTACAAATGACACAAGAGTGCCAGAGCAACTTGAAGACCTGAAGGGCTATGGACTAGACGGTTTTGTGATTTCAAGTCAGCCCGATCAAATCCGGTTAGATATTATGGAAACCTTTCGGTAAGCACTGGTTTGAGTAGTGATACGAGATACTCAGGATTATTTTCTCACCAATCACCTTCCAATGGAAAGATGCACACACTCGTGTCCAAACTCTTCTTTGGAATGTTCATGCTGTTCTGGCTCATCCTTCCTCAGTCCTCAATATGTGGATATAATGCATGCCAATAATCTGCTCAGGTTACAAATTTACTATGTTAAAACGAAGTGTGCCATTTTTAAATGCAACTATCCAGTGGCAGTTGGGCGGATATAACAAAAAATCTGCCAAAGAATACTCCATCCTCAAAACATGACAAATCTTTAAATGTCTCACTAGGCCTAACTAAGTCAATGGAAGGCTAATTCCCGGAAATTCCATGTATTATGTTTTTGTGACCAACCAAAGGAACCAAATGTGTAGCAAGTGCTACGTTATTCTCCTCTTAATATAGCTGTGTAAGAGTTTTAAAAATGTTATGTTTGACCGTCTCTTTCCAGTACCAAGATCGTCTAATTGTCATTTTCTAACATGAACTTTTACTATCAAATTTTACGTTTGCATCGAAATTGCCAATCTAGTAAAGTGCTGATCGAAATTTATGTCGATTTAAAATAATATTGCCAATTAGTATTAAAGCTATAGGACAATGGAGTTTATCCTACTATTTTCTAGGGGACTATAAAAGGAACCTTTATGTACATATATAGAAACATACAAACTCAACTTTTATTTTCCTGACTAGATGACTTGGTAAATCTCGTATATACCATCTTCTCGGTTCACTTACCGCAATCGTCCCCAGAGCAAGGTAAACTATATAACATCGATCTCTAATAGTTATATTATATCTCTTTAGCCCAATTAGACGAGGATCGCAGACTCATGGAGGGTTCTGTCTCCGTGGATCTCCAAAAAATATTAGACTGGGGAAGTAGACATCTTTTACAATTCAACCCCACCAAATCACAGTCTTGCTTTCTTTCTAATAAGAGACACACCAGCCCTAGATCCATCACAATAAACAACCATGTTATTCAAAGTAATGAGTCCTTTTCACTTCTTGGCATTTCTGTGGATCGAAATCTCAATTGGCACCAACATGTCACATTAATTGCAGAAGCGGCTGCTAAGAAATTAGGTTTCCTCTTCCGGGCTCGCAAATACTTTTCACCAGCTAATCTCTATACCTTATATACTTCACAAATAAGACCAAACCTCGAATACTGCTCCCACATCTGGGGTGCCGTTTCCGCTTCTACACTCGCTATACTGGACTCCATTAAGAAGAGAGCTATACGTCTCATCGGTGACCCTACCCTCACCCAAAGGCTGCCATCACTTGCCCACCGACGTGCCGTTGGTGACCTCTCTCTCTTTTATAGGTATCTGCACGGGAACTGCTCAGAGGAGCTTTCTTCCATAGTGCCTCCACCTGCTGCCCCCAACAGATCTACCAGGGGAACAGAGCGAATGCACTCTTTTACTGTCCAAGTCAGCAGACATAGAACATCTTGTTATGCCCGCTCTTTTGTCCCGAGGACTTCCAAGTTGTGGAATTCCTTGCCGGCACATGATTTTCCTTCTCCCTCGAACCTCCAAACCTTCAAGTCTAGAATTAACAAGTTGCCTCTTTCCTCCTTGTCGACGCTCACGGTACAATAGTATTTAGGCTATAAGTCCTCGTGGTGTGTTGTTGAAATAAAAATAAATAAATAAAATTCTCTTTTTATCTTGGTTTTACTATGTATCAAAATTTTATCTTCATGGGAAATTGAGGTTTTTGGTACCTACATTGGACTTTTTTTAATTTTCGTCTTGAACACTTTTTTAGCAACCTTTGATATAAAAAATTCGCTTATGACGACGTCGCCACTTTGAGACTTTAGAAAACAAAATTTTCAGGTGAATGTGAACTAACACCTTTAGAAAACAATATCCGTGGTCATGGTAACCATAGAGTTTAATCCTGCCTACCAGCCTAATTCTTGGGCAGCAAAATTTCTGTGTGTGAGTGTAACCGGTGTTGCCACTTATACTCCTCGTGACATAATTCAACAATTGTATTTTGAAATATTGACGCAGCAAGTGTGTTATAGTAAGAAATACGATATCATCACGATTTAATATATATATATATATATATATATATATATATATATATATATATATATATATATATATATATATATATATATATATATATATATATACATACATATATATATATATATATATATATATATATATATATATATATATATATATATATATATATATATATATATATATATATATATATATATATATATATATATATATATATATATATATATATATATATATATATATATATATAGAGAGAGAGAGAGAGAGAGAGAGAGAGCCTTAGGAGGAAGTAACGGTCGTCACTTGTTAGTTCTAAAAACTCAGAATCTCATTTCAGGGCATTCGAGCTTTTAGGGCAGTTACACCAATTACGAAAGACAAACTATTCTCTTACCGAAAACTGAACTAAAGTAAATAGCAAAAATAGAGTAGCAACAAACTGTTGGTCACAAGAACAGAATACATGGCATTTCAGAGAGTAATAAAAGGTCTTCCATTGACTCAATTAGGCTCAGTGAGACATTTGAAAATTAGTCATGTTTTGAGGATGGAGTATTCTTTGGCAGATTTTTTGTTATATCATTAGCTAGATGCATTTAAAAATGGCGTAAGTGTGTCACTTCATGTTATCATAGTAACTTTACATCCTGAAGGGATTATTGACATGTATTATCTCCACATGTTGGAAACCGAGGAAGGGGGAGCCAGAATAGCATAAACAGCCATTCATTATATCCACTCAATTGCCGTTGAGCAGATGCGTTACAAATGACACAAGAGTGCCAGAGCAACTTGAAGACCTGAAGGGCTATGGACTAGAGGGTTTTGTGATTTCAAGTCAGCCCGATCAAATCCGGTTAGATATGATGGAAACCTTTCGGTGAGCACTGGTTTTAGTAGTGATACGAGATACTCAGGATTATTTTCTCACCAATCACCTTCCAATGGAAAGATGCACACACTCGTGTCCAAACTCTTCTTTGGACTGTTCATGCTGTTCTGGCTCATCCTTCCTCAGTCCTCAATATGTGGATATAATGCATGCCAATAATCTGCTCAGGTTACAAAGTTACTATGTTAAAACGCAGTGTGCCATTTTTAAATGCAACTGTCCAGTAGCAGTTGGGCGGATATAACAAAAAATCTCCCAAAGAATACTACATCCTCAAAACATGACAAATCTTTAAATGTCTCACTAGGCCTAACTAAGTCAATGGAAGGCTAATTCCCGGAAATTCCATGTATTATGTTTTTGTGACCAACCACAGGAACCAAATGTGTAGCAAGTGCTACCTTATTCTTCTCTTAATATAGCTGTGTAAGAGTTTTGAAAAGCTTATGTTTGACCGTCTCTGTCCAGTACGAAGATCGTCTAATTGTCATTTTCTAACATGCTGTTTTACTATCAAATTTTACGTTTGCACCGAAATTGCTAATCTAATAAAGTGCTGATCAAAATTTATGTCGATTTAAAATAATATTGCCGATTAGTATTAAAGCTACGGGACAATTGAGTTTATCCTACTATTTTCTAGGAGACTATAAAACGAACCTTTATGTACATATATAGAAACATACAAACTCAACTTTTATTTTCCTGACTAGATGACTTGGTAAATCTCGTATATACCATCTTCTCGGTTCACTTACCGCAATCGTCCCCAGAGCAAGGTAAACTATATAACATCGAGCTCTAATAGTTATATTATATCTCTTCCTTTTCAAACGTCGAACATCAAACATCTCCGTATTGAGGATGACTAGCCATATCAGCAGCAGGCACAGGCAATTAACTAATATATTGCTTTGTTTGTTCACTTTTATTTGTTCTTTCCACGTTGCCGATGCCGATGCTCACAAATTGTTTCCCAAGAAATTTTAAAAGGCTATAAAGCCAGCCAGATCCATCGATAAAGCGAATACTTTTATATTTGGAAGCGAGTTAGGGAAAAAGTTAAATTAAGTCCATCTAAGTAAATGTAACGTGAGCGCATCCCCGTGTTGCGGTCTGATCAAAGTAAGCCATTATTGAAAGCGGATCACTTTTTACTAAGTTAAAAAGCTCTATCCAGTTCGATCTCATCGGTAAATTAAGACATGCACTGCAACCTGACAGGTTGACTTGTTTTTGCATTTCTGCGGATAAGTTGAATGATTTGCAACTTGAATTACAGTGTGTTATTATGCAAGTCTCTCCTTATTACAACAGCCCGTTTAACCAGTCTAGTACACAACAAAATCTAATTGCACGTAATTACTACTAGCCTGAATACAAATCGATCAAGTTTTGCTAGAAAATAATGGAGCGATTATAGAAAATGAGGTAGACATTTCTTTTAGCGAGTAGTTGAAACGGAAGACATTGATTGGTGTCTAATTGTAGATTCTATAAAGCGTGTTATTCCACATTGTTTAAAAGTTGTTAAGTTTTTCAAAATATAAACAAACAACCCAACCTTTGACATGTGACAGGAACCAACATGTACATTGAGAAAATGACATTTAATATACTCATACCATGCTTGATTGCTTCATAAAATTCGCATTTTAATACACACTTTTTAATAAAGTACATATATGATTAATTAATACCTTTAAAAATAACTTTAGACAAATCTTTTTTGAAATAAGCATGTTATTCCATAGAATTATCTAATAATAGATACACTTTAACAACTCTGGACGCAGATTATTAGCGAATTTTCTTAAGTTTTACAACTAATAAACCAACTTAACTTGACCGGTTCAAAGTCATTTATGTTAAATTTATTTATCTGTGTATTACAGATAGATAGCCTTCCAATGCCATCCCTTTACCTACCTAACCCCCCCCCCCTATACACACACACATGCCCAATTGAAGTGGTAAGCTTTTGTACAATTCATTTGTAAAGTATCTGAATTTTTTAGTGAATTTTCTTTTAAAAAAATCACTAAGGTGGAGATTGCGACTTTCGAATTTTGAAAAAATGTCATTGAATGAGCGCGAAGTAGGTGTCCTAAAACACATATCCGGGGGCACTTTCGATTTTTATATGTTTATATATATATATATATATATATATATATATATATATATATATATATATATATATATATGTATATAAGTTAAGTTTATTTTAGAAAATGTTTTGTACACTTTCAAACAATAGACCTATTTTGATGAAATATCGTATTTTGTTTCTACTATATAGGTTATACTGGTGACCAAATTTGATGTCTGGTTTCTTAAAAAAAGGACATATTTGCTATTAAAAATATTTTTATGAAAATTCACTACCATAACGCACTTGCTGCGTCCATACTTTTTAGTGCATTTTCTTTAAAAAATGCACTAATGAGGAGATCCCGACTTTGGAATTTTGAAAAAATTCCTTCAAATTAGCACTAATTAGGACGCCGAGAACACATATCCGGGATTATATATATATATATATATATATATATAGATATATATATATATATATATATATATATATATATATATATATATATATATATATATATATATATATATATATATATATATATATATATATATATATATATATACATATATGTTTATATATTTACGTGTCACACCGATAACTCGAAAAATAATGCGCCGATGAGCATCAAATGTAGTGAATACCTTGCTTTTGCAAGTGGCTTGGATAGGTTCGTTAGCCAGGAAAATCTGCCCAGTCCAAATAGATTAAACATTGCTTCGTTTTAAGTACACAGAAGAATTCCTTCTCAGTGACAGTTCTGAGCTGACTTTGAATGTCTCTAATTTGCACCACGTTAACTATAATGCATGTTTGTAAGAAAACAAACTCAGGACGCAGCAATTTCGTTATGGTAGCGAATTTTTATTAAAATCTGCTCAGTCCAAATAGATTAAACAATGCCTTGTTTTAATTAGACAGTCGGATTTCGACCACGTAATTATAATGCATATTTGTAAGAAAAGGAATTCGGGACGCAGCAATTGCGTTATGGTAGCAAATTTTTATTAAAATCTGCTCAGTCCAAATAGATTAAAGAATGCTTGTTTTAATTAGATAGTCGGATTCCCCGGTCCGTACAAGTGCTGAGCTGACCTTTAGTGTATCGAATTTCGACCACGTAGTTATAATGCATGTTTGTAAGAAAAGAAATTGGGGCGCAGTAACTGCGTTATGGTAGCAAATTTTTATTAAAATCTGCTCAGTCCAAAGAGATTAAAAAATGTTTTGTTTTAGTAAGATAGTCGGATTCCCCGGTCCGTGCAAGTTCTGAGCTGATCTTTAATGTATCGAATTTCGCCCACGTAATTATAATGCATGTTTGTAAGACAAGACGGGACGCAGCTAGTGCGTTATGGTAGAGAATTTTTATTAAATGCTTCAAATATGAATAACTCAATTTTCTATTAACCTATAAGGTTCGTTGGCCACGAAACAAATTTTTTCGGGAACATTTAAAGTTTATTTTCGAAACATTTTTGTACATTTTCAAACACAAAGCTTTTTGATGATATATGGTACCTTGTTTCTACTATATAGGTCATACTGGTAAGCACATTTGATGCCTGCTTTCTTTAAAAAACAAATTTTTGCTATTTAAAACATTTTTATGAAAATTCACTGCTATAACGCACTTGCTGGGTCCAGACTTTCGTTATTTATTTAATTTATTTTTATTATCGAATTTTCTTGTGCAAAATGTTATTTTAATTGCAAATTTTCTTATAAATGAATTTAATGAATTTTCTTTGAAGAAGCATTTGAGAATTTTTATATGAAATGTTATCCAATTGATGGAACATTTTTTAAATGAAATTCGTCAAAAATAAGGTTTTAATGGTTTTCGTGGAAACAAATTATTTTATTTGCAATTTTAATTACAGAGTAGGTATATAATTTAAATTTTATTAATGATTTTAGCAGAATTTTGTGTGAAAAATATTTAGCCAAATTTGATGCCTGCTTTCATTAAAAAAAAGACATATCTGGCATTAGAAATATTTTTATGAAAATTCACTACCATAACGCACTTGCCGCGTTCACACTTTTTTGCAATCAGCTTGTAACATCATTTGAGTGATATATTATATTGACGGAAACATGCTTTGAAGTAGAATTGTGTATAATAATCAGCTACTTAAATGTAACAGAATATGTGTCTTTGTGCAGAGAAAGGGATGTCATTGGAAGGTTGTCATACACACACTAGTTTAAAATAAATAAGTTGAAACAGGTTGAATGGAATGCTTAGCAGAAAGTGAGTTACGTTAACAAAACCTATGAAAATTCGCTACTTATGACTTAAGTTTTCTTTTTAATAGACAACGCCCTATTGAATCTAGTGATGGGAAAAACAGTTATTTTCTGTTAACAGTTGAAGCCGTGAACGTTATTTAATAATAACCGTTGAAAATAACGGCTTCAGTTATTTTCAACTGGATAGTCGATCGATAGTATCCTACATTCCCAAAGCTGTGAGCGAGAGCGAGCACACTAGTATAAATGCATTGTATTTTTACCCCGTTATTTCACGTAGTGTATAAATCTCAAATTTTGTCGATATGAAAAGGAAACAAAGGGTTAAGAAATTATAATAAGCGTGTCGTAAATCTTTTGCCACTCTGAACTGAAATCAGAAAGGAGTCTTATATTAGTATTTACTTAGATGTTTTAGGAAATATAAACTAGTCAATTCTAACAAATTTATTTTATGAGGGGTCTTTACGTAAATGTCAATGCCACAGCAAGAATCAATAAATATCATTATTTATCACGTCTTGGGACGTTAGACGTTAGAATTTTTATTGCTACACAGGGAGTGATTCTAAGAACTCCATAACATAACGTAGCTCATAAAATTTCGGTAAAAAAATTTGCCTTTATTCTGTACATATGGTTTGTTATTACATTATGCTTTTATTCTTTCTTAGAAAGATCTCTAGTTACATTTTAGGTTCACTGGTCATCTTTATCAGTCCACTTTTTAAAACTGTGCAAACAACAGCCAACATTATAAAAAATTGATTTTGAGTTTAAAAAAAATTGGAAGGTATATAGTATTAATTGTTTATTTACTTATTTTAATATTCGTTGTTTTAAAATTAGTTTCAAAAACTTAATAAAAAGACACCCCTTATTTTTCGCCAAAGAATCACCCTATATATATATATATATATATATATATATATATATATATATATATATATATATATATATATATATTCATTTAATTTTTTATATTTAAATGTATATAAATATTAAAAAATGTTGTATCATTATATTTTTTAATCAAGTTGATAACTATTATCAGAAAAACGAAAATGACGTGTTAACTGTTTTCTTAGGTAATGTATATAAATTTAAATAAATAAGTACTTTAATTTCACGTGAAATAACCATATTTTGCGTTGTCTATAGTGAAAGTAATAACACGTTTTTACAGAAATTCATCTTTTCACCCAACATTTTTTATTATTAAATATTTGGCTTTACATACTAGTGGGAAACTCAACTGTTTCAAAAATAACAGATTCTCAGTTTAACAGAATAAGTAGTAGTAGTGTCCGTATGCCGTATCCCCATCAACAACTGGTTAAAGTTAAAATTAAAATTAAACCGTTTTATTGTACCGAAGATCCTACATTCCTAAATCTGTGAGCGAGAACGAGCACACTAGTATAAATAATTATGTTATGAAGTACAGTCCGCTCTATACTGTATACCCATACATATTTAGCATTCCCAATCTCAAGGCTATTCATCCCGTTAAATGGTTAAATAACAGTTGCCGATGAAAACAGATGTTTATTCATCGAACCTAGTTGCAGTAGAACTGAAACAGACACGACTCCGAATTCTAGTTTAGTGTAAAAAGTGTTATTGTTTAAGCTGTTATTTTTATAAATCCATAACTGGTGGTTACCGTTACGGCTCGGTAACGGTTTAAAAATAACTGACATTTAAATAACGACCCATCACTAATTGAATCTTTACTCAACGCAATACTCTTAAAAAAATCTTAAGGTGGTGATCTCGTCACAAGCGAATTTTTGTACGAAAATATGAGTAATGACTAAGGGTCAATATGTGAATCAATGCAAGCTCAGATTTTTCGTAAATGCTACCATTAGAGAAACTGACTCATATGCAGACGGAATTCTTCCACATATAAAAATTCCCAGAATTATCAGAATATATCTTGTCCTTAAGCAGGTATTAAAATAATCACATATCATTCACATTAAGCGATAGCCTACAAAATGGTTTAGTTAAATAACAAACTTGTAGAAAATAAAATAACTTTTTGGATATACCTATATCATTTTCAGTTATACATCAAAACATGCAAAAACTAAACTAATAATTTTCTAAAACATATTACAAATAGCCACAGTAGCTAATTTTAAAATAAATTTCTAGAGTTTTATTCTGACGTCTGTAATTGAGCAACACAAAAACATCTAATTTGAATATTTCTTAAACACCAATTAACTTGAAAACAAGCCGTGTGTCTGAGAAGAATCCAACAAATTGGATGTCCATTATAAATTGGTTATAATAGATATGTCATTAAAGTTTATTTGAAAGTGACCACTTTTGCTTAGTATAGATTTACATATAACTGTGAGCCCATTTTCCGTATAAATTACATGACGTGATACTTGAATTATTTAATAGCATGTTGCGGTTTCTTTTTCAAATAAAATGTTTCGTTCCACATCGAATGATACACATTTAAATATATACGAATGAAGAAATTCCATGAATTGTTAATTTTTTCCCATTCGTGTGTATGTAAGAATAATAGTTTTGTTTTATCAGGCCATTATCTCATTAGAAAACAGCGTGGAGAATTTTTTCCTTTCGTGTCTGTTGACATTATGATACCTATCACCTAAATATTTGATATTAGACCTCTGCAAAAACTGAACTGAATATTATGACATTTTTGGGTTAGATAAAGTTTGTCAATATATTTTAACGAAATTTAATTACAAAAAATTTAAAAAAAATGTATTTAGGGACGTCTTGAATGTACAAGAAAGATTTCAGGATATGATTTCAGGATATATATATATATATATATATATATATATATATATATATATATATATATATATATATATATATATATATATATATATACTGAATTAAAAAAGTCTGGGCGCAGAAAGGGCGTTATGGTAGTGAATTTTCATAAAAATGTTTTTAATAGGAAATTATTTTTTTTAAGAAAGTTTGCCACAAATTTGGTTAACAGTATGACGTATATAGGAGAAACAATGTACCATATTTCATTAAAATAACTTTATTCTTTGAAAATGTACAAAAACATTTGGAAAATAAACTTAAAATGTGCCCAGAAAAACTGGTTTCCTGGTCAACGAACCTTAGGCTAATAGTAAATGAATCTATCGAAATTTTATTAAAAATGCTACCATAACACACCTGCTGAGTCCTGAATTTAGTTTCTTATGAACATGCATTTTCTTTCGATGGAAAATGCAAACATTGCAATAATATAAGACGTGTTCGACTGGGAAAAAAAAATGTATCACCAGCGACTTAAGGGCCACCTGTGATTATAACAATAATTTTATAATATGCTGCTCCAGACATGGTATAATTAACATATACAATTTTTTCTCATATCTTGTATAATGGATATATTGAGCTTTACCCTATAAATGCGTCACCCGGTATATATGAAAACAGATAAAAACTGAAACTAACCCGGATATGTGTTTTATGGGTCCTAGTTTGCCCTCATTTGAAGAAATCTTTTTAAAATTCAAAAGTCACCCAAATTGTATCCAATTCTATGAGTAAAATAGTGATGACCAAAAATAAATATGAATTTAAGAAAGAGAACATTCCTATATTTGTATTACACATGTCAGAAAACAAAATACTTATTTACATGTCACTTTGAAAAGAGATCTGACATTTGTCAAAATAGTTTGTGAGTTGAAGATGACATGTACTGTTGCCATGGACTATTATGCACTATTGTATTACGCGTTACAAGAATCTTGTTTTTTTTTGGGGGGTACGAAAGCTTATTTTACTGTTTTAATATTTTTCGTAAAAATTTATTCTAAATTTTCTTTAATGTTCCTTTGCCAGGCACAGTCTCATTCGGATAGTCTTCTAAACTCCCTTTGTGAAGCAGTCATGTTTTTATTAGAATATAAGAATATTTCTAAAATTCTACGCCTATTCTCTAAACTATGATAAGGCATGATTTTTTTTTCACAGACAATAAAGATTCCCAATAGAAAAAGCACTAACAAATCTTAACCTTTTTGACGTTTATGCAAAGTTATAATTTTATTTCCAAAGGTTATTTCGTATATTATTGAGTAATACGTAAACAGATTTGTCATTTTACATATTCCATCATAACTTAAAAACTGGGTATCCAAATGTGCTACAACTATATATTTTTGTAATCAGAAAAAATCGACAAATTATGCACTATTGTATTACGCGTTACAAGAATCTTGTTTTTTTTTGGGGGGTACGAAAGCTTATTTTACTGTTTTAATATATTTCGTAAAAATTTATTCTAAATTTTCTTTAATGTTCCTTTGCCAGGCACAGTCTCATTCGGATAGTCTTCTAAACTCCCTTTGTGAAGCAGTCATGTTTTTATTAGAATATAAGAATATTTCTAAAATTCTACGCCTATTCTCTAAACTATGATAAGGCATGATTTTTTTTTCACAGACAATAAAGATTCCCAATAGAAAAAGCACTAACAAATCTTAACCTTTTTGACGTTTATGCAAAGTTATAATTTTATTTCCAAAGGTTACTTCGTATATTATTGAGTAATACGTAAACAGATTTGTCATTTTACATATTCCATCATAACTTAAAAACTGGGTATCCAAATGTGCTACAACTATATATTTTTGTAATCAGAAAAAATCGATAAATTATAATATGTGAAAAAATACAGGATGTTCCATTTAAAAACCTATATTTTTTGTTCCACCTCGTACAGTTTTCAAAATTCTTGAAATGCATTAGCAGATTCAAAAACTAAGTTAAAAATTGTTCAAAATTAGTTTTTGAACGGATCAATTCCCCAGAAATAACGAAAATAAATGGGGGTTATTATTTATAATACTCACCCTGTACCAAACTTAAACTAAATATTTTAATATTTTTCTTCGAAATTCGCAAAATAGTAATCCCATAAAAAATAAGTGAAAAAATTTAAACTGACCCCTGCATGAATTACGATATGTCATTGTAAATGTAAATATTCTCAAAACTAGAGTAGGTGTAGGGAGTTTGTTACAAAATTGGAAGCAGAGGGCATGCCATCCACCTCTATAGCACAAAATACATGCTGTTGCATTTAAAAACATTAAATTACGGCTATTATACTATTTGAGAGCGCCTCTAAGGGGCATCTCGATTTTTTCGACGAATCGTATAAACAAAAACGTGCATAAATGTGCCATTTTCAGGGGACTTCGATATTTTTTGGTGAAAACGGAAATTAATTTTTTGTATATGTGCGAAAAAACGAGAAAAGTTGCAAAAAAATTGAAATAACTCAAAACTGTGAACAATATCAATTTTTTTCGTACAAGCATGCATTATAATTTGATTGAAAATGCAAAAATCCTTTAAAAATTCTCAGAATCTCAATTAAGGCAATCGACCTTATTGTAATGGGCAATAAGAAAAGTAAGTTCTTGGTTGTAATACGCTTTATATATTTTGTGTCAAATTGACGCTTCTACAGAAGCCTACAAATATAAACAAACTGGAAAAACAATTCAGTTACAAAACATCAAATATCTTACAAATAGGTACACTTGGAGAACCCAAATCACCATAACACAACACTAACAAAGTGTTATCAGGGGATGAAAAATTCTAAACTACTTACAAGTAAACGTCAACTTTTTTACTACCTCTTAGGTAGAGACCAATAACATTATCGTTATCCAGCCCGATCGGGCCAGCTTATGTATAAAAAAATTGCTTTTTCCGAAAAAACAATTTGTATTTCAAAAAATAGCAAAGCTATTTTAATGTAACGTATGTTGTAGGTAGGTTTGTTGCCCTGGCAAAGACCTTATCACATACCAAACTACTTACAAGTGTTATTTCCACCCGGGAACGGCCGTGTATGGTGACGCGGTACGTCCACAGGTTGGTACTGCGGAGAGCGCCGATCCTAGAGAGGGCGAGTAGTGTACGACGAACAGTAGTGAAGAGAGGTTGTAAGGACGCTAGAGTAAGGCGTCGAAGTAGGAAAGAGGTAAAGACGGACGACGATTGGAAGACGAAAACTAAGAGAAGAAGTAGACCAATTAAGACGTGAGAGTAGACAATGAAAGTGTAGTTACGTGTGTGACTAATCAGCTATAACTCAGAACATATATTTAGTTTCACCTTAAGCATTAGGCCACCATTAAGTTTCGTAATATATACGTTCATTAAAGTGTTAAAACCAAAGGAGTGCATCTAACAATTAGCAGCGGTGGGATAAAAGACTCATTACTCAATTCAGTGCATTAAAAAGTCGATAATAGGTGCGATAAAAAAACAGTTACGAGACAAAGCGCTGGAAAACATAGGCAAGCAACAAAAACAGAGTAAGAAATGGTATGATGCTCGACATAAGACGCCAAGGAAGTACCTTCCAGGAGCTTTGGTATTAGTAAGAAGGGGCCCCATAGCTACAGGACAATCACGTAAGCTGAACCCGAAGCACAAGGGCCCGTATCAGGTGATAACAGAGCTGCGACATGATCGATATCTATTAGGTGATAGCCCTGGAGCGGAGCGCACTCAGAGAAGTTTTAAGTCATGTTAGCGTCAGATGCAATGAAACCCGACAGCGAGGATGACGAAATTTCTGAGGAAGACGAAATTTCAGAAAATGACGAAAATCCTACCAATGGCGACAAGGGCGCCGCCAGGAGTAGCGTGTCCGAGTGTTATATCCACCCTGGAACGGCCGTGTATGGTGACGCGGTACGTCCACAGGTTGGTACTGCTAGAGTAGGCGTCGAAGTAGGAAAGACGTAAAGACGGACGACGATTGGAAGACGAAAACTAAGACGAAGAAGTAGACCAACTAAGACGTGAGAGTAGACAATGAAAGTGTAGTTACGTGTGTGACTAATTAGCTATACCTCAGAACATATATTTAGTTTCACCTTAAGCATTAGACTACCATTAAGTTTTGTAATATATACGTTCATTAAGGTGTTAAATTCAAAGAAGTGCATCTAACACAAGTAAACGTCAACTTTTACACTACCTCCTAGGTAGAGACCGATAACTTTATCGTTATCCAGACCGATCGGGCCAGTGTATGTATAAACAAAAAATTGCTTTTTCCGAAAAAAATTCTTATCTCAAAAAGCAAAGCTATTTTAATGTAACGTATGTTATAGGTAGGTTTGTTGCCCTGGCAAAGGCCTTATCACATACCAAACTACTTACAAGTAAACGTCAACTTTTATACTACCTCTTAGGTAGAGACCAATAACGTTATCGTTATCCAACCCGGTCGGGCCAGTTTATGTATAAAAAAATTGCTTTTTCCGAAAAAAAAAATCGTATCTTAAAAAATAGCAAAGCTATTTTAATGTAACGTATGTTATAGGTAGGTTTTTTGCCCTGGCAAAGGCCTTATCACATACCACACTACTTACAAGTAAACGTCAACTTTTATACTACCTCCTAGGTAGAGACTGATAACTTTATCGTTATCCAGACCGATTGGGCCAGTTTATGTATAAAAAAATGGGTTTTTCCGAAAAAAAAATCGTATCTTAAAAAATATCTAAGCTATTTTAATGTAACGTATGTTATAGGTAGGTTTTTTGCCCTGGCAAAGGCCTTATCACATACCAAACTACTTACAAGTAAACGTTAACTTTATACTACCTCTTAGGTAGAGACCGATAACGTTCTCGTTATCCAGCCCGATCGGGCCAGTTTATGTATAAAAACAATTGCTTTTTCCGAAAAAAAAATCGTATCTCAAAAAATGGCAAAGCTATTTTAATGTAACGTTTGTTATAGGTAGGTTTGTTGCCTTGGAAAAGGCCTTATCACATACCAAACTACTTACAAGTAAACGTCAACTTTTATACTACCTCTTAGGTAGATACCGATAACGTTATCGTTATCCAGCCCGATCAGGCCAGTTCATGTATAAAAAAAATTGCTTTTTCCGAAAAAAAATTCCTATCTCAAAAAATAGCAAAGCTATTTTAATGTAACGTATGTTGTAGGTAGGTTTTTTGCCCTGGCAAAGGCCTTATTACACACGAAAATTCAACTTTCTAGCTTGATAAAAACTTGAGTTATTTAAATTTGAAACATTTAAGAAAAATTCGCTACCATAACGCATTGCTGCGTCACGAAATTTTTTCCTAAGTACCAAGCAATAGATTAAATTAAATTACAGGACGTTAGCCCCAGAACCTCGGTGGTTCAGGGGTAAGAACGTGTGCCTCTGAACCGAAGGGTACTGGGTTCGATCGCAGGGTACTCCTTTTACTTTTTCAGTACAAACTGTAAAATTAACATCAACCGAGGTTCTGACATTGTATTTGAGCAAGTTGAATTTCTGCACGTTCCGCCCTTCGGAGGGGGCATAAAGCTGTCGGTCCCGTGTCCACGGTAAAGATCCCTACCCTCCTTACAGAAAGGCAGGGGTTCGGCAAAATTTCCAGGATAGTGAGGTGAAACTGCTCTCTGGCGTCGGTGATGGCCATAGTCGCGGAAATAGGCCGACGTTAAAGAAACAAAACAGGCAACAGGACGTTAGCCCCAAATTAACAATTTAGATGACAACAAAATAGAATAAGTACTATGTGAAAACTGGAACCTGTGATGAGCACTGATAAGTAGACTTGGAGAACCCAAATTACAAAATCAACAAGTTTTTTTCATCCTCTGATGATGCTAACGTGGTTATTGAAACGAGCGTAAGGTCTTTAAAAAAGATGTATTGTGGTAATTTGGGTTCCCCAAGTAAAATAGAATAAGACCTAAAAACTTATTTTCTTACACCTATTAAATTAGTAACTTAACGGGTAATAATTAATTACCGGCCAAATCCGTAAAAATGTTAATGTAAAAAGCGCAGTACTCAAAGATCTTGTGAAGAAATACGTCTTACGTATGCCACAGCGGAAACAAAAACATGTGAAACATTTATAGCCTCTAAAATAAAGCTGATTCATTGCTGAATGGATTTAATGTTTTTACCTACTTTATTTTCTCCTTCATGTTAAAAGGTTTTACGTAAGAAAACGGTACAAAAGGCTCTGACTTGCTGATATTTTTAGATAACGTATAAGATCCTGTCCCTTTAGGAACACATTTTAAGTCACAGCTTAAATCTCTGTTTTTTGGACGTCATCTGGTTTATTAATTTTTATTACCTGTGAATGAATTGATGAAGTGATTAACCCTTGTTTCCGTCAAGATGCTGAGAAAAAATTTTTGAAGCTAAATTAATTAGTTCTACGAAAGCTAATATATTTTATGATCTATCGATCTATGCTTATCAGTGTCAGACGGCAGCTGCTGCTAACGCATTTACCACATTGTCCTTAAAAGTAACATACAGGTTCCATTCACCCTCTTATGGGAGACTAAGGTGACCACACTACTACACAATAAAAAAACAAATAGTTAAATGGTTGTATGTGCTTGTCGTAAGTTGGTAAAACCATTTATATAAAATACACAGGACGGTTTTAGGATAATATCCTATATGGCACTATGAATAGAACACACCATATCAAGCAATTTTTAAATAACATTTGTCGATCACATCGAAATAAAAAAGTATTTTGTCATTACATGCTTATAACTTTTTAGTTAATTTTTATAGAAGACATTCACTAATGAGATCGCCACTTTTGAATATTGAAAAATGAGCATCAACTAGGCCCCCAAAGACCCATATTTGGGGTCAATTTTAATTTATATTTACTTAACTAGTGTAAAAAATTAGTTTTTTGTAAATTTCCAGGACACTTTTTCGAAATTAAAATTATCACACAAATTATTTACTATTAAAGCAGGGCTTATTCCCCAAAAAATGAAGTCTCAACTCACAAACACACTGTATATATATATATATATATATATATATATATATATATATATATATATATATATATATATATATATATATATATATATATATATATATATATATACTTTTGATATCTGATGTACGTCTTAAGTTGGTGATTTTTATTTTAATACTTTGCATAGATCACATATGTAAAAATTCTGGACGCAGCAAGTGCGTTATGGTAGTGAATTTTCATAAAATGTTTTTAATAACAAATATGTGTGTTTTTTTAAGAATGCAGGCATCAAATTTGGTTACCAGTATAACCTATATAGTAAAAACAATGTGCCATGTTTCATCAAAATAACTTTATTGTGTAAAAATGTACAGAAATATCCAAAAGTAAACTAAAAGTGTTCCCGAAAAAACACGTTTCTTGGTCAACCTTATAGGTTAATAGCAAATTGAGCTGTTCAAATATGAAACATTTGATCAAAATTCGCTACCATAACGCACTTTCTGCGTCCAGAATTTCTTTTCTTACAAACATGCATTATATTTCGATGGAAACTGCAAAAATGCAATAACATAAGGCGTGTTTGATTAAAAAAAAAGGAAATTTGTATCACCAACGACTTATGGGCCATCCTGTGATTGTAGAAATATTATTTTAAGATGTAGTACAAGACACCCTATAATTAATATATACAATTTTTTTTCACATCTTATATAATAACGGATATATTGAGCTTTATTGATTTTTTACGAAAATTCGACAAAAATTATATACCATTAAACGATAAACTCTATAGCTAAGGCTACTGCCAAGCATCAGAGGAAGGGTCTATTTGAAATGAATTTTCTGCAAACATTTTAGTACAAATGAAGGACAGTGACGGTTGAAACTAAGACTTTAGGGTTTGTAAAACATCCTTCTTGAGACATTTTATTTCTATAGCCCATATTAGATTCAAGTTGTTTGCCTAAATTTTGCCAACTTTGACATTTTAAATCGCCACCTTGACGTTTTGAGGAAAACTACATAGCTAAATTTTGGTAGATGACTTACCTATAAGGATATAAACCTGCGTACCAAATTTGATTGCCCTTACTTTGTTAATTCCGGAGATATAAATTTTTTTCGAAAGAAAACACAAAATTTTCCGGGAAAACCTGGGCAGATTTTCCTGGCTAACGAACTTGTCCAAGCCATTTTCAAAAGGAATTTTTTCACCAAATTTAATCAAAATCGGCCCATTATTTTTTGAGTTATCGGTGTGATATATATATATATATATATATATATATATATATATATATATATATATATATATATATATATATATATATATATATATATATATATATATAAACATATAAAAATTGAAACTGACCCCGGATATGTTTTCTGGGGGGCCTAATTAGCGCTCATTTGAAGAAATTTTTTCAAAATTCAAAAGTTGGGATCTCCCCATTAGTGAATTTTTTTTAAGAAAATTCACTAAAATTCCAAATATATTTGGTTACATTTCTATCCCGGTTTTTAGCAAAGAGCGTTAAAAAATAGTTCTGCAAATTGGATAATAACTTCCACGGAGATATGAAAATTTATTATCTTCAGAAAGACATTCTCTTGGAATGAATTTAGTGCTCATGATTTGACCACAAGGAAAATATTTGTATTCCTGTACTCATAAGCTTCTAATACCTTATATTACTCGAGTTTTATTGAAAAAATATCAATTTTCACCAAATCTCCCCTTATTTATCCCCTAGCCCCTTAAGCGATCTTGCCCAATAACAATTAGAAGCGTTTCTTTGTCGTGTGCTAACTAGATACCAAATTTGAAGAGGATATCCCAATTCGTTCGAAAGTTATTGCGCTCCTTAACAGACAGACGTACATGCCAACAAACCGACCGACCGACAGACAAATAAAATTTCGTTCCAGGATCACGTTTTTTATGTGTTTCGAGACTTTTTACGCCGTTTTAACACAAAAAATGTCGAAATTTTTGTCAACAATATTCCACCCCCGCACATTTAACCCCTATTTACTTTCAGCACAGAATACCAGATGTTTGATGAAATTGGATGAAATTAAATGTTTTCTAATACATAAACCCTAAACCGTTATATGACACGAGTTTTGACGAAAAAAGTCAGTTTGCACCAAATCACCCCCGATTCCTCCCCTACTCCCTAAAGCGATTTTACCCAAAAACAATCCAAACAGTTATTTTGTCGGGTGATAACTGCGTACCAAATTTGAAGTCGATATCTTAATTCGTTCTAAAGTTATCGTGGCTACAAACAGACGGACACACAGACCGAGAGATTAAAAAAATTCTCGTTCTCAAATGGTGTTTTCTATATGTTTTGACATTTTTTACGACGTATAAGCGAAAAAAATTTTGTAATTTTTATCGCCGATGCGATCTTCAACACATTGTGACGATGTGGATGTAAAAGTCTCGAGGCAGTAAGTGCGTTATGGAAGTCAATTTAAAAAAAAAAAGGTTTTTAATAGCAGATATTATGTCTTCCTAATGCAAGAAGGTATCAATCTGGTTACCGGTAAAGCCTATATAGTAGAAACAAAGTACCATAATTTATCAAAATTACTTTAGCTTTATTGTTTGAAAATTTACAAACATTTTTCGAAAATAAACTTACAATATTTCCTAGAAAACTGGTTTCCTAGCCAACAAACCTTAGGTTAATAGCAAATTCAGTTTTTGAAATTTGAAGGATTGAATGAAATTTCGTTACCAAAACGCACTTACTGCGTCTCGATTTTTTTCTCACAAACATGTATCATATTTCGATAAAAATGCAATAATATAAGGGTGTTCGAAGAAAACAAGTGTAGCGACCACCAACGACTTATCGACTATCCTGTGATTATCAAAATATATTTATAAGATGCACCTTAAAACACCCTATAGATAAGGTATGCAATTTTTTCTCGTATTTTGTATAATAACAATTATATTGAGCTTTACCGTAAAAATGCGTCATATGTAAACAGATAAAAACTGAAAGTAAACCCGAATATGGATTCTAGGGGGCCTAGTTTGCGCTCATTTGAAGAAATTTTTTTTTAATTCAACAGTCGCGGTCTCCTCTTACTATTTTTTTTCTACGAAAATTAACTTGAACTTATAGACCGTTAAACCAAAAACTTAACCAAACCTACAGCCAAAGCATCAGAGAAAGGGCTTATTTAAAATGAATTTTCTTTAAATATTTTAGAAAATGAAGGATAATGACTGTTGAAGTGAAAAGATAGGATTTGCAGACATTTTCTTGACGTAATCCGTATTTGTTTCAGGTTATTCGTATAAATGTTGCGAATTTGGACGTTTCAACTCGCGACTTTGACGTTTTGAGGAAAACCCCAATTTTTTTCTTTAAATGCCTATAACTGTTTTGTCTTTTAACTAACAGCCCTAGATTTTGCTACGTGAGTCAGTATTAGTGAATTTTCTTTAAAAAAAAATCACTAATGAGGAGATCCCGGTTTTTGAATTTTGAAACAATATCTTCAAATGAGCGCTAATTAGGCAACCTAGAACACATATCCGGGGTCAGTTTCGATTTTTATATATGTTTATATATATATATATATATATATATATATATATATATATATATATATATATATATATATATATATATATATATATATATATATATATATATATATATATATATATGTATATATATATTTTGTGTGTGTGTGTGTGTGTGTGTGTGTGTGTGTGTGTGTGTGTGTGTGTGTGTGTGTGTGTGTGTGTGTGTGTGTGTGTGTGTGTGTGTGTGTGTGTGTGTGTGTGTGTGTGTGTGTGTGTGTGTGTGTGTGTGTGTGTGTGTGTGTGTGTGTGTGTGTGTGTGTGTGTGTGTGTGTGTGTGTGTGTGTGTGTGTGTGTGTGTGTGTGTGTGTGTGTGTGTGTGTGTGTGTGTGTGTGTGTGTGTGTGTGTGTGTGTGTGTGTGTGTGTGTGTGTGTGTGTGTGTGTGTGTGTGTGTGTGTGTGTGTGTGTGTGTGTGTGTGTGTGTGTGTGTGTGTGTGTGTGTGTGTGTGTGTGTGTGTGTGTGTGTGTGTGTGTGTGTGTGTGTGTGTGTGTGTGTGTGTGTGTGTGTGTGTGTGTGTGTGTGTGTTGGCGCGCGCGCGCGCGTGCGTGCGTGCGTGCGTGCGTGCGTGCGTGCGTGCGTGCGTGCGTGCGTGCGTGCGTGCGTGCGTGCGTGCGTGCGTGTGTGTGTGTGTTGTGTGTGTGTGTGTGCGCGTGTGTGTGTGTGTGTGTGTGTGTGTGTGTGTGTGTGTGTGTGTGTGTGTGTGTGTGTGTGTGTGTGTGTGTGTGTGTGTGTGTGTGTGTGTGTGTGTATAACACCGATAACTCAAAAAATAATAGGCCGATTTTGACAAAATTTGGTGAATACCTTCAGTTTGTAAGTGGCTTGGATAAGTATGTTAGTCAGGAAAATCGACCGAGGTTTTCCCGGAAAATGTTGTGTTTTGTTTATAAAAAACTTCATATATCCGGAAATAACAAAGTAAGGGAAACCAAATTTGGTACGTCGTTTTATATCACTATAGGTAAATTACCTACCAAAATTTAACGTTGTAGGTCAAAAGACAAAAAGTTATGGGCATTTAAAGATAAATAAATTGGGGTTTTCCTCAAAACGTCAAAGTGGTAATTTAAAACGTCAAAATTCGAAACATTTAGGCAAAGAACTTGAATCTAATACGGGCTATGGAAAGAAAATGTGTCAAGAAGAATGTTTTACAAACGCTGAAGTCTTAGTTTCAACCGTCATTGTTCTTCATTTTACTAAAATGTTTCCAGAAAATTCATTTCAAATGGACCCTTCTCTGATGCTTGGCAGTAGTCTTAGCTATAGAGTTTATCGTTTAATGGTAAATAACTTTTGTCGAATTTTCGTAAAAAATCAATAAAGCTCAATATATCCGTTATTCTACAAGATATGAAAACAAATTTGTATACATTAATTATAGGGTGTCTTGAGATACATCTTAAAAAAATATTTCTACAATCACAGGCCCATAAGTCGTTGGTGATACAAATAATTTTTTTTTAGTCGAAAACACCTTATGTTTTTGCATTTTCCATCGAAATATAATGCATGTTTGTAAGTAAAGAAATTCTGGACGCAGCAAGTGCGTTATAGTAGCGAATTTTGATTAAAGGCTTCATATTTGAAAAGCTCAATTTGCTATTAACCTATAAGGTTGACCAAAAAACGGATTTTTTCGGTTACACTTTAAGTTTACTTTCGGAAATTTTTGTATGTTTTCAAACAATAAAGTTATTTTGATGAAACATGGCACATTGTTTTTACTATATATGTTATACTGGTAATCATATTTGCTATTAAAAACATTTTTATGAAAATTCACTACCATAACGCACTTGCTGCGTCCAGAAATTTTATTTATAATACAAACACGCGTACCAGATTTGGTTTGTTATTTCCAGATATATATATATATATATATATATATATATATATATATATATATATATATATATATATATATATATATATATATATATATATATATATATATATATATATATATATATATATATATATATATATATATATATATATATATATAACACAGATTTTCCCATTCTCATTCTCTCTTTTTTTCTACGAAAAATTTGCTAAAAACTATGTTCAGTTTTTGTTTCAAAACACAATTTCTAATGGTTTTTCTGAAATGAAGTAAGAACAAATAAAATCTTCAACAGCTTTTATATCATCTTGTTTTTCCAAAAACTAAAAGTTTAATGGGTACAAAATGTTATGCAAGTAACCCTGTAGTTAGCACTTTTGGACCATAAGCAGTTAGTAAGTAATCATAATTTAAATGTATAATGGTTACTAAAACCAAAATAAACCAAGAAATATATATACATATATATATATATATATATATATATATATATATATATATATATATATATATATATATATATATATATATATATATATATATATATGTTTTATTTCGTCAATTTGTAATAGCTGGCGTTGGTGATTAATGCCTACTGCAAAATTTTACAGTGATACAAATCTGACTTCTGAACTCCACATTTGTATCTTTTACTTTGATCTACAGATTTATTTCAAAGGGTGCAAGATACCTTGTTCCTTGATTTGCACTCGCATTATATACGAAATCATAGTTCACATGAGGGGATGTCTTTTGTATAGAACAACATAGCGTTTGTTATCTTTAAAGATCAAATTCTTTGCATCAATAGTTTCAATAGGAAATCCTAATCATTTAAAAAAGCTATACCACATGGTGATCCAAATCTATACACTTAAAATGAAGGCTTAAAAAAATCCATTCGTTTCTTTACCCTATCTTCATCTGGAGCGTATAAAAGTCTATAAGGACCATTTTTCATTTTAGTTTTCTAAGATCCCAACCGCGCGACCCTTCTCTATAAAAGAGTCTATTATGTTTCTTCACCACATAGTTTACTGTTTAGGTATACGTATACAATACACAAAAGGAAACAATGTGATGCCCTGGAACCCTTTAGGTTGTCTAAGTATCCTATCAAACTATTAAAATTAGTTGCACATTTTGTGGGTTTTGTGCGAATATTGCTTTTTTTATAGAATCTAGCGCGCTTTATGCACTCTTTCAAATTTTTATTCTTATGTTGTGTAGAAAGTAATAATAATAATAATAATAATAATAATAATAATAATAATAATAATAATAATAATAATAATAATAATAATAATATAATTCCGAGTGTTGCCAATACTCATGTCTACAACTCGTGTGGTTCTTAAAAATCTTTTAGAGAACATTAAGAGACTGGGTATTGAAGGGCACCTCTATAAGGTTATGTAGAAGGCGGTGACACTTGCATGCCCACACATTTACTAAATATATTTTGACAGATTAACAAACACTCGATGTACACATCTTGCTTCCATGGCATACTTTTTATTCTATCAAATTTCCTGGTGCACGTTGTTATTTGCAATTTATTTTTTTCTGACTAAACCGATGAACTACTAGAAACATCATGGAAGACCAAAAAAAATTTGAATAAAATATGCTACCTAAAAAAATATCAAAACCCTTGGCGTACACAATGTTTTTGCAAATAAAAAAAGAGTACAATGTCGTCAAGAATAAGATACCCTGTACCTCAATTTTTGAGAAACTCAGTAAAATTGTGCAATACCTCTGTCAAAATTTAAGTCAAAAGGCTAAGGCAAATTGGAGATAATAAAAAATTAAAGCTGTAGCTCGTTAGGGCGACACTTTTGGATAAAGGTAAAGTAGGTGAGATCAACGTTTTCTTATGCAAGAAATAAGTGCCAGAACATTGTACTTGTACAGGTATTTTCCTATATATATATATATATATATATATATATATATATATATATATATATATATATATATATATATATATATATATATATATATATATATATATATATATATATATATATATATATATATATATATATATATATATATATATATATATATATATATATATATATATATATATATATATATATATATATATATATATATATATATATATATATTATCGAAAGCAACAGTGGTCGTAGCTCGTAGAACTTTCCTACCCTCATTAACCTTATTCCCTATCTCATAATTTATACTTATGTCGTTAAAAACAGTCTTCCTCAATATCTAAATTCTTTCACTTTTTCTACTAAAACACCATTTATCAAAGATATCGACACTTTCAAATTTAAAAAAAATTGTGTAAAATTCTTATGAAAATTTTCCACTATAACGCATTTGCAGGGTCCCGAAATTTTTTTCCGATATAGAGACATACAGTTCTTTGTCCTCGGGCGTTAGCATACCATGATTATCACTTGTTTTTTTGTTTCCTAACTTTTTCTGCATACAGACTTGGAGAATACTTCTCTGGCTTCACTGTTGGTTTTTAGTGGTGAAGGACGTAGCCAGCGCGTGAGCTAACTGGAGCAAGTGGCCCTTCGAATTCTGGAAGTTCTAGGATGTTCTTCAATGCTTCTGTGACTATAGTTTCGCTGCTTGACAGCATTTTCAGACAGATTAAAATTGAATTAGTACGAAATCATGACAACTACAAATAAATATCTGTTGATATGTTATGATATGATGTTTTGATCAAAAAATTCTATCAAATTGAAAATAAAATGAAACACAGATGACAGATGAGGTTTTCAAAATATTGTTACAAAGCACTTCAATAGACGTAGGTGCGGTGTTGCCACATCTCCAGAATTTCCCCAACATCTGGGAATTTTTGCACAATCTGGCAACACCGCCTCCCCACTCCCCTGGGGGTGCCTGGGGTGACCCCCCTCAGGCGAAGTCTCAACCCTCTAGGACCAGAAATAACGAAGTTACCAACTTGTACCCCGTCGGAACGGATAACTGAGGTCTGCACATTCCGAACACCCTGTATATACACCCTATATACGCAGAGAACCCTTACACCCTGTATACGCAGAGAGATCTTATAGTTCGAGAAACACCTCTTGTGTAACATAGGAGTGGTGACCACATTTGGATCATCCTGTATACACATCCCCCTGTATACACACGGGACCGATCTGTATTCACAGAACCTTCTAGTAAAAGAAGGTCCTGGAACGTTCTGGAATGGAACTCTCTAGAAAGGAGGGGAAGGTACGGCGAGTATATAAAAGCGAGAGCAAGCCAGCCCGAGTTAGTGCAGTTCAGTAAGATAATGTGGTAGTGACTTGAAGAAGCAGTGTAAAGTGTTAAGAGAGTAGTGACTGTAGTACCAGATTAGTGACTTTTGTTGAGAGTAGTAATTGTAAGGCCAGTAAATGAAGTGTTTTGTGAGAGAGACATTCTAGAAATTTTATTGTATCCATATTTAGAGTGTAAATAAAGTTGTTTTGTTAAAATTAAAAGTCTCACTTATCCAGAACCCGGAGAAAACGTAACAATTTGGTGTCAGAAGTGGGATAAGTGAGTGAAGAAGTGGACAACTAAGCTAGCTGTAAATGGTAAACACTAGATCGACTGACTACGACAAGATGGCTGAAATCAAAGAGTTGATGGACTTACTGAAAAAGCAACGCGAAGAAGACGAACAACGACGACAAGAAGAAGAAAGAAGACGGCGCGAAGAAGACGAACGACAGCGGCAAGAAGATAAAGAAGACCTCAAGAGGCAACGCGAAGAAGACGAACAACGACGACAAGAAGATGAAAGAAGACGGCGCGAAGAAGACGAGAGAAGACGACAAGAGGAAGAACAGAGGCGCCTTGAAGATAAAGAAGAACTCAAGAAGCAACGCGAAGAAGACGAAAAACGGCGACAAGAAGATAAAGAAGACCTCACGAGGCAACGTGAAGAAGACGAACAACGGCGACAAGAAGATGAAAGAAGGCGGCGCGAAGAAGAAGAGAGAAGACGACAAGAGGAGGAACAGAGGCGTCTTGAAGACAAAGAAGACATCCGAAGTATGTTCCATGATATGAGAGTCGATGTAAAAGAAGAAATTGAACAGATCAACGAACAAATAGAAAATGTGGACAGGAAAGTAGATAATGTAACAGAGGATTTGAATAAACGATGGGAAGAAGTTGAAGGGTTGAAAGAACAAATGAAGATGATGATGAAAGGCACAGAAGTCAGACATAGAGAACTGACAGAACAGGTGATGGGCCAAACTGATAGAACTCAACCAAGAGGAGTTACTGGAATGGCCCCAGTTCAAAATCGCCCGGAGGCGGATGTACCAGCCGTGCAGCAGCCTCATGGAACCTTGAAGCCGCCGACCTTTGACGGAGAAACATCGTGGCCCATGTACAGGAGGCAGTTTGAGGCGGCAGCTCTCAGCAATGGATGGAGCGAACAACAGGCAGCAACTGCTCTGATTCTCTCGCTTCGAGGTAAAGCCCTAGAAATCCTCCAGAACATCCCGGAGTCGAAACAGCAAAACTACTTAACAGTGATACAGGCCCTAGACTTGAGATATGGTAACAAGTACATGAGCCAGGTCTACCAGACACAACTAAAGACAAGGGTCCAGAAGCCAAATGAGACTCTGAAAGAATTCAGTGCCGAAGTGGAGAAACTTGTGCGACTGGCATATCCCCAAGCCCCAGAAGAATTTGTCAACCAGATCACCGTCCAGACCTTCATCGATGGGGTACTTGACAACGAGATGCAACAAGCTTTAAGGCTCGGAAGATTCAAAACACTTACAGACTGCGTCATCTATGGCTTGCAATTTGAAGCAGCGAAGAATGCATCTCAACCTCGCCGCAACAGGCTGCGCGAAGTGAAGGAGATAGAGGACCATGCAGACACGACAGAGGAACTAAGGCGAGAAATCAAGTTGATGAAGGAAGCCATAAGCAAGCTCACTGCAACGGTTGGAGCACGTAAGACGAAAGCAGATTGGTCCCACATAGAATGCTACAAGTGTGGTAGGAAAGGGCACATAAGTAGGCAGTGCTCACAAACCCAACAGGTGGCATGCAGAAGACAAGAATACACCAACAGGGAGCGCCATCAGGGAAAACGACCTGACGCCAGTGTAGGTGGGCGACACGTGGCATGCGAGACCCAATGCCCCAAAGTCAGGGTCTCCACTATCCGACGCTGCCGCGAGAGCCTCGTCATACCTGGCAGCATAGACGGAAGACAATGCAGTTTTACCATCGATACTGGCGCCACTACATCCGTTGTACGCCCAGACATGTTGCCAAATATGTCGGCACTAACTACCAACAAACAGCCTGTGTTGGAGACGGCAAAAGGAGATAGAATACCCGTGCATGGAGAGGCCACTGTTTACATTAGGCTGGGCAGTACTGAGCTACAGGTAAGGGCTGTCGTCGCAGAAATCGTCGACGAATTTATTCTGGGCCTGGATTTAATGGAAGAGTTCGATGTCCTTTCAGTAGACTTCCAGAATAAGATCTTGAAAATCGGTAACGAAGAATTGTATTTATCTCCAACAGCAGGCGAAGCTAATCTCAGGGTGAGACTTATTGTCGACGAGGATACACGGATTCCTGGTAACAGTGAGAAGATTGTCAAAGCCAGACTAGAGAAGAAACTTGATTGTATGTCTGCTCTCATAGCGGAGCCCCTAAAAGATAGACGTGATGGTGCCCTCGTCCAGCCATTTATAAAGGAATAAACCTACCAAATTTCAAAATCAGCCCATTTTTTGTGTTTTCGGTGCGATATATATATATATATATATATATATATATATATATATATATATATATATATATATATATATATATATATATATATATATATATATATATATATATATATATATATATATATATATATAGGATATACCACGAAATGCGTTGTTTAAACGTTTTGCTAGTTATTAACGTATTTCAATTCTGAAAATTCGTATTCATGTATAATACATAACGCTCTTTCCACGTAAAATAATTTGGAGTCGATATCACTTCCGGTTTAAACGGAAGTAGCGATCAACTATGTTATTTTAAATAAAATATTTTTATTTTATTTTCATTTTATTTTATTTTTATTTTTACATATATGGATAGAAAATTTACTTTTACCTCGACTTGAAATAGCATACCCTCTACGATATTTTTCCTGTTATTAACGTTTCTTTAAATAAAATAGAAAAAGAAGCTCTCGACTAAATTCTTTAATGCCAATATTGAGAATTATTCAACAAGATGACTATATGACAATAAGTCAGTTTAGATGCCTTTATAAAAAAATTAGAAGTATTAGTTTTTAAGAAGCATACATTGAAAGATATATCACAAATAATAAATAGGAATCCGCCTTAAAATCGTAGGCCATGAGTTTGACAACATTCTCAAAAATATAAAAAAGCTCTTGTCATTACTTGTCAAAAGTACGTAAACAATCGTAGTGGTACACATTAAGCATTGATATTAGTGATATTGCTATTTCTATAAAGTGCATTATTTAATTGCTGTAGAATGGAAAATAGTGAATATTCCAGTGAATTTATTTTATATGGATGGTGAATGTGGCAAAATTGGAGACAGAACCTGCAGGATATTCGATTTTCCAGTAACGAACATAAGTAAATTTTGAAGACTGGAATCCTTTTTTTGTGTGGAAACTGTATGTATCAAGGTACGTAAGGTCAACTCTGCAAATCCTAGAACAGGTGATGAGCTAAATCAGGTAAATGTTTTGGGTTATTTCAAGATTATCCGCATAGCTCTGTATCGGCTACTACCCAAGATTTAAGCATTTTAAAGATCAATTCAACGAAACCTGAAACAATATGAAATGGATCATTATCTGGAGAATCCGGCGCATGCCCTTCATACGGAAGATGAACGTATAAGGCTATATTGCCAACATATCCAATCAAGATTTATAGATGACCCGGATTTTCTGTCAAAAATAGTTTGGAGTGACGAGTGTCACATCACCAGGGAAGGAATCGTAAACCATCGAAACAATCATTGCTAGAGGAACTCCGCATGTAACTAGACAAAGGAATTTCGAAGAACGATTTAGTTTTCATGTATTCTGCGTCATCCAAAATAAAAACGTTCATTATGAAATTTACAATGAACACCTTACTTCCAGAGGTATTTAGAGATTTTGAGGCGTACAGTAGTAATTTCATCAATAGCCTACCACGAAATTTACGTAATAATTGTTGGTATCAGCTAGATGGTGTGCCTGTCCACTCGGCTAGAGCAGTTCGTCAAGAACTGACACATATGTATGGAAACAACTGGATCGGTCCAAATGGACCATGCAAGTGGCCCCCACGATCACCTTAGACTCTTACATGTGGGGACATATAAAGAGCATGGTTTATACCAGACCCGTAGAAAGTAGGCCATATTTACTAAATTGAGTAAGGACAGCTATCAACACATTACATCCTGATTAAATATGAAGAGCATCTGTAAATGAGTCTAAACTAAAAATACCTAAAAGTATTCAACAGCGGGGATGTCATATAGAGCACTTATAATGTTCCATATTATTCTATTTGTATTTACCTAATCTAATTTTTGGCTTTTATTATCGTATACATAATACCGTTTCTTTGTTTGTTAATGTATCGTTACTTATAGTTATTGAAAGGAATCGTATTTTGTTTATATGTCTTTAAACAACCTAATAATAAAAAATGTTATAGTAATTTAATTTTTAATTATTCACCTATTACACTATAACAAACTCATTGTAACTGACACTGTCAAAACTATTATTGTCATAACCACCATAACCACCTACTCTCTTCTCTTTCCAAAAACGAAAACGTTAATAACAGGAAAGCTATAGGTATAGGGTATGCTTTACCCAGTCGACGTCCAAATATGTGGAAATATACAGGCCGTTCCATTTGAAAAAAATGAGTTTTCGATCTTTGAAGTTTTCCTGATTTGCCATCAAATTTTAAACATATAGTATAAATGAGATCAATTATCCTAATACATTCGACAAAGTTAATATCTGTACTAGCCACTTACTAAATTTTACTTCTTAATTATGAAAAATAAATGACAACAAATGGCTTGAATATTTCAATGCAAATGAATAATCATTTAAAAAAATCACAATAACTTTGAAACAATTGAAGGTAGATAAGGATAGTTGACATTTGTGTGATCCCAATTTTACTTACAACCCAAATATGTAAAAACATACATAACGGTCCATTTTAAATAACAAAGTTGATCGCTACTACCAGTTAAACCAGAAGTGATACCGACTCCACATTATTTTACGTGGAAAGAGCGTTTCAGCTTATATATGAATGCAAACTTCCAGAATTGAAATACGTGAATAACTAGAAAAATATCTAACCAACGCATTTCGTGGTATACCCTGTATATTGCGGTTGGGAATAGCGCATAGCTTCATATCTGTTTTCGTGACGATTTTGTCGTCCACAGCAGCTTCCACCTACACAAAGTATCGCAGAAAGTAAGCTGTGGGAGAAAGCTAGCAATCAAAAATGACTACTCTGGTGTATGAGTCGGTCTCCCTTATAAACAAAAATGATGATGGCTCCTCTTTGTACAAAATATTCCGGAGGCAAAATACCCCCCTATTCGGATCTCCGGGAGGGGGGTGTACAGGGGGCGCCAACATCAAGATTTAACATATCCTTTTTGAATATATGTGGCCTAAATTCTAACCTGAATTCCGTCCACCATTTCCTCCAGGCTAACAGGCCCCAACTCCTTTTCCTCACCGAAACCCAAATCAGTTCCTAAACAGCCACTAATCACCTTAATTTCCCGGGGTATGAGCTCCTTACTTCCTTTAGATTGCATGGAGGCGTGTGTGCATACGTCCGTAGCAATCTACCCTGCACCAGACTCCCCAATTTAGAAGCTGGACGAAAAGACATACTATGGATAAAACTTTCTCTCAGGGTTGCAACTAAATTCATCTGTTGCATTTACCCGTCACCTTCTGACAACAACTTTGTCCAGCTCTTTGACTACCTTTCTGAAAAAACTGACTATCTGATTTCTGAATATCCTTCCTCCGAGGTCACTATTCTTGGTGACTTCAATGTCCATAATAAGGAATGGCTAGGATCTTCAAAAACCGATCCACAAGGGAGAGCAGCGGAGGCCTTTGCAGTCAGGAATTCTTTAGCCAATATGGTTCAGCAACCTACTTACTTTCCTCGTATCCCAATACACAGCTCAAATCCCTTGGATCTCCCTTTTACTACACAACCTGAATGCTATAAGATATCAGTCACCGCCCCCCTTGGTCGCTCAGACCACGGCATGGTCACTGCTTCCTGCGCAATGCAACCCGAGGCCACACAGTCATCACACCCACGTATCGTTTGGCACTACAACTCCGCAAACTGGGACGAAATGCGGGATTACTTTTCCTCATTTCCATGGGCGTCTGTCTGCTTCTCTCATCCTGACCCCTCTGATATCTTACAAAACGTCACCGAAATTATCCAAGCTGGCATGGAATTATTTATCCCACGTACACAAAAAACCTTTTCAGCAACTCAAAAGCCCTGGTTCTCTAAATCCTGTGACAAGGCCAGACTTGAAAAGGTCAAAGCTCACAAAACGCTTCTACACAATCCCAGTCAAGAAAATCGTCAAGCATTTAACGACGCAAGAAACCGCTATGTCCGCATTATTTCTGAGGCAAAAAGCTCGTTTAATAACCACATCAAAAACAAAGTCCTCTTAAGCTCCAACGGCGGCAAACCCTTCTGGACTCTTACTAAATCTATTGGGAATTATTTCTGCAAAAGCACGTTCCCGCCTCTTGTCTCAGGGGATGAAATTGTTTCTACCGCCCTGGGCAAGGCTGAACTCTTTGCTTCGTTGTTCGCCGGCAATTCTACTCTCAACCCACCTCCAAATGTTCAACCACCAACAGTCCCCAATGTCGCGCATAAAATGACGGATATCATTTTCAAAACTAAAAAACTCTGGACGCAGCAAGTGCGTTATGGTAGTGAATTTTCATAAAATTGTTTTTAATTGCATATATGTGTGTTTCCTTTTTAAGAAAGCAGGCATCAATTTTGGTTACCAGTATAACCTATATAGTAAAAACAATGTGCCATGTTTCATAAAAATAACTTTTTTGTGTGAAAATGTACAAAAATTTCCAAAAGTAAACCTAAAGTGTTCCCGGAAAAACTCGTTTCTTGGTCAACCTTATAGGTTAATAGCAAATTGAGCTATTCAAATTTGAAGCATTTAATGAAAATTCGCTACCATAACGCACTTGCTGCGTCCCGAATTTCTTTTCTCACAAACATGCATCGCTGAAAAATTCAAAAATGCAATAACATAAGGCGTGTTTGATTAAAAAAAAAGAAAATTTGTATCACCAACGACTTATGGGCCATCCTGTGATTGTAGAAATATTTTTTTAAGATGTAGCTCAAGACACCCTATAATTAATATATACAAATTTTCTTCATATCTTGTATAATAACGGATATATTGAGCTTTATTGATTTTTTACGAAAATTCGACAAAAATTATATACCATTAAACGATAAACTCTAAAGCTAAGGCTACTGCCAAGCATCAGAGAAAGGGTCTATTTGAAATGAATTTTCTGGAAACATTTTAGTAAAATGAAGGACAATGACGGTTGAAACTAAGACTTCAGAGTTTGTAAAAGATCCTTCTTGAGACATTTGATTTCCATATCCCGTATTAGATTCAAGTTCTTTGCCTAAATGTTGCCGATTTTGACGTTTTAAATCGCAACTTTGACGTTTTGAGGAAAACCCCAATTTATTTTTCTTTAAATGCCTATAACTTTTTTACCTTTTGACCTACATAGCTAAATTTTGGTAGGTGGCTTACCTATAAAGATATTAACTAGCGTACCAAATTTGGTTGCCCTTACTTTGTTAATTACGGAGATATAAATTTTTTTCGAAAGAAAACACAAAATTTTCCGGGAAAACCTGGTCAGATTTTCCTGGCTAACGAACTTATCCAAGCCATTTGCAAAAGGAATTTTTCCACCAAATTTAGTCAAAATCGGCCTATTATTTTTTGAGTTATCGGTGTGATACATATATATATATATATATATATATATATATATATATATATATATATATATATATATATATATATAAATATATATATATATATATATATATATATATATATATATATATATATATATATATATATATATATATATATATATATATATATATATAAATATATATATATATATATATATATATATATATATATATATATATATATATATATATATATAAATATATATATATATATATATATAAACATATAAAAATTGAAACGGACCCCGGATATGTGTTCTAGGGGGCCTAGTTCGCGGTCATTTGAAGAAATTTTTTCAAAATTCAAAAGTCGGGATCTCCTCATTAGTGAATTTTTTTTAAGAAAATTCACTAAAAGGTACGAAAGATGCTCTCTGCTCTTAATACCAGGAAAGCCTCTGGCCTTGACGAGATCCCGGCATGTGTTCTCAAAAAATGCGCACCAAAGCTTGCTCCTGTCCTGACTCGTCTGTTTCAGATATCTTATAATAAAGGCATATTCCCTAGTAACTGGAAAACTGCTCGAGTACAACCCATCCCCAAGAAAGGATCCAAAGCGACGATCCCAGCAACTACAGGCACATTTCTCTCCTTTCAGTCGTCTCTAAAGTGATGGAAAAGTATATAAACACCGAATTACTAACATTTCTTGAAAAACGCAGTCTAATCCACGACAGGCAGTATGGATTCCGTCAGCGCAGATCGACTGCCGACCTCCTTTTCTTTGTCACCCATTCTTGGAACAAGTCTATGAAACAACACGGTGAATCCCAGATCGTTGCTCTAGACATATCCAAAGCATTTGACCAGGTCTGGCACGCAGCGCTGCTTAATAAACTTCCGGCCTATGGCCTACCACCAAAACTCTGTATGTGGACAGCAAATTTCCTCTCCAACAGGAGCATATCTGTTGTTGTGGATGGCCATTCCTCTAAACTGTATCCAATTAATGCACGAGTTCCTCAAGGTTCAGCTTTAGCCCCTACTTTGTTTCTTCTCCACATCAGTGACCTCCTCTCGAGCACATCCAACCCAGTTCACAGCTACGCGGACGACAGCACCCTCCATTCAAATATACAATATTCTAAGCCTGTCTCTTTAGCCTAATTAGATGAGGATCGCAGACTCGTGGAGGGTTCTGTCTCCGTGGATCTACAAAATATATTAGACTGGGGAAGTAGAAATCTTGTACAATTCAACCCCACCAAAACTAAGTCTTGCTTTCTTTCTCACAAGAGATACACCAGCCCTAGACCCATCACAATGAATAAACAAGTTATTCAAAGTAATGAGTCCTTTTCTCTTGTTGGCATTTCTGTGGATCGAAATCTTAATTGGCACCAACATGTCACATCAATTGCAGAAGCGGCTGCTAAGAATATAGGTTTCCTCTTCCGGGATCGCAAATACTTTTCACCAGCTAATCTCTATACCTTATATACTTCACAAATAAGGCCAAACCTCGAATACTGCTTCCATATCTGGGGTGCGGCTGCCGCTTCTACACTCGCTATCCTGGACGCCATTCAATACGTCTCATCGGTGACCCTACCCTCACCCAAAGGTTGCCATCCCTTGCCGACCGACGTGCCGTTGGTGACCTCTCTCTCTTTTATAGATATCTACACGGGCACTGCTCAGAGGAGCTTTCCTCCATAGTTCCCCACCTACTGTCCCCAACAGTCTACCAGGGGAACAGAGCGAAATGCACCCTTTTACTGTCCAGGTCACCAGACATAGAACATCTTGTTATGCCCGCTCTTTTGTCCCGAGGACTTCCAAGTTGTGGAATTCCTTGCCGGCACCTGTTTTTCCTTCTCCTCCGAACCTCCAAACCTTCAAGTCCAGAATTAACAAGCTGCCTCTTTCCTCCTTGTCAACACCCACGGTACGATAGTATTTAGGCTGTAAGCCCTCGTGGTGTGTTGTTGAAATAAAAAAATAAAATAAAATACTCTCCTTATGGTCAGCCTAGACCCGAGACAGCAATATAAAACTTCACCCTACGAATTGCTGTTCAGACTAGTTCAAGGCACAGTTATTTCGGAATGGGTGGCGTAGAGACAAAGGGCATGCACAATAAGCCAAAGGATGCGGGGCTATCGGGACGGCAAAGACGCCGACGAACCTTGATGGAGAAAAAAAAGCTGTAAATAAAGGTAGCAATCAAAAACGACTACTCCCTGGCTTATGCCAAGATGGGTATTGAATTACATCTTATTTATTTATTGTATGGCTGCACATGTCATAAAATACATAGAAGTGTACAAAAATACATAAAAAGTGTACAAAAAGAAATTACAAGTTATTCTAATTTACATGCACATATTCAAATTTGATACATAGTCAATTGGGGCGTCAGTTTCCACAAGGAAGTTGTCAAAGTGTCCCTCATATGCTGTATTTAGGCATTCCATCACCATATGTTGGGCGGTCTGCTTTTCCGCTCCGCAGTCACACCTCGCAGATTGCGCCCTACCCCATTTGTGTTGTGAGTCCGCGCATATGCCATGGTTGGTGCGTATTCTGTTCAGTGATGTCCATATTTTGAGGGATTATTCGAAGGCGGCAGGTTTCATTATTATGCACGAAAGTTGAGGGGGGCAGTTTTCTATCCACTTTCTCTCCCAAGAATCTATGGGGTCGAACTATGTAGTTCTCTTGCAGTTGTTATGGTCGGTCTTCTGGTTAGTAGTCTGTTTCTGCACAATTTAAGCGTGTCCTGGTGTATGGGAAGTTAACGTTTGCCTTGTATATGTTTCTATTCTCGGAGAAGAGCTGCCTTGCGCCGGACATCTGGAGGAGGTATATGACTCTGTATTGGTAGCCATTCGATAAGAGTCGAATTTAGCTTTCCGCTGATTATCCTCATGATCTCGTTTAGTTGTGTGTCCACCCTTTGGGTATGCGCACTGTTGAGCCAGATCGGTGCGTCGTAACCTGTAGTTGAGTAAGCCAGCCCAAGTGCTGAGGATCTTAATATTCCAGCGATTGAGCCCCATGTGGTACCGCATAGCTTGTGGAGGATGTTGTTCCGAGTTCGCAGCTTCGCAGCCGTGTTCTCCAGATGCCTCTTATAGGTCAATATCCTATCTAGGGTGACACCAAGATATTTCGGGTGTGTGTTGTGGCGCAGTAAAGTATCCTCGAAGTAGACCATGAGCTGCTTATTCGCTGCCTTGTTAGAGAGATGGAAGCACGCCGTCTCCGTTTTATTGGGGTTTGGCCGCAGTCTCCATTTACGGAAATACGTCCCCAAGCTCGCCAAGTCTGAAGAGAGGACAGTTTCTGTTTCTTCAAAGAGACGGTGTTGTGTGGCTAGTACCCAGTCATCCGCGTAGCCGAACTTTCGAGATCTAGTTTCAGGCATCTCGGAGATATAGAGGTTGAAAAACAATGGGGACAGGACAGATCCTTGGGGAAGACCGTCATGAAGCGTCCTTGAGGAACTCGTTTTGTTGCCCAGTATGACCCGGAAAACCCTACCAGTAAGCATGTTATCAATAAGTTGCAGGGTTTGTTTGCATGGGACTGTTTGATAAAGCTTGTAGAGTAGTACATGCCTCCACACAGTATCGTAAGCTGCAGAGAGGTCCGCGAACACGGCTGATGTTTCCAAGTTATCTTAGTAGCCTGCTTCAATATGGGTTGTGAGTGATATGATCTGATCTTTGCAGCTTCTCTCTGATCTAAAACCGGCCTGCTCGATGGGGACCCTTTCCAATATTTTGCTTCCGATTCTATTATAAAGAAGTCTCTCAAGGAGCTTATAGATTGCGCTTAGTAGCGCCATTGGGCGGCAACTTTTCGGGTCATCATTCGGCTTTCCTGGCTTGAGGATAGCGATAACTCTGGACCTTTTCGTTGTGCTCGGAATGGTTCCCTTTTCCATGATGTTCGTGAAAAATTGGGCTAGCCATTTTATTGTATATGTACCGCTGTTCCGGAGGAATTCTGTATGGATTCCATCAGGCCCTGGTGCTTTTCCCGCCTTCGTGTTCCTCAGAGCATCTTCCACCTCATCTACGGTGAATGGGCGTAAAACTCGGTTTTTTCCTGGCTGTTGGCTTTTAGGGCTTTAAGTTCATGTTAAATGCGAGTTGAGTGGGTTCTGCCCCGTGGTGCTCTTGATGTGGACACTACGTGGGAGGCAATCCTGTCTGGATGTATTTCCGGGTCAATTTTGCGGTTTTTGGGCTCTCGCCGAGCTTTCTCAAGAGTGACCACGCTGGATTTTTTGAAGTCTAGGCTGTTGACTGTTTCTGTCCACCGTTCTTGGCGGGCTATATCCAGTCTGTGCAACAGCCCATCAGCCATTTCCCTGTCTCCGCTCTCCCGCTCCCGTCTCTCCCTGTACCGTTCCTCACAGTCATTATTCCATCCTGGTATGTATTCCTTACGGAATCCTCTGGGTATGGTCTTTTTTGCTATTTAGATAATCGCTCCTATGAATCTCTGGTAGTTTTCGGTTGTTGGTGGGTTCCAGCCTATGCATTTATCGAGTCTGTTAGAGTAGCTTTCCCAGTCGGCTTTCTTAATATTCCATCTTGGTCGTGGAAAGGATGTGATAAGTGGGATACATATGCCAATCTCTATAATAGCCGGTCTGTGCTGGCTATGAGTGAAGCCTGCCAGAATGCTGCGGGTTGCTCTTAATGCTGTATTGTCATCGTTTGTGCTTACAAAGCATAGATCAGGGTTGTACTCCTGATTCCATGCTGTAGATTTAAAAGATCCCCATTGTTTAGCGTCAAACACCAAGTATACATTATTAACATCTGCCCAGTTCATTAATATTTCGTCATTGTAGTCTGTATTCCTGTATTTCCACAATGTGTGGTGGCTTTTGAAATCTCCCACATAGACAGCTGGGTGGGGTGAATTACATCATTCGCTGGCCATCACTTTACTCATGCCGGGACTTGCGGTAAGATCTATAGCACGCGACACAGACCGGTGTCGTCCTCTTTCTCGACTGACCAGTATGTCACACCTGCGCTCTCAAAAGTGGAAGCACAGAACCATCACAAAAATAGAAAGTGCCCTTCACGCTATTCTCCACTGCATTAAATGGCAGTGCCTGAAGAAGGCTGTCTTTTTGGAGCGCAGGTATGGCAGACTAGAGAGTCCATAAAAGGGGACGAAACCGGTGTGTCTTCTGTGCTCTAGGGGGCCTATTTCTCGCTTATTTGAAGACATTTTTTCAACATTTAAAACTAGCGGTCTCCTCATTAGTCAATTTTTTTCTACAAAAATTCACTAAAACGCAAGTTCAGATAACAACTCTGTTATGCGATGCTATTTTGTTTTTCTGGATATACATATGGAATCTACGGATCAAACGGTAGGTAAGAAATAATTTTTTTTGAAATCTCAAGAACAAGCGAAACAGAGAAGGGGAACATAGTATTTGATACAACTTGTATAAATATTACATTATCGCCATCACTTAAAAAATTGGTCAACTACAACTTTAGTCTACATTACACCGGCTTATTTAATTTTATATTTTTAACCGTTTTAATTGGTTTCGTTTAAGCTACAGGAAATACCCGTACGCACAGCAATTTGGTGAGCGTTAATCCGCCATTTACTAGTAGCGACTAATGTTGACAAATTTAATACAGATAAGCTTGAGAACTGTCACCGAAAGCAGCTAATTACAAACAAAATGCGTGTTATTTTAAGTTTACCGACACCCAAAGCTATCAAGAGGGCAACGACAGTTAACATGTGTTAAGATAACCGAAAGTGACAGAAGTTATGAAGTGTGAAGTTCTTTGAGATATTCTAAAAAATCGTTTATTTAACGATAGCGACATAATGTCAGGCTTCACACGGAGCACGGGATGGGAGTGTTTTCTCTCATGTTATGAAAACTGGGAATCCGCCTTCTCTTAAATTAAATTAGATGAAACAACGATATAAATGAAATGTTGTTCTGTCGGAAGTTGGAAATTGGTTCAAAGGGAATCAAACTGTCACATAATCTTCTTATAACAGAAGATAAATATAAATGAAATCTTATTAAACGAAAAATAAGCGTAATTTCGTGAGGCAGATTAGATGAATTTCTTGAAAAGGCTTTGCACGCGTAAGCCAAATTGAAGGGATTATTCTTACGCACTTATTTTAATTGTTATGAAAAAACAAAGTATTATATTTCTCCTTTGGAAATTCATATAATGGAAATAATTTTTACGCATCGATGTCCCCATTTTGGCTGTACAGAGTTCTGGATTTCGTTGCTTTTGTGGGATATCTCGTTTATAAGTAGAAATAAAAAGTTCGGGTGTTCACAATATTGTTATACTTTTTGCAAAACTAACGATGCCGTAATCAAAACAGACATGGCAGTCTTTGTTTTTGAGCTTTATGGTGATTTTGATAATTTGTCATTTTTAGACACTCCCTGCACCTGCTTCATATGATGAGATAATGAAATTGTTATTTTACATAAAATTCAATGAGGCATATACGCTTTTTAGGGAATTTTCTTTTAAAAAATTCACTAATGAGGAGATCCCGACTTTTGGATTTTGAAAAAATTTCTTCAAATGAGCGCTAATTTGGCCCCCTAGAACACATATCCGGGGTCACTTTCGTTTTTTATATTTTTATATATATATATATATATATATATATATATATATATATATATATATATATATATATATATATATATATATATATATATATATATATATATATATATATATATATATATGTATCACACCGATAACTCAAAAAATAATGGGCCGATTTTGATTAAATTCGGCAAATACCTTCCTTTTGCAAGTGGCGTGGATAAGTTCGTTATCCAGAAAAATCTGCCGAGGTTTTCCCGGAAAATTTTGTGTTTTCTTTACAAAAACAATTATATCTTCGGAAATAACAAAGTAAGGGCAATCAAATTTGGTACACAGGTTTATATCGCTATAGGTAAATTACCTATCAAAATTTAGCTTTGTAGGTCAAAAGACAATTTAAAGAAAAATAAATTGGTGTTTTCCTCGAAACGTCAAAGGCGCCATTTAAAACGTCAAAATTGGCAATATTTAGTCAAATAACTTAAATCTAATACGGGCTATGGAAAGAAAATGTCTCAAGAAGAATGTTTTACAAATCTTGAAGTCTTAGTTCCAATCGTAATTGTCTTTCATTTTACTAAAATGTTCCCAGAAAATTCATTTCAAATAGTCCCTTTCTCTGATGCTTGGCAGTAGTCTATAGAGTTTATCGTTTAATGGTATATAATTTTTGTCGAATTTTCGTACAAAATCAATAAAGCTCAATATATCCGTTATTACACAAGATATGAAAAAGAAAAAAATATATACATTACTTATAGTGTGACTTGAGGTACATCTTCAAAAATTATTTCTACAATCACAGGATGGCCCATAAGTCGTTGGTGATACAAATTTTCTTTTTTTTTTTTAGTCGAATACGCCTTAATTATTGCATTTTTGCATTTTACATTGACATATAATGCATGTTTGTAAGAAAAGAAATTCTGGACGCAGAAAGTGCGTTATGGTAGCAAATTTTGATTGAATACTTCATATTTAAAAAGCTTAATTTGCTATCAACATAAGGTTGACCAAGAAACGGTTTGTTTCGAGAACAGTTTTTACTTTCGGAAATTTTTGTACATTTTCAAACAATTAAGTTATTTTGATTAAACATTGCACATTGTTTTAACTATATAAGTTATACTGGTAACCAAAATGCCTGCTTTCTTTAAGAAAACACACATATTTGCTATTAAAAACATTTTAATGAAAATTAATTACCATAACGCACTTGCTGCGTCCAGACTTTTTTTATATTCAGCGCTTTTGTGATACAAAACAAATATATTCAAAATGGAACCCTTTATATTTTTATGTGGAACAGGAAAGAAAGTTTTTGGAATGTCAAAATGCTAAGGTTGTTGAATTTGGAGTGTTGTCAAGCAGTTTTGGATGCAACTATGTTCAGTACACTTTGGGAGACTTTACAGTAAAGACGTGCGCTGATAAGCTCCCAAGGATAAAGAATTTTTTTCGCAGTAAGTGATTAAAATTTATTTAGTAGTTTTGTAAAGTTTTGTGATATACAAGGATCAGTTAAAAATAAAATGAATGTAAAGCGTGAAAATACTTTATGTTTGGATTTCAGAAATGTTACAAAAAGACCACCACATTTTATGATACATCGTTTTATCAGGGATAACCTTAAATTTACTTGTGATCAAGTGATTTGCATTCAAATAGAACATATACAGGCTAAGATTTTTATAAAGCTAATATCAAAATTTCTAGTTGAGAAAACAATAAGAAAGTGCGAAGAAGAGGGTCTTTTCTATATAGATGAAGAAGGAAATAAACACGAGATCCTAGTTACAGAAGACGGGTATGACAAAATTGTTAGATTATATGATTTTCCAATTGAATTGGATAATCAAAAGATTGTAAAAAAACTATCATAATATGGGAGAGTCAAAACGATTAGTAATGAAAAATGGAAAGGCCATGAAGATTTTTATGCATGTGAAAGCGGGGTAAGAGTTGTGTGCATGTCCATGAGGCAGATGATATCGTCATATCTAAAAATTCAAGGCTATACGTCTCTGGTAACATATGCGGGCCAAATAAAGACCTGCATGATCTGCGATAACCCTGATCACATTAAAAGAGACTGCCCGAAGAGAATCGTAAACAGAATGAACCAGATAAGAAGACCTCCAGTTCCTTTACCAGCAACACACAGTAACAGCGAGGAATTCAGTATGGTTAAACTTTCACATGTAGAAGCACCCCAGGTACAAAAACAAAATGACAAAGAAACGCACAGTGTAACCACTGAAAAAGTGACAGCTGTAGCAAATAACCCAATGCAACAGAATTCTTCAGAACACAGTAGAGTAAAAGAAGACAAAAAGAGAAAAAAGACGGACTTATCCAGCTCCAGTGAAGAAGATAGCAAGAGAGTACCAACAATAAAATTGAATCTTAAGAAAATGGCTATTCAGGAAGAGACAAAAAATAGAAGAAAAAGTAATAATAGTGACAGTGAGCAGTTAGAAGAGCAAGACAAAGGTAACGAATCTTATTAATTAATTGATCCTCATATTTTTCAGACAAATTTCGGAAAAACATTGTTTCTGTAATACATACATGATTTATTTAAAAACTATATTATCAATAAATATCAACTGTTTGAAGTCGATTGTGAAACAGAACTTGTTAATGGACTTTTTAAAGGAAAATTCTGTTGACATAGCGTTTGTTCAAGAGGTGAACATTGACTGTATGAAAATACCACAAAATTATCAATCTTTCTTCAATACTGGCCATGAACAACGTGGAACGGGGATTATTTATAGAAAAGGACAAAATCTTGGAAACTTGTCGTTTAGTCAGTGCGGCAGAATTACATCTGCTGAAATTGACAATATTAATTATGTCAATATATATGCACCGTCTGGTGCAAATAAATATAAGGAGAGAGCTGAATTTTTTGAAAAAACTATTATTGACTTCCTTGATTTCTCTAAGCCTTTAGTAATGTTAGGAGACTTTAATTGTGTTACTAAAAGTAAAGATAGTAGGAATCAAGTGACATTAAGTATATCTCTTCAAAACGTAATAAACAACTTAAAGATCAAAGACATCTGGGAACATATTCATGGTGATTATGTAGAGTACACATAGTTAAGAACTGATTCGGCATCTAGGATTGACCGAGCGTACATATCTAGCGATGCAACAGATCTCATTCATGATATTAACGTTTTGCCAACCAGCTTTACGGATCATCATGCTTTATTGATATTACTAAGAACAGAAAGAAAATTCTATCAGAAGCATGGTTGGGGGTACTGGAAAGTAAGAACATCTACAATAAGAAATTACATGGATGATATAAGACAAAAAATCACATCCTTAAAAAATAAACCGGAATTTAAAACTAATAAGACAAAATGGTGGTTCGAAATATTTAAACCTGGTATAACCAAACTAATGAAACAACTTCAAATACAAAGTGCAATGGAAATCAAACAAAAACTGGAGTTTTATTATAATGTACTGAACGATATCAAACATAAGATGAATACTGGAGAAAAAATATATGAGAAATTTAGAGAAATCAAACTTACTATACAAAATATAAAAGAAAATTATGTTAACAACATGTATAGCGACAACGTCAGAAAAACGGTTCACGATAAACAACAGCTATATGAATTGATGAATGAAAGAAAATCACATAACGCAATGACAATCTCCTCTATACATGATGAACAAAGTCAGCCAATTACCACCCATAAGGATATCATGCATTACATAACACAATCATTTAAAAAGAAATTCGTGGAAACGCCAATAAAACAGAATGATTTAAAATGCCTTTTACAGTATGTCCCCAAAAAAATATCAATTTCAGATAATCAGACAATGATATCACCCATAAGTAATACGGAACTGAAGTCAATAATTGATGAACTTAAATCTAAAAAAACGCCTGGTCCTGATGGGCTATCCTATGAATTTTATAAAATATTCTATGAAGAATTAGAGGAATTTTTACTGCTTATACTTAATAGTATTTTACTCAATGTCAACAACAGTATAGAAACCCTTGCTGATGGCATTATGATTTTTATACCAAAATCTAATAAACCAAAAACAATTGATGATTATAGAAAAATAACCTTGTCCAACACAGACTATAAAATACTTATGAAAATTATGTCAAAAAGATTCGAAAAATTTTTAGATAAATTAATTAGTAATAAACAAACCTGTGGTCCTTTGAAATCTATTTTCCAGAATCTAATGATTATCAGAGATATCATCGCTGATAAAGAATCAGATACAGAGACTAGTGCGATTCTTAGCATTGATTTTGAACAGGCTTTTGATCGACTATCGCATGAATACATTGGAGTGTTATTGTGAAGCAAAATGTTCATCCGCAGATCGTCGATTTAATAAAAAAGAATCTATAAAGTAGGCCGTACAAAATTGATGGTAAACGGCTATTTAACCGATTTTATACCAATAAGATCAGGAGTAAGACAAGGATGTCCCATGTCTATGATAATCTTTTGCTTAGCAATGGAACCTTTTATCAACCTATGTGATTTCGTGCTGCAAGGAATCTCAATCAATAACCAGATTATAAAAGTTATTGCATATGCTGACGATATTAACATAATGATTAGAAATCAGCTTGATATCACTAACATTGAAAAAGTACTAAAGATATTTGAAAATGCATCTAACAGCAAATTGAACAGGATCAAGTCAAACATCTTAATATTAGGCAACAGCGCGAATTTGGAACAAAAACATCAGATACAATCTGCATTTGCCCAGAAATCAGAACTAAAGATCCTTGGTATTATATTTACTTGTAAAACTGCACTTACCATAGAGAAAAACTGGAAAAAGATTAGTCTAAATATTAAAGTTAACCTAGTTAAAGACAAAATGATACACGCTGATCTCATAAAAAAATATGGTACATAAATCATTATGTGTTGTCCAAACTATGGTATGCATGTCAAATCTTGCTATTTAGTAACAAATATAGTCAGAGAATAGTTCAGGCAATAGGAAAAATCCTTTGGTGGGGTCAGCTATATAAAGTTGCTCGCACACAGTTGTATCTACCCACAGATAGAGGAGGCCTCTCACTCATAAATATTGAGGATAAGGCGACTGCACTTTTTATCAAAACACAGTTCATTTCGTGGTCAATTAAAACAAAAAAAATTGAGTATGACTCTGTCATGAATTGCATTTTTGACAATCCTAAGATCGCAAGAAAAAAGTTCACTATGCTTAGAAAAATAATTGACAAACTGCAGGGAAAAACAATCACACGAGATGATAATGTGACAACCCGGGAACTGTATTGTGAATTCTTATTAGAGAAAGACGTAAGCCCAAATATTGAGACAAAATACCCCAACATAAAATGGAGCGAGGTGTGGAATATAATAAGCAACAAATTCATCAAAACAGAATGGAGATCTGCGATCTACAAAGTGGTGAACGAAGCATGTACAACCAAAGAGAAAATGTTCAGACACGGCCTAACACAGAATGGGAGGTGCTTGCAGTGCAACAGTGTAGACGACATACAACACCAACTAAAAAAGTGCGGGAAAGCTGAGGGAAACTGGGAGTGGGTAAAAGATAAACTAATAAATACTTTTAAAACTCAGGGTGTCAGCGAAAACATATATCAAAATCTGACTACGGACTGCAAGACAAAAGGAAAAGATAAAGATGCTTGGCTGTGGTTCGTTTGTGGTGTCGTGTTTGTAAATATTGAGAAGAAATGGGATCTAGAAGAGCTCAAAAACATATATAGACTAGATAGACTAGCAAAAGTGAACCAGTATAAGTTGCAAGATATCAGCCGAAAATTATTATATATATTAAATATATCCTCATCTGAATATTAGAGACAAAGATTTTTTCTTGGTTTAAAAAGGTCCAGAAATACGAGAAAAAAAACTTTGAAAATGTTATACGCTTTCTTCTAAAAATGTCAAAGTGACGACGATTGAAAACGTGTAAACTAATTAGTTTCTACAAAAGTTGTGTGCATGATGGATGAAAAATAGTAAAGGATATGCCCTTAACAAAGTACTAGATTTTGGTGTCAGGTGTTTATTTGATGAAATATATGCAAAAAATCTAATTGAAATAGATACTTGCATACGAGCTTATAACCCGTTCATTACACGAAAGATGTCAGGTGCTCTGAGAGCTCAGCCGTTTTAACGACGTCTTCGATACTTATCCTCAGGATGACGCGCCTTCAAACCCAGGTGTGTGCACTTTTTTAACGTTTCTTTAGCATATTTTAATAGAAAAAAATCATTAATCAGATGAGAAATTTTAAGGCACTTAATTCAAATTTCAAAAGCAGATCAGGTTGTTTTCGTTGCTCTAACTAGGTTAAAGCATTCCATACTTAATACAGCCGTATAGACTTTATCTGTAGCTTCACAAGTGCTCGTTTTCTTCTCTGCAACCGGTTTTGCTTTTTATCGCCTCGTCAGGCAAAATAAACTTTTCTTTGTGGAGCCCCAAAAGAAGTCTGCGCGTCTGTATTTAGATCAATTGTATACATTATAATTTATCTCATTAGCGAATTTTAATTTCTACAAACTTTTTGGCGAAGGTCTTCGATAGAAAAAATTGCCTGTAATTTTCTTGAAAAAAAAATTTGTTTCGAATTTGTGTGAGAGAATATTAAGCGAAGCTTTGATGGAATATTTTTTTACAAAATTCGTGAAAAATTATGTTTTCATGAATCTTCATTCAAAGAAATTTTGTGAACAATATTTTATAGAATCTGTTTATGAAATTTTTTAACTAATTTTTGCCGAACTGCTATTTTTTAGCAAGATTTCATAGAAAAACTGTTTCATCGGATTTTTGTAAACAATTTTGTTAGCACATTCTTCTGTTTCTTTTTTCTGAATTTTCGTAGAATATAGTTTCTTTAAGTGTGTGTGTGTGTGTTTTGTTTCTTTAACGTCGGCCTATTTTCGCGACTATGGCTAATCACCGACGCCAGGGAGCAGTTTCACCTCACTATTCTGGAAATTTTGCCGAACCTGCCTTTCTGTAAGGAGGGTATGGATCTTTAACGTGCACAACATCGCATGGCTGCGGGAGCGACGGCTCTACGCCCCCTCCGAAGGGCGGAACGTGCAGACATTCAACTTGCTCAAATACAAACCTCGGTTGATGTTAATTTTACAATTTGTACTGAAAAAGTGAAAGGAGTACCCTGAGATCGAACCCAGTACCCTTCGGTTCAGAGGCACATGTTCTTGCCCCTGAACCACCGAGTTTCTTGTTTGTTTAAGTAAAACTGGTATTTAAAATTTGGAATAATGAAAATTCGTTAATATATATGCCAACTGAGGTAAAAAAAATTTAAAGAATTTAAAAGTAGTGCTGCAAATTGAATCACAACTTCCACATACCTGTAATAAATTACTCTCCTCAAAAAGACACTCTTCTGAAAAGAATTTAGGGTCCATGACTTGACCACAAAGAAAATATTCGTAGTGCATTTTTATAAAAATATTTTTAATGTTAAATATGTGTTTTTTTTAAAATAAAACAGGCATAAACTTTGGTTACCAGTATAACCTAAATGATAGAAACAATATACCGCAATACATCAAAATAACTTTATTGTTTGTAGAAGTGGAAAAATGTTTCGAAAATACTTAAAAGATATTCCCGAAAAAAGTGGTGCCATTTTCCTGACCAACGAAACTATGTTATTTACTCATCTGCCAAGATATAATTATTTACAAAAAACTTTTTAACGAAACGTCCAAAAAAAAATTTTGCATGAAGATTTACAAACAATTTTTTTTCTGAAAACTCTCTTTTTACTATAACTTATTAAACATTTATTATTAATTACCGAATTTCACAAAAATCTTACAAAAGAAAATGATTTCTATAGCAACACAAACAAATTTGTAACCTCGGTGGTTCAGAGGTAAGAACGTGTGCCTTTGAACCGAAGGGTACTGGGTTCGATCCCGGCGTACTCCTTTCACTTTTTTAGTACAAACTGTAAAATTAATATCAACCGAGGTTCTGGCATTGTATTTGAGCAAGTTGAATGTCTGCACGTTCCGCCCTTCGGAGGGGGCGTAAAGCCGTCGGTCCCGTGTCCATGCGATGTTGGGCACGTTAAAGATCCCCACCCTCCTTACAGAAAGACAGGGGTTCGGCAAAATTTCCAGGATAGTGAGGTGAAACTGCTCCCTGGCGACGGTGATTGGCCATAGTCGCTGAAATAGGCCGACGTTAAAGAAACAAAACACACACAACACACAAACAAATTTCTACGAAAACTGACAAAATATTGTCTACGCAAAAATGCTAAAAGAATACATAAAATTGAAATTATATGTCTAATATGTAACTCAAATTGAAAATACAATAATTTGTTTGCATAAGAACCCATTAAAACATTATTTTAGACAAATTTCATTAAAAATTTCATTAATAAACATCTATTATTAATTAACAAATTTCAGCAAAATTTTTCAAAAAAAATAAATGATATTTATAGCAACACAAACAAATTTCTGCGAAAACTGACAAAATATTTTCTACACAAAAAATTGCTAAAAGAATAGATAAAATTAATAATAATTACTAATCTGTAAGTCAAATTGAAAATACAATATTTGTTTGCATAAAAAACCATTAAAACATTATTTTAGAAAAATTTCATTAAAAAATACCAACACCAAAATACGTTTCTTCAAAGAAGATTCATTTAATTTATTGATAAGAGAATCCGATATTAAAAGAACATTTTGTACAAGAAAATTTGCTAACAAAGATAAATTAAATAAATTTGCAAATATTGAAAATCTGATCCAAATTAATATATTAATATATACAGTTTCTGTGGCTTCCCAAAGAAAATTCTTTCCTCTGGCGATGCTGTAAAAAATTAAACCCGATGCAGAGAAAAAAAAACATTTCTGAAATCACAGAAAAGACACCTACATCTGCTGTGTTAACTATTAAACATCTGGACGCAGCAAGTGCGGTATGGTAGTGAACTTTCCTAGAAATGATCTGGCACCAAATATTTTTTTATAACTTATTTTCTTGTAACATAGAAATCTAAATTTTGGTGCATAGCTTAACTTTTATATTGTAAACCTACATCCAAATTTGGTTACCATACCTTTTTATTTTTTGAGATAAAATTGTTTTTCTAAAAAAAAACTCAAAATTTTTCCGGAAAACGTTGTCCGATTTTCCTGGCTAACTAACTTATCCAAACCACTTACAAAAAGATGGTACATACAAAATTTATTCAAAATCGGTCTACTATTTTTTGAGTTATCGTTATGATATATATATATATATATATATATATATATATATATATATATATATATATATATATATATATATATATATATATATAAACATATAAAAATTGAAACTGATCCTGGATATGGATTCTAGGGTTCCTAGTTCGTACTCATTTGCAAAATTTTTTCAAAATTCAAAAGTCGGAACCTCCCCATTAGTGAATTTTTTCTACGAAAACACTAGAATGAATCTTAAAGTCTTAAAAGCCCTTATCACCTCATTAGTGATTTTTTTCAACAAACAGTCGCTATAAAAATTATTCGGATTACATAATCTGATCAGATAACGTTAAACTTTAATCAAAGACAAAAAAAAAAGATAAAAAAGTCAAAATAAATTCAGTCAGCACGGAGATTTGAACAGACGTCCCCCAACATTCTTTTCCTAACGAATCAATCGTCTAAACCTGCTGGCCATGAAACCCTGCACACTAAAACACAGATAACCCACTATGATCTTCGGTTATTTATTTGTAATATGTAACGTCTACTTTAGATGCATTTTTTGTAACTATTGTAATCAAATGAGAACATTTTAAATACAAATGTACCCTCTAACATACATTTCTTGCAATATCAACCATTCAGAAACCGCGATAGTTATAGAAGCTTTATTTAAACATTACTAATTTTTGACGTTTCAAAGTTCCACTTTGACATTAACAGGAGGAAAATTTTTCTCATACTTCTTGACTTTTTTGCGCGTTGAAAGTAAACGTTGTTTGTAATATTTAATAGATTAATGCTCAGTTTCACAAAGCTTGATTAAATATTTAACGGCCGGTTAGTTAATCGAGGCTTTAGACGACCAATCACAGACTATAATTCGGGTTCTTGCCATTACAACTAAATATTTTGAAGCTGTGATTGGTCGTCTGAAGCCCTGATTAACTAACCGAACGTTAAATATTTAATCGAGTTTTGTGAAACTGAGCATTTGTTTAACATATACAATATTTTGGCAATGCGTCTTCTCTGACTTTAAGTGGCACTGATTTTTCTTTCATCAAATGTCCATGACATTTTTTCTTTTAACTTAGGGATCGAGATTTTGATACATAGTTTACAATGTGAAACTGCTTACCAAATTTCGTTGCCATACCTTTGTTATTTTCAGAGATAAAAAAAAATTCTGGAAGAAAACTCGAAATTTTTAAGGAAAACCTTGTTATATTTCCCTGGATATCTAACTTGGCCAAGCTACTTACAAAATACAATTTTACCTTCCGATACAGTTTTTATAATCCAGAGAGATTTATATCATATTATTTGAAACACAGTAAAACAGGTGACAACTGGAAATTTCCACCCAAGATTTTTATTCTGTTAAACGTGGGCGCTTAAAATAAACCAAACGGGGAAAAGTTATAAAGCTGACGACATCACAGCAAAGAATAATCTTTCCCAGTTGCTAAGTTCAATTAGAAAATAAAACCGGCAATGAATAGAATGCAAAACGTGCTCATGGGTTTTTTAATGAAATTGTTCGAACCATTAAATTGCTCTGTAGTTCTAAAGTATAAACGCTCGGAGCGGTCAGCGCGTGTATAGAGAATTCCACAACATTTCACAGTAACTCTGGCCGGATATCACTGTCCTTATCAGGATAATAGCTGACACTATCTCCTTCTTCGTCATTTGTTTCCATGCAGTCTTCTTATCTTTATCTCCTCCTTTCTTACGCGCCATTGTCGAATCATCTTGAGACCATCGCAATCCGATATGCAGCTGATAACGCTCGAAAAGATGTAAGGAATTATAATTAATTGCTAAATCGTATAACACTATGAATACCCCGTAGCATCTTCCGAATACGCCGATAGTGTATGAAATTTTTCGAGTTGGAAGGAATAACTTATCGGGCTTGCAGAAACAAATCACCGCTCTAAAGTATGGAGAAAGGGAGCCGCTTTTTAGCTTTTTTGCTCGTATGTCGCCCACGCGAGAAAATTACTGCCATACGTGCGTTAGCATGCGAAAGTTTTTACTCTACTCTAAAGTTAAGGCCGTTCGAACAAACTTGTTTGTTTTATCACTTATTATGATAAGGAAAAAAAGTTATCAGTTTCTAAGGCATTTTAGTTAAACATGCACATGGGAAAGATTCCTTGAAAAGACGGTCATGGCTTAATTTAAAATAGGACATATTCTTTAATTGACAGTGTTTGATTAGAATTTTAAGAAAGCCAGTTGCGATGATTAGTCTGGAGATGCTGTGGCTTACCATTCATTAATTCACTAATTGTAACTTGTAATGAGCACTGATAAGCATACTTGGAGAACCCAAGTCACCCCAACGCATTAAAAAACCTGATGATCCGATCGTTTCACTAACCAAGTTAGCGCCATCAGAGGATGAATAATTGTAAATATCTTATATCCGCAGTTATATTTAACTTCTTCTGCAGGTAGTCGATCACTGACAATTTAGGGAAGTTCAACGACAGCAAAATTAACTTATTGCGTTTGGTGGAAATATCTGTATTCTTTTATTATTTATCGGACGTGCTTCTGTCGGTATTTATTTTATAAAGCGATCTATCAGGAGACTGCCCATAGGCGGCGGAGGAGATTAATATATGTTTTATTATTACTATATATAGCAATATATATATATATATATATATATATATATATATATATATATATATATATATATATATATATATATATATATATATATATATATATATATATATATATACCTTCGAAGGCGTTTACCTGTCCTGGTTCTTTAACATTTTCTATTAATTTTAGATTTTCCTTATTAACGTGGTAATTATTATCTTAAATATGTCAAGCGACGGAAAATCTATCTATAGCACCCTATCCTAATTGTGCTAAATGTTGTTTGAATCTAATTCCCATAGATGTGTTTCTTTGTCCGAAGTATTTAAGATCACAATCTTTAAAACTTATTTCATAAATTCCCGCCATTTTGGCCGAACTATCTTTGTCTTCTGGGTTACCTAGCAAGTTTTTAGAGTGATTTTTTTTGGCGAAATGCTAGTTGAAAATTGGCTTTTTTAAAATGCTTTCTGTACCCCTCGTCATTCGAGGTCCAAATGGTAGACAAACCAAATTTTTTTGGCTTTTTCTCGTCTAAAACTCGTTGATTCCTCTACCATTTTCTTTGTTTTCTGTTTGTTAATTAATTTCTCCAGTAGGTAAGCAGTGTATCCCTTATACTCGGCCACTTTCTTAATATACTTAAATTCTTTGGTATATCTACTTTTACTTAAAGGAAGATTAATTAACCTGTTTACTAAAAAATTCAGACTGGCCATTTTTTGTTTGCACGTATGATGTGAGTCATTCGGAATGTAGATTAGAGTGGTGGTTTCCTTTCTATGGACATCGAATTCTAAGGTGTCTTTATTTTTGATAACTAGTACATCTAGAAAGGGTACTTTATTATTAATTTCTAAGTCGTGGGTAAATTCTATAGAATCAAATTTATTGTTGGTTCGCTTCGAACAGGCGTCAGGTATACATCTCTCGGTGTGTGATTTGAAGTGATCGACAGTGTTTGGTTAGTTCTACAAGCTAAAAATGTCAAATAAGGAGGCTGAACCCCCTGACAAAGGGAAGCTACCTGACTCAGAGAGGACGGAAATAATGGAGACGGATGATACAACGGATATGGGTGATGATTCGGAGGATGAAAAAGGACAGGTAAAAAGTTTAAAAAAGAAAGACAAACACAGAAAACGTGGAAAATCAGGAAAAGTTGGGGTAAGTACACTTAAGCCACTTAAGTTGTTATTATCCAAGGAATTTGAGCAAGTGAAAGAAGGAAATAGTCAGGTAATTAAAACAAATTATAATTTTCGTTTACAAAATGAATCGTTGAAATTAAATTTACCAGTATCAAGGGAAAGTATATCTGAATACATTCCGACTGATAAGTCAACTACGGTAAATAAACAAGGTACGTTATCGGGTCAAAATGTAAACAAACTGGTCACAGAAAATAGAAACCATCAACATTTAAATATTGGAGTAAATAATAGAATAAATAATGTCAATTATAACGGGGAAAATATAGGGCCCTATTATGTATTCATTCAAAATAAAGAAGGGAATATTGGGAGAGCACATAAAATATCGACAATCAGAATAATTAATAGGCTTATTCCAGAAATTAGTAATAATATAAAAAGTGTCGTAAGCACGGGTCAAAACAGAATCAGGATCGAACTGGATTCAGCACAAAGCGCTAACACAATGGTAAATAGCAAAGCACTCTCAGAAAACGGATATGAGGCATTTATACCTAAAAATCTTACTTGTAGGCAAGGCGTTATAAGGTCAGTTGATAAGGAAATCAGCGATAGTGAATTAAAGGAGTTAATAAAACCTAGATTAGGAGAATTATTTATAGTTGACGAGGTGAAACGTTTAAATCGCAAAGTTAATATACAGGGGGTCACAAAATTCGAACCAACATATTCGGTTTTGGTGACATTTAAAGGCAACAGACTTCCAGAAAAAGTAGTTATTGAGAAGATAATTTATGAAATCACTCCATTTATAAAAAGGGTGGTACAATGCTTAAAATGTCTTCGTTATGGACATATAAGCAACCAATGCAAAGGCAGGGAAAGATGTCAATACTGTGGGCAAGAACATAAAAACTCTGAGTGCAAAACTCAAGAGTTACCTGTCTGTGTGAATTGTAAGGGGGAGCATTAAGCGACAGATACAGCGGTGTGCCCAGAGTTTTTAAAGCAAAAAGACTTGAAAAAAATGATGGGGAACGAAAACATTTCATACCGGGAGGCTGTCCAAAAATATAACATAAGCTATGTGGCAGCCATCAAAGGGTGTAAAGAGAACATTCCGAGAAGACGAACACAGAATGACCTACAAACGACAATGACGAACTACAGACCGACAAGCGCTACAAGTCAGGCAATGGGGCAAAATAATTACCCCAGAAAACGGGAGTCGACATATCATAACGCGACAAGCTACAAAACACAAAAAAATTTCCAGTATCCAAGACCACAACGACCTATATCACCACAAAGCCCAATAACAAACCCTTATCCTCCCTTATATAATAGTGGCAATGTAGTATTCAAAGATATTATTGATGAAATATGTATCAAAATAACACAAACATTACAAGATATATTTGGAAATTTACCAGGCAATATAGATATCGGTGAACGGTTGAAAGCTAGTATAGGCACGTTATCAAATATCAATGGCTAATACAAATTTTATACAATGGAATTGTAGGTCATTAATTTCTAATAAGGGTATCCTAGAAAAATATCTGTTCGATAATGAAACTAGCGTGGCTTTACTAAGTGAAACTTGGTTGAAAAACAACAGCAAAATTAGGTTTAGTGGATATGATTTAGTCAGAAAAGATAGACAGGATGGATACGGTGGAGTAGCCATCCTAATATCAAATAAATTAAATTATCAGGTGTTAAGTATTTCCCTACATAATCTTGAATGTGTAGGAATAAAACTAATAATGAAGGATGGCAGAAGTATAAACCTTTTTTCAGTTTATTTACAACCAGGAAAAAGAATAAGTTCTGAACAGTGGAATAGTTTTTTTTGACAACCTTCCTAAACCATTTGTGATAGGGGGAGATTTAAATGCTCACAATATAGCTTGGGGTTGTTCGGATACAGATACAAGTGGGGAAGAGTTGTTAGGATCGATAGAAGACGGCAATTTAATTTTTTTAAATGACGGTACGGAAACTTTACTAAAGAGACCCAATAGTAGGACCAAGTCAGTTATAGATCTCACTATAGTGTCACCAGAAATCGCACATAAGTTTAACTGGAATGTGCAAAATGTAACATTAGCTTCCGACCATTTTGTTGTATCATTTTCATATTTATATGACATTAATCATGTACAAAATGCAACTAATCATTTTCACTTAGATGACAAAACATCGCGGAACATAAAGCAAGCTGATTGGGAGCTATTCTCTTACCTAATGGAAAATAAAAGCAGGGAAAATAGTAATATTTCCTATTACGAAATTATAAACAACATTAACGAAGTCTCAGAAGCAGCTATTCCAAAAAAGAGTATAGGTCCCAATAAGTCGTTTAGGAAACAATGGTGAAATGACAATTGTAAAAGGGCAATACAAGACCAGAAACAAGCCATGGATTTACTGCTGCAAGCTCCAACCGATACCAACTACTTAAATTACAAACGAACAGCAGCCTTCGCAAAACGGACCATCCTGGAAAGTAAGAAAATATGTTGGAAGAAATTCTGTGAGACCATCAACAAGGACACACCAGCAAAAAAAGTGTGGGACAGCATAAAAAGGTTAAAAAATACCCAGACACAAAATAAATATCCAAATGTCACTGAACAGAAATTTGAAGAAATTATGGATCATCTTGTGCCGCAACAAGTAGCCGAAAATATTCAATTTAAAACTCAAGATGAAAACCATTTTTTGGTTACGAAGTTTTCAATGAGTGAATTTGAAATGGCTCTAAAAGGTAGGAAGAATACCGCTCCTGGAGGAGATGATATATACTTTGTCATGCTTTACAAAATACCACTCTCCAGCAAAATTGAACTTTTAACAATCCTCAATAACAGAGGAGTTTCCTAGTGATTGGAAAACGTACATATCTGTTCTTCTCTTAAAACAAAATAGGGATCCACAAGCTCCTAGTTCATATAGAGGAATAATGCTAGGGTCATGTGTTCTAAAAACTTTGGAACGCATGATAAAAAATCGACTGGAAGCATGGTTAGAACAAGAACACAAACTACCACAAAATCAGTTCTGCTTTCGAAAAGGTTCCTCGACGACGGAAGCTATTGCAGCACTGGTTTCTGAAATATACATATCATTTTCAAGAAAAAACTCTACGATAGCGTTTTTCACGGACCTCGAAAGTGCTTATGATAAAGTTAACCTCAATATACTATATCATAAAATGAACAAGATAGGCGTACCATCAACTATGTCCAGGAGAATTATTAAATTATACCAGGATCGAACAATAAAGTACAAAGTTGACAACACTCTTATTGGACAAAGAGGTACAAACTTTGGAATACCACAGGGAAGTGCCTTGTCACCACTTCTTTTTCTAATATACTCTTCAGATATCAACAAATACGTGAAAGAGGCAAGAGTCTTACAGTTTGCCGATGACATCTGTCTATATGTTAACTCCGCGGACATTAAACAAGGTTCACAGAAATTAAAAGAAGCTGTTTTTTCTTTCCGAAAGTGGACAAATGAGAACGCAATGGAAATGACTAAATCCAAAACTAAAATTTGTTTCTTTAATAGAAAGCAAACAATTCCAGACAGTATAGTAATAAACGAAGACATCTACCCCATTGAAAACTCAGTAAAATATCTTGGTATCATATTAGACAGAAAATTGCTGTGGAAGGAACATTTGGAACTTGCGTTAAACAAATCTGAAAAGCGTATCAATATATTAAGAATGGTATGCCATAATAACTGGGGAGCGGATCTCGAAACAAGTTTGCTAATTTATAAAAATTATATCAGACCCATACTGGACTACGGCGCAATATTTTACGACCAAGCTGGAAAAAACCATCTAAATAAAATAAATAAAATGCAGAACAAATGCATAAGAACATGCTTAGGAGCTCTAAAAAGCACACCCATTGTTAGGATGTTAGCGGAGGTATCAGAAACACCAATTGAAATGAGAAGAAAGCTTCTGGCAAACAGATTTATAATTAAAATGCATAACAAATGTAGCTATATCAATGATAACTTATTTCAACTGTACATTCTAGACCTAACTGAGGAATATTGGAAGAAAAAGAAAACACCTCTTATTGTGGAGGAATTTGCCAAATTTTTGGAAAGAAAACCATTTATACATTCGGTACAGGTAAATCCAGTGTTCCAAGTTAAATGGCACATCCTAGATAAAATTAAGGTAGAGCATATGATTGAATACTCCCAGTACCCTAGCCAGTTTAGAGACCAAATGTTAAAAGAAGACCTGAACAGAATACAAGCGGGATCGTATTTATTATACACAGATGGGTCCAAAAATCAAGGATCAGTTGGTTGTGCATATTATGATCCACAGAGAAAAGCGGGGAAACAAATTAAATTAAGGACAGAAATGTCTATATTTTCAGCAGAATGTGTTGCTATATTGGAAGCAATGAAGTACGCCGAATATTGTAACATAGAAAAAGTAATTATTCTTAGCGATAGTAGAGGCGCTCTACAGGCTATAGAAAATTTCAGTATCACCACAAAGCAACCAAATTATTTAATAGTAGAGATTGTAAAACTGTATGTACAAGCAAAACAAGCAAATAGAAAAATCTGTTTTATATGGGTCAGAGGTCACAGTGGATTAAGTGGTAATGAATCAGCAGATAATATGGCCAGAACGGCGTCAGATAACATAGAGAACACACAATACATGATACCTCACCGGGATGAGATTCAAAGATATAAAACTCTAATAAGAGAACTTTGGAAGGGGGAGTACCAGAATAGCAACAAGGGTCGTGCTTATAAGAGTATTGTAGAAGAACCTCCAAGAAAACTTTGGTTTTGCGATTGCCCTTATAATAGTAAAATGTTCACAAAAACTATGTGTAGATTACGCTTCAATCATGCATTGTTCCCGAGTCATCTATATAAAATAGGTATGAAAGAAAACCCTTTTTGTGATTGTGGCGAATTCGGGGACTTGGAACATGTTCTGTTAGAATGCACACTTAAGCAAAGCAAAATTAGTCAATTTGTAAATAAATTATATAGGAATAGTAGTGTTCCAAAGCCTTTCAATTTGTCGCAACTCCTTAGCACTAGAGACTTTGACATTTATTTAGATGTATTTAAACACGTGAAAGATATATGTAAAAACATTTGATGTAAATTTCGTATACAACGTAGATTAAGTTGACCTATTGTTTCCCAACCTATATGTATTACCTGACTTTTACCTAAGGCCCACCTGTGCACGTTTTAAAGTTGCTCTGATCGGCCGCAGAGCATGAAGCTATGTGTCCATTGTATACCCCATACATTGTTGAAAAAAAAAAGTAAAAATAGAAGAAAGTTAAAATATTGAACAAAATAAATGAATAAATAAAATAAAGAATGTGTAGCAGAAAAATAGTGCCAACTGATAACAGAATGATATATACATGTGGGTGTATATATAGGTATATATAGATGAGTGTATGTAATTACTCTTAGGATTAAGGAATGAGAGAGGAGTGAAAGTGGATTGAAAGGGATAAAAAGAGGAGTGAGAGGGTGCAAGAGATTATCTATAATAACTTGTAAGTAACAAAATGGTTGGCAAAGTGATATGGCACTGAATTAACGCTGATTTGGACCTACACTCACAGTGATGGAAAACTTAGCGAATGGACACTGATTCCGCAGCCAAAATAATAGTGAAATTAAAAAAAAAATTATTGTTTAATTTGGCAATGATGTCCTCTATTTTGCAAACTTGTATGTTAAACACTGCGAAAATATCATCCACGTAACGAAAAACACTTTAGGAAAATACTCAGTTTCACTTTCAAGACCTGTTTCAAATCTACTCTTTTTTTTCCCTCAGGGCTCGTCCGGGTCTTTGCCGCCCCGATATGACCGCAGCCTTTGGCTTATTGTCCATGCCCTTTGTCTCTACTCCACCCATTCCAAAATCACTATGCCTTGAACTAATCTGCACAGCAATTGGTAGGGTGAAGTAGGGTCTAGGCTGACCGTAGATCAGTTGCCTTTTGCGGTCCAGAGCTTTACACTCACACAAGATGTGCTGGGTTGATTCCTTCCTCTCGCCGCAGAGTCTGCATGACAGGACCCCCTCGAACCGCCCCATTTTATACAGGTGTTTCTTGACCGCTATGTGTCCCGTCAAGGGTCCTGTTATGTTTCTGAGCTGTCCTCTGCTAAGATTTAGCAGGTCCACAGTTCTCTTTGGACTGGGTTGCCAAATTAATGACTTGCCGTGTTTGAACTCTGGACAATCTGCCCAGTATGCCTTGTCCTGTTCCCTGACCCAGGACTTAATGGTTCCCCTGGCCGTGCCTTTCGATACGCCCAGGACCGGTTCTGCTGACTATCTCTTCGCGAGACTACTTCAGTGCCTTTGACCCCCGAGTGACCCGGCACCCAGATGTGGGTGACCTCATTCTGCCCAGCCAGGTCGCTCGTATTGTCTCGGCATTCGCTTTTCAGCCTGGAATTTCCCGTGGGCTACTTAGGGCATTAAGAGCTGCCTGGCTGCCTGTGGCTATGAGGAGCCGCTTGTTGGTGTAGACCCTACTCTTGTTCTCCCGCCACAGTACAGGATGGCGTACAGTTTGGCCTGAAAGATCGTTGCATGGGCTCCGAGGTAAATACTATGACTTACCGTCGGTCCTTCCGAATAAACACCTGCCCCGTCCCACGCTCCCCGCCGAATCCATCTATGAACCGTACGAGCGCCTCCCGTGGTAATCTCGGCGTCTCCTCCCGCCACGCATCGCTGTCGGGGTTTTCCGCTGTAAAGTTGTTTTCCCTCCAGATTCGCGGGCTCTAGAAGTCTGACCTCATTTCAAGCATGGGCTCCTTCACGATCTCCTGAATTTTGCAGTGGCAAAGCCTGGGTTGATCTACAGTCTACTATTGCAGGCTAGTTTGTACAGTCCTAGCCTGGCTTCCCCCATGATAACTAAGTGTATGGGGGGGGGGGCAGATCCAGCAACACCTCCATGGCGGCTGTTGTGGTTGAAGTCAATGTGATGCCCAGGCAAGCCATCCTTTGGATCTTGCCTAGGTTTTTTTGGCACTGGATTGTGTCACCTTGGGCTACCAGACCAGTGCTGCGTATGTTAACGATGGTCTGGCCACCCTTGCGTACAGCCAGTGGGCCATACTAGGTCTTAGTCCCGACGTTTTTCCATATAGCTGCCTAGTGACGGCTAGGGTCATAACTGCCTAACGCAGCATTTTTTCAACATACCATTCCAGGTTAGCTTAGAGTCCAATACGACCCCAAGATATTTTACCTCCCTGGCCATTGGGATTTTTCTACCGTATAGAGTGAGTTATGTGGCTCTGCCACTTCCTCCTACTCGTAAGCCTTATGATGGTTGCTTTCTCGGGCCTCACCCCGAGCCCTTGACCAACAGTTCACCTTTCCACCACTTTTAGTGCTGCCTGCATGCGCTCCCACACTGACCGTGTAACCTTTTCTCGGACTATGATGGCAATGTCGTCCACATAGCCCTGTCCACGACTAGGCGCCAGAGCATGGGAGACAGAACGCTCCCCTGCAAATACCCCGCCGCGACCCCCGCCAGCAGGGTCCATCCCGCTAATGAGGTGAATCTACTCATGAAAATGTCTGCAATAAATGCCGATAGCGGGTGCCCAGTGAAAGTGAGTATTTTCCTAGAGTATGCTTTCGTTACGTGGATGATATTTTCGCAGTATTTAACACAAACATTTGCAGAACAGAAAATTTTATTGCCAAATTAAACAATAAATTTGATTCTATAAAATTTACCCACGAATTAGAAAATAACAATAAATGACCCTGTCTACATGTATTAGTTATTAAAAATATAGACACTTTAGAATTAGATGTCCATATAAAGGAAACCACCACTCTAAGCTACATTCTGAATGACTCACATTAGACCGCACAAAAAATGACCAGTCTGAATTTTTTAGTAAACAGGTTAATTAATGTTTCTTTAAGTAAAGGTAGATATACCGAATAATTATTGTACATTAAGAACGTAGCCGAATGTAACGGATACACTGCTTACCTAGTGGAGAAAGTAATCAACAAACAGAAAAAAAATGTTAGCGGAATCAATGACTTTTAGAAGACACAAGGCCAAAAAAAAAATTATTTGCTTACCATTTGAACCCCGAATTATGTAGGGTCTAGATAGAATTAAAAAAAAGGCTATTCGCAACTAACAGTTTCGACAAAAAATACTATAAATAACTTGCTAGGTAACCCAAAAGACAAATAGAGTATCGCCCAAATGTCGGAATTGATGACATAAGTTTTAAAGATGGTGATGTTAAACACGTCGGACAAACAAGAAGATCTTTTGAAACTGGAGTCAAAGAAGATATAGCATAATTAAGATACAGTACTATAGCTAGATCTTCCATCACCCGACATATTTGGGTTAATGATAATCATCAAGTTAATGAGGAGAACTAGAATGAATAAAAAATGTTAAACAACCAGCACAGCTAAACGGCTTTGAAAGTATATATATATATATATATATATATATATATATATATATATATATATATATATATATATATATATATATATATATATATATATATATATATATATATATATATATATATACAGGGTGGTAGGTCCCACGATCGATTTCGGGAAAACTATCAATAGGAAAAACCTGAAAATTGAATATTACACTAAAGTTGTTGGGGGCCACAGGTTTAAAATAGTTTCAAGATGGCGGCCCTTCCGGTTATACCGGAAGTAGATGTATATTCGCTTATTTTACATAGAACATCCTATATTTTATTGCACTTTCGGATTCTACTATAAATCATGAACAGTTTTTTTAAATAATGTTCTATACCTATCATCAACCGTCCCGAAGATATTTAGACTTTAAGATAAAATTTGACAGTCAGAAAGATACTGATATTTTTATAATAAGAACATATTTCGTTACGATATTTGGGATTATCTTGAAAGATATTTCACTTAATCTATTTCCACATCGAGACTAACGATAGAGTATATAGAGTGTCCAAAAAAATATTAAAATTTGCAATGAGAAATTGCAAAAATCCCGCGATTTTCAAATTGGAATCACCTTTTTTATAACACTATCGTGTTAAGCTCAAAAAATCACTGAAACTTTGTATGTATTTATCTATACCTAAATTAAGCGGTTTTCATTTTATTTTCAAAAAACTTATTTCAAAGCCTGATATTTTGATAAATTTCCTACCATAAGCGTTATCCATGAAACATAAATTGCCCAGTGTGTTTCTATGAAAACTTTGACAGTTTGTTGATTAATTAGCTAATAATTACACACACAAAGATTATTTAAATTTATTTACTATTTATGGACAATGTAATAAAGTAATTTCGCGAACGTGTCATACATTTGCTGATAGATATCCAGATAAACAGAAACCGTCACGTAAAAACCCTCAAACGAATAGTAGACAATTTCGAAAGCTGCGGATCTGTCAAGAAAAAGGTGCATAGAGCTAAACCCGTTGTTGACAACGAACAAATTGAGACAGCAATTTTGGGATATTTTGCCGCATCCCTACAAAGTCAACGAGGCAAGTAGCACTGGAGTCAGGAATGTCCAAAACCTCCGTTCTGTGAATTTTACCAAAACATAAGTTCCATCCTTGTGCTTGTTCAGTTGTGCAACATTTAGTGGAAACTGATTTTTCCAGAAAGGTGGAGTTCTGTAAATTTATTTTAATGCGATTCCAAGAAAATGAGCTGTTTTTAGATAACATCATATGGACGGATCAAGCAAAATTTTTAAAGAATGGACTTTTCAATCGTCGTAATTCTCACTATTGGAGTGACACCAATGTTCATCCTTTTAGGGAAGGGCATTTTCAGGAAAGCTGGAAGTTTAATGCTTATTGTGCTATAAGGAATGACGGCGTTGTTGCCCTAGAAATATACGACGATAATTTGAATGGTGAGAATTAATCCGAAATTAATAAAGTACTTTGTGTAAACTCTATTTATTTACTTGTAAGTGAGCGTTATTTGGAAATTTTGCAACATTTGGAAGTAACTTATTTTGACAAAATCTCATTGAATGAATATAGGCAAATATTTTACCAACATGATGGAGCCCCTTCTCATAATGGTCACCTGGTTAACAATCTTTTACAATCTCTATTTGCTGACCAATGGGCTACACCTTTAGCCGCCTCGATCGCCTGACTTATCTGTTCTCGATTTTTTTATATGGGGTACTATAAAAAATAAAATCTACAACACTGCAGTTTCTACTAAAGAAGATTGCATGCAGCGGGTTCGAGAATCATTTCGTGAATTGGATCCGGATTGAATAAGAAGGGCCACACATGAGGGATTGACACGTAGGTGTAAAAAATGTCTTGACGCCAGAGGTCATCAACTTGAACACTTAGGACGTTAATTTTTGTTTCGTTTTATTCAGTCCATGTTGTGTGTGAATTGTTTTTTTTTATTATTTGTTTGATGGTTTTATATAAGGTTATATGGCCAAATACCTAAAAATTGCTGTCTCGATTTGTTTGTTGTCAACAACGGGTTTAGCCCTCTGCACCTTTTTCTTGACAGATCCGCAGTTTTTGAAATTGTCTACTATTCGTTTGACGGTTTCATGTGACGGTTTCTGTTTATCTGGATATCTATCAGCAAATGTATAACACGTTCGCGAAATTACTTTATTACATTCTCCATAAATACTAAATAAATTTAAATAATCTTCGTGTGTGTAATTTAACCGTGCCATTATTAGCTAGTTAATCAACAATCTGTCAAAGTTTTTTCCATGGATAACGCTTATGGTAGGAAATTTATCAAAATATCAGGCTTTGAAATGAGTTTTTTCTAAATAAAATGAAAACCGTTTGATTTAGGTATATGTAATTACATACAAAGTATCAGTGATTTTTTGAGCTTAACACGACAGTGTTATAAAAAAGCGGGTTCCAATTTGAAAATCGCGAGATTTTTGCAATTTCTCATCGCAAACTTCAAGAATTTTTTTTTGACACTGTATACACTATCGTTAGTCTCGATGTGGAAATAGATAAAGTGAAATATCTTTTAAGATAATTCTAAGAATCGTAACGAAATATGTTCTTATTATAAAAATATCGGTATCTTTATGACTGGCCGTAAATGCCAAACTTTATCTTTAAGTCTAAATATCTGCTGGGCGGTTGATGATAGGTATAGAATATTACTCACAAAAAGTGTTCAGAATTTATTGTAGAATCCGAAACTGCAATAAAATACAGGCTGTTGTATTTAGAATAAGCGAATCGACATATACTTCCGGTATAACCGGAAGCGCCGTCATCTTGAAAATATTTTTAGCCTGTGGCTCCCAATGACTTGAGTGTAATATCCAATTTAAAGGTTTTTTCTATTGATAGTTTTCCCGCAATCGATCGTGGGACCTCCCGGAGGACCACCCTGTATATATATATATATATATATATATATATATATATATATATATATATATATATATATATATATATATATATATATATATATATATATATATATATATATATATATATATTGCAAAATATAGTAATAATAAAAAATGTATGAATATCTCTCCGTCGCCTATGGGCAGGCTCCTGACAGATTAATTTATAAAATAGATACCGGCAGAAGCACGACCTGTAGCTAATAAAAGAACACCGATATTTCCGCCAAACAAATTATGTTAATTTTGGTGTCGTTAAACCTCCCTAAATTGTTAGTGACCTACTACCTGCGGAAGAATATAAATTGTAAATATCAGATATTGAGAAATTTCATCCTCTGATGACGCCAAATTGGTCAGTGAAGCAATCGTCAGGTTTTTGAAAAGCTGTTGTGGTGATTTGGGTTCTCCAAATCTACTTATTCATTAGTTGTTGTTGCCCTTACTTGGTGAAACCGTTTCATACGAAATATAGATGCAGAGAGTATTTCTCTGGCTTCGAAAATGTTCGTTTTCCTCTATAACCGGTTTAAATAAGCAAACTGATCTAATGAATTATTCTCTCGTGGAAGTTCTTCTTTCTAATTAATCACTTGAAACAGAATACTCTAAGTATATTTAAATAAGTTGTTATAAGATATTATATTGGTGTTTGTCGATATTTTGGTTGTATAGTGATTTATTGTTGTTAGTGTTTAGTTATTTTATTATTGTAAGTGTTTTTATAGTTATTATTGTTATAGTTTAATTATATTTTCATGTTAAATATTAGCACACATCACGTAGCTATTTTGAAGACTCCATTTTTATTCTATTTTTATTTCTAAAGAATTTTTGATCAAAACATCATAACGTAACAAAGATTTTTATTTTTGTTTGTACTTGTATTTCTCATGGATACGTATAAATCAGTTTAGTCTTCTCCTAAGAGACTGACGTTAGACACTCTGGATGGAAACTGAAAAAAAAGCAGAATCAACCCAAAAACCACAAAAATAATATCAGCGAGTGATGCGCTAGATACGTATTTCGACAACGAAATTGTCTTCATCGGTAGCTGTCGCAAAACTAACTGTATGGTCAAAATTATCCTATTGATTTACCCAAACTATACACTAAAAATGATGCAATACCGATGATGCAATACTGGATGATGATACAATACCGGATGATGTTGTAATACCGGATGTTAAAACACTGGAAGATGCAACACCATATGATGCAATACCGGATGCCTCAGTACCGTGTGATGTAACATCGGCTGACGTAACACCGGGTGACGTAATTCAATTCCTTTAAGTATAGGTTTTCTTAAATTTTGTCAGAGTCGCTCTTTGTTCCCGAAGCATATCGAGAACGCCGTCGGGGTCAATCAGTCGCCTGATTGTCACAAGGCAGTATGGTAGGGCTTCTCAATTTAGAGATTAGGTTTCTAGACTCCAAGCGTAGTAGGTTGGAGTTGGAAGCCTATGATCTTCATATGGCGATAGTTAGTAATTTCGGTAATTGTGAGAGTGAAAGTTTCAGAAACTTTCAGCGACGAATGTTCGAGGTTATTGCTAACATGTCAGATAAAGGTAAATATATTAAACCTTAAAAAGGAGTTATTAGATCCAAAAACCTCTAGCATTAACTCGCCGCAAGTTTTGGAAATTATAGAGAATCTTTCTTCCTCAAAGTTTACTAGGAAAGAGTTGGGTTTGCTCGGTAAGGGATTGAAATATGCTGACCCACTCGTGACCCCACCAGTCACAGACATCATTTTCGGGGTGGATAGCTCGATCAGGTTTCTCGACGAGCAAACTAAGAACGCCATACTTCATTTATCCTTTGTAACTATATCACAAAATGAGAAATGAACAGTCAAAAAGTGAAATGCGAACTGTAAGGGAATTGAGGAGGAAAGAATGTTTTATTTAAAAGAGGATAAAAGCAACAAAATTGTTATAATTGATATGGACGAATACTTTGACAGAGTGGATAATCTCATCAGAACTGGTCCTTATATGGAAATAACAAAAGACCCCATTCCTGTCATGACAACTCGGTTCTCAACTCAGTACAGTCAAAAGTTGCATTAATTTAATAGATGAGAATACCAGGAGGAGGGTTGCCTTATTCAATCCAGTTGTACCTTGCATGTATTGCCCTTCAAAAGTCCATTATCCGGGCATGAAATAAAAGCTCGCACTGGTATCGGTAATAGATGAGAATACCAGGAGGAGGGTTGCCTTATCCAATCCAATTGTACCTTGCATGTATTGCCTTTCGAAAGTTCATTAGCCGGGGAATGAAATGAAAGCTCGCACTGGTATCGGTAATAGATGAGAATACCAGGGGGAGGGTTGCCTTATCCAATCCAATTGTACCTTGCATGTATTGCTTTTCGAAAGTCCATTAGCCGGGGAATGAAATGAAAGCTCGCACTGGTATCGGTAATATATGAGAATACCAGGAGGAAGGTTGCCTTATCCAATCCAATTGTACCTTGCATGTATTGCCTTTCGAAAGTCCATCAGCCGATGAATGAAATGAAAGCTCGCACTGGTATCCGTTTCCCGACTTATGAAATTTCTGAGTGGTTATCGAAAGAGCTTTGTGCACTGGAAATTGAACCTCCTAGTTTTGCGGTGAAAAATTCCATTTAATTCGTTAATAGAATCAAAGATATTAAGATTGTTGTTCCCCAGCATCTCTATCCTCTTCAGTATATTCGACACATGCTTCATGATAACCAGCTATCGGAATATATTAAGTTAACTTCACTATGAATGTCTGAGAGTTTCTTTCGAGTCCGCGGGAAGTTTTACGGCAGATGAAGGGAACCACAATGGGAAACCCATTGTCTGCCTTCGTTGCCAAACTCTTCGCGAGCTGATTTCAGAGTGAGTACTTTCCGAGAGTATGCCGCACATCCTTTTAAAAGCAAAACGACCGTTTCGCACACAACGTTAACTTCATCAGATGTTGAATATTCTAACTAAAATTCTACACCAAAACAAGTATCTATATTGATTTCTTAGATACAAAAGAAAACGAAAGGGGATTTTTATGTCGAGGACACAACGTAGTGCCTTGTATCTGTATAGACCGGATGAGGTTATTAAACATATTTTATTATTCTGCCCGACAGATTAGGAGTGTTTAGCTGGTCAAATGCAAAGTGAAAATAAAGGGCTTGAAATCAAAGGTGCCGCGCGGTACAATGACGGTTTGTTCTTAATCGATATTGATATATGTACTCTTTCATACGCGTCGAGTATAGTTTGATGTGTACCATTTTTGACAAGTTTCAATTTTTCCTTGTGAATGTGGTGATTATGATCCCATATATGTTGTGCCACAGACGATTTGTCTACCGTACCACATCGTAAATGTGCGAGATCTTCACGAAATCTGGTGGCTATGTTTCTCTTGGTTTGACCCACGTACTTAATATCACAATCTCTGCAACCTATCTCATAAACACCCGACATTTTAGTGGCTTTGTCTTTCTCTTTCATGTTACCCAACCAATTTCTTTAACTACTCTTCGTCGAAAAAGTCAACTCTAAATTGTTTTTTAACAATACTTTCCAAACCCTCTGTGATACGTGGTTCATAAAGTAGACACACAAATTTTTTCTCTATTTTATCTTTTTAAATGTCATGAATTCAAATATCATTTTCTTTGTTCTGTGTTTATTAACCAATATTTCCACTAAACAATCCGAATAACCGTTATATCTCACCACGTTTTTAGGTACTTTAATTCAATATTAAAACTACTTTTACTCAACGGAAAACTTATCAATCTATTCACCAAGAAATTTAAACCAGCCGTTTTTTTGTGAAAACGTATGATGTGAGTCGTTTGGAATGTAACTAATAGTGGTAGTTTCTTTCCTGCATACAACAAATTAAAGCGAGTCATTATTTTAATAACTAGTACATCTACGAAAGGAAGTTTATTGTTGATTTCTATGTGGTGCGTAAATTTTATTGAATCAAATTCACTATTAAGTTTTTCACTACATTCTTCAACCTTGCATAGGTTTTTGTCAAATACTGCAAAAACCTCATCCACATAACTAAACCGAACTCCAGGGAAATACCCATTTTTATTTTTTAAATCCGTCTCGAATCTACTCATCAAGAGATCTGCAAAATATTTTGTTTTATACAAAGGCTAGTTAGACACATTTTTTTTTTGCAAACGTCTTCACTTATATACTTCAATTTTAACAATTTTTCCAAATACTCCAGCGTTTGTTTTGTGGGTGAACTAGGAAACAATGACGCCACGTCAAATGGTATCAAAATCTCACATTTTACATCTTTAACTTTATTAATGAATTCAAGTGAATTTAGCTCCCAGAAACTTTTTTGGTAGGTATTTAAACTCATTTGACAACCACTTTGCTGGCTTATATGTCGCAGAATATATAGCCGAAATAATAGGTCTTATTGATTTACCTGATTTATGAATTTTTGGGACTTTAGGGTTAGCAACTTGTGACCGTCTTCCTAAGTCCTTTGTTATGAGATTTGGACACTTGTTTAGACTATTTTTTACTTCGATAATCATTTTTGGTACCGGATTTTTATCTAATTTTCTATACGGCCCTGTCTCTATTGCATTACTCACTCGTTCTTTATAATCACTTTTGTCCATTATCAAAATTTTATTGCCTTTATCTGCTTTTATATAAAAAGAGTCCTTTTCTCGCAATCGTGAAACTACTTTTATTTGGTTACAATTTTTGTTTTCTGTGGACTTATTTTCTTTCAAATTTTTAGAGATTTCCTTTCTACATGCTTCCTGACTAAAGTTTTTTTTAAGATTCAGGTAATTTTTTTAATTCCTGTTTCTATACTAGCAATGACATCTAAAAGTTATTCTTTTTGTGACAGCAACCCAAATTTTAAGTCCTTGTTTAAGAGGTCCATCTAGTTTTTGTTAAACGACTGCGAGGTCACTTTTCCGAGGAACTGATTTTTCAATTTTAATCTGATAATTTACAAGTTTTCTTAATTTTTATTCTGAATATTGATTTTCTTAATTAACTTAGTGCTAATGACTACGAACATGTTCGTGTGAAAATTGCGCCAGTCATCATACATCTAAATTAAATGTTGACTTTTAGTGAATTTTCTTTAAAAAAAATCACTAATGAGGAGATCTCAACTTTTGAATTTTGAAAAATTCCTTCAAATTAGCACTAATTAGGCCCCCGAGAACACATATCCGGGGTCGGTTTCAATTTTTATATGTTTATATATATATATATATATATATATATATATATATATATATATATATATATATATATATATATATATATATATATATGTATCACACCGATAACTCAAAAAATAATGGGCCGATTTTAATCAAATTTGGTGAGTACCTTCCTTTTGCAAGTGGCTTGGATAAGTTCGTTAACCAGGAAAATCTACTCAGTTGAAATAGATTAAACAATGTTTTCTTTTAATTACACAGACGGATTCCCTCTATCAGTGTCAGTTCTGAGCCAGCCTTACATGTTTGGAAATTTTTGTACATTTTCACACAATAAAGTTATTTTTATGAAACATGGCACATTGTTTTATACTGTATAGGTTATACTGGTAACCAAAATTGATGCCTGCTTTCTTAAAAAATTTTGGTACATTTTCAAACAATAAAGTTATTTTCATGAAACATGGAATATTGTTTCTACAATATGGGTTATACTGGTAACCAAATTTGATGCCTGCTTTCTTAAAAACACATATTTGCAATAAAAACATTTTAATGAAAATTCACTACCATAACGCACTTGCTGCGTCCAGAGTTTTTTAAATAAACTATAAGCTTGTATTTCTAAATTACTACGTTTTGAGTATTTATTTGCATTTCCAAATCTAACCATTTTTGTTTAGCAAAGCTAAGAACTTTTTGACCAACTTTTCTGTTAATAGAAATTTTAACATTGAAATTAATGAAATTAGAGATAACTGATTTATGTTTGCAAGATTTTATAAATGCAATATCAGCACCTAAAAATCTAATTTTAGTACTTACCTTTCTATATAGATTAAGTTCCGTTGGCCAGGGAGCCATAATTCACTATGTGAAAACTGGAGCTTGGGATGAGCACTGATAAGTAAACTTGAAGAACCGAAATCAACACAACACATCTTATTTAAGACCTTACGATAGTTTCACTAGCCACGGTAGCATCATCAGAGGATGGAAAGATCTAAACTAAATTACAGCTAAAAATGTATTTATATGATACCTAGATAGACGAACTAAGCCGAAGGTAAAATATTAGTCGGAGGCCCATTGTTTGTCTATTGTGTCTATATTCAACTGACAAGGTTGACGAACTACTTTATACGAGCTATCTCACCCATAACTCAAAAAATGATGGGCCGATTTTGACGAAATTTGGTATATACCTTTTCTTTGCAAGTGGCTTGGACAAATTCGTTATTCTGAAAAATTCGGACCAGTTTTTCCGCGAAAATTTTGGTTTTCTTTCGGAAATTTTTTGTACCTCCCAAAATAACAAGGCTGTGACAACCAAATTTGACATGTGCGTTTCTACTATCAAACCTACCCTACACATCAAAATTCAGATTTATAGGTTAAAAAATATATATAGGCATTTAAAGAAAACAATTTTTGATGCCACTGGTGATCAGAGGAAAGCACAAGGACAAAATATTTTGTGTGATTAACAAAACCAATTGAATATTACATACGACGGTTAAGTCTTGTTGGCGTGAAAAGGTCAAGAAGTACCAGAAAAAATATTTTGAAAATTTTATAATTTTTCTTCTTGAAAAATATCATTTGTGTTTTACAAAGCCTTATGTTTCAACTTCAACCATCATTCTCCTTCATTTTACTAAAATATTTTCGGAAAATCCATTTCAATAGACCCTCTTTCTGATGATTCGGCAGTATTTTCCGCTATGGAGTTTATGATTTAATAGTCTATCTTTTAGCAAATTTTCGTAGAAAAAATCGTTATTAAGAAGACCGCGACATGAATGTTTAAAAGATCTCTTCAAATGAGCACGAACTAGAACCCCTAAAACACATATACGGGGTCAGTTTCAGTTTTTGCTTGCTTACACATATACAGAGTGACGCATTTCTACGGTAAAGCTTAATATATCTGTTATTGCACAAGATATGAGAAAAAAGTATATACGTTAATTATAGTGTGTCTCAAGCTGTATCTTATAACCTATTTTGGCAATAACAGGGTGTCCCATAAGTCGTTGGTAATAGACGCTTAATTTTTTTAAATAGAACACCCCTATATTATTGCATTTTTGTATTTTCCATAAAATTATAATGCATATTTGTAAGGAAAAAAAATTCAATTGTTTTGCAACTTTTCACGTTTTTGGCACATCTTTAAAACACATATCACAGATTGTGATACGGCGTTTTTATCAATAGATAGCGGAGCCCCACGCATTCAGAGAGCTTTCTGTTTGTATTGCTTGTCGCAAAAGTCGAGCTGCCGTATACAGGCACTCTCAAATTGTGGCTAAACTTTAAATGTTTTAACAGAACTGTTTTTAGTGTTTCCGTAGAAATCATTTGTCATATGTTGATAATGAATACTAAATATTTAGAAAGTTATCGTAAACAAAAAGGTGTAGAATTTGTGTGAAAAATATAATTGAGTGAACATTACTGAATGCAATTTATGTAAAAAATGGTGAATTTTTGTAAAAGAAATTTACATAAAAATTTTCGTTGAATTTTGGTCCTAAAGCTGTAAATAATTATATCTTGTCAGGTCTGTAAATAGCTTAAAGAGGTTCGTTGGCCAGGAAAATCTGATCACTTTTTCTGGAACTTTTAAAGTCTATTTTCGGGAGGTGTTTGCACTTTTTGAAACAGCAAATCTATTTTTGAGATATATTACATTGTTAGTACTATATAGGTTATACTGTCAACCAAATATCCATCTTGTAAAAGCAAGACATATTTTCCATTAAAGATTTTTACGAAAATTCGCTACTATAACGCATTTGCTGCGTCCAGACTTTTTAAGGAAGCTCACGTTCTTTATTGATATATAAATTCACTATGTGAATACTGGAACCTGTGATGAGCACAGACAAACACATCTGGCGACAAACCAATATTGGTTGTGGTTTCCTATGCCTATCCTAATTGGTTTTCCTGTTATAAATTGTTTTTATCAAATTTAGCGAAACGCCTGGACAATATGTACTGCTCTTTGAGGATGGCTGTGGAAATGGTATTATGAAACAATTACAGCATGTCAAACAGAACCGTGTTTGGTTTGTGTTAATTGAGCTGCTCTATTGCTGTTACTTTCAATTAGTTTGATTTACTAATTTTAATATAACTAGTGAGAATTGTATGCAAAATTACACAAACTCTGACAGGTTAAATTTGATTTACATACATGGGAATGTATGTAAGCGAGTACACAGAGCCTGTCGAGTTTTTAGTAAATTTTAATTTAAAAAAATTTACTAAGAGTGGTATCCATGGTGAGACTTAGCAAAAATTCTTTCAAATGAGTGCGAACTAGGACCCCTAGAACCCATATCCGGGGTCAGTTTCAATTTTTATATGTTTATATATATATATATATATATATATATATATATATATATATATATATATATATATATATATATATATATATATATATATATATATATATATATATATATATATATATATATATATATATATATATATATATGTGTGTGTGTGTGTGTGTGTGTGTGTGTGTGTGTGTGTGTGTGTGTATCCAACCGCTAACTCAAAAAATAATTAACCGATTGCGATGAAACTTGGCAAGTCCCTTTCTTTTAATAATGGCTTGGATGAGTTCGTTATTCAGAAAAATCAAACGGGGTTTTCGAGTTTTTGAGTTTTCTTTCGAAAAAATTTTTTTTCTCTGAAAGTAACGAAGCTGTTTTAATGAAACTTAGTATATATATTGCCTCAGGAGAGATTGTACTGCGTACCAAAATTTAACTTTCTACGTTTAGAGAAAATTGAGTAATTCAAATTTTAAATTTTCTTTTGAAAAAAATTTATTTGTCCGAAAATTCCAAAGTTATTTTAATGAAATTTTGCGTATGTCTTGACTTATGAAAGACCTTACTATACATTAAAATTAAACTCTCTAAGTTTATAGAAAATTGAGTTATTTAAATTTGAAGCATTTAATAAAAATTCACTACCATAACGCACTTGCTGCGTCCCGAGTTTTTTAACATAAGACATCCTTATTTGCCATCAATGAAGAAGAAGAAGGTTAGAAAACGTAAAATAAGATTTTTACAGTTTGGGATAGCACATAAAAAGCAGAAGGTAGACTAGTTATGGAAAATGACATTATTGAAGTAAATGTGGTGGGATAGTGCACCGTTAAGTATACTTGGAGTACCCAAATCACCACAATACTTTTTTAAGACCTGACGATCTTTTCACCAGCAAACATAGCGTCATCAGAAAAAGAAAAATTCAAAACCACTAACTAAGCAACACTGTGTTATATTAGATGTCAGGTAAAAGACCGACAACCTAGAGCAATAAATCACAAACAAAATTTCTACGTTTATTTTTTTATTGGCGGAAGTCTCTTTAAAAATTCCATTAGACTTGTTTCTGCTCAGTTTTGGCATCTCTTTTGTTTTAAAAGTATAGTGAGAACAGTGAACTACTAAGCAGTAGCGGGGCTCGGTTCAAAGAAACTTTGTTGGTGAAATTAGAGGCCCAAGAGAGTTTTTATAGCTCCTAGGTCATAAAGAAAAAAGTGTTTTGGTGATTTGAGTTCTCCAAGTGTACTAATCAGTGCTAATCATAGGTTTCAATCTTCATTTAATTTACGTCAGTGTACTACATCGGGCTTCGGTGGCAGCAGACTCGCCAATTGTAGTTATTTCTTGTTCTTCAGTGCACAGGATCATTAAGAGGATAAAATGCACCCCTATCTTTTATTGTGCTTAAAGCTCCACATAAGTAAGATGAAGCTAGAAGAATTAAGTCTTGTGAAACTTTGCTCATTAAAATACGGGAAAACTACAACTTTTAAAAAAATAAATTGAAAAATTTTGGTATCATCGGAAATAACAATGTGTAAAATTTGGTACACAAGTAAGTTATATATATATATATATATATATATATATATATATATATATATATATATATATATATATATATATATAACAGTAGAAATGGGATACTAGGCGCCATCTTGGATAATTATAAACCCATTAATTACTCTTTAACGACGTTGTCAAGGTCACTAACTAGTTTTTAATTATCGCAATTTTAATTATCTATGACGTCTGTTGCTCATTAAACGATAATTGCAATAGTAAATAACTTGTAATTCATATTATAATTTCTTTTATCTGGTATCATTATTTATAAATCTAAACTTATTTTTGGTTTTCACTTTATTTAATTGATGGAAGTTTTGTATATACCAGTAACGATATAGACAAGACTGTTATAATAGTGAGAAAGAGAGGCTTGAACGTTTGGGAGTAAAAAAGCGATGGCTATTTGTTCAAAATTTGTTTGGAAAATTTTACATTGCTCTTCTATCACCGTTATATTAATTATCAGATGATTTGATCAGTGAAAAATTAAAGTAGAAATCGGTAGCATTGGTGACGAGATATAAATGTATCTAAATATGCATATATGTATACGAAATTTGAATCTCCCAAAAATCTCGTTTTTATCCCTTGTTAAGTCAATAAGTAATATAATGCAATTTAATTAAAATCGTGTCATTTTATGAAATCGAGGAAGTTTTGAACATATCGGTTAAAATATAATACAGTTTTTATAACTATGAAATTTTTCGACAATTGTGCAGTGAAGAATGGCCAGCAAATTTTTTAAATTTTAAGTGGTGTAATTTGTCTAGTAGTAGTATAGGATCCTAGAGACTCCATTTAAATACATGTAAATTTTGTAGTCTAGTATGGACAGTCAAGTCTATCTCTGGACATTTAAGTCAACCCTGGACATAATTATAACGGTGTTTAAATGCAAATATATTGAATTATTTTCGGGGAGTCAGGTATGGACAAGGTATTATTAATAATGAAAACAGTGGTAAAATATAAAAAATATAATATATTTATTCATGTGTACACTACAACAAGTTAACTAATTTTAAAATTGTCTCTCTCTGCAATTCTGCTTTTTTTATTTAGACCCAGTTCCATTAACTGTTTGAGCAGCTGTTTCTTTTGAACTTGTTTTTATCTGTACGCCTTTCTGATTGCAATTCCTTTTTCTGTTTGGTAAAACAGACTTCTTTTCATTAGCTTCTTGTCTTCTACGAATAGCCGAAGCTACTTTGGTGCACTGACAAGTCTCTTTATTGTTCAATTCTTTTACTGATGCGTAACTGATACGTTTTCAACTTTAATCCTTTATCAAATTTGGTAAAAGCTAAATAGTTTTCTGATGTTGTTGAAGCAAGTGTACTTAAAAATCCACCTTTTACAAATTTTTTGCGTTGCCGGGGATATCTGGAAGCTATTTCGGATAAAAAAGCTAATATCTCTATAATTTTGTTTGTAAATTTAAATGCTGGACCGTACTTGTAACCTTTATCTAGAAAATATGTTTTTCAGTTATAAAATATGTATCGCTTAAGTTTTCAAATATTGTGTAGAAGTTATGTGTTTGTGGGGTTTGTTCACTGATTTCATGAATGTTGTACCCTATCTAAGTTTCTGATTTTGTGTGTTTGTGTTAAGCGAAATAGAACAATAACAACAGTCATTTCGGTAGGCAAGTATTATATGGTACTAGTTCAATCTGTGACAGTTAAATAATTTCTAGTCAAAAATTGTTCCTAGTTACTATGCCTTCGGTTTTTGGTCCTAACTAATACGTGGATATGTAACTTACCTTAATGGTGAGTGTGGGCAAAATTATTAACATGCACAAAGGTTATAATTTTCGTTTAAAATTTGTTTTAAAATTATGTTCAGCTTACATTCACGTTTTAATGTAAAATAAAACTTCAATAAAATATTAAAAATTTGATTAATCTGGAAACGATATATTTATATATTTGGTGTAAAATTCTCACAGTATTAGCATTGGCTTTCGGGATATCGTGAATTAGAGCAAACAGATTTTAAAATTATCTAAATAAACACACTATATGTGTTTATAATAATAGAAAAGGCAATGTTGTTTATGTTGAAGGTAAACTTAAAAGTAAAAATATTAGTTGCATTCAATGTAAGCCAGAATTTAGAGTTGTTAAGTGTTTCATGCAAAGTCAGAGGCATAAACTTAAACTAAAAAATTCACAATCAGTCAATTTTTATACTTTAAAGGAAATAATAACCAGATTTAACATTAGATTTTTACAATTTACAAAGAAAAGGCGTTGTCGTGATTCACATGGCACAACTCCTTGGTTTAAGTTATAAATCATATGTATAATTACTTATTTATTATTAACTCTTTCATGTTCACTTTAGATCACTGTATTGGGTCGCAATAGTAGTTATAGAAATTATTTTTAGCCTTCACATTTTAATTTTGTGTCTGTTTACCTAGCTACAAGAAGATGGATATACAAGATTTTCTGGAAAAATATGACACTTTGTTGTTAGATTATCATCGCAATCAAATTTATAGACTTCAAAATGCGTTGGGAAATTGCGAAAATGAACCGATGAGAATAACATGTCACAGAATGCATTATGAAAGTTGCGTCTGGTCCAAAGAAATAAATTCTGTCATACTTCATGAGAAGTCTTAGCTGAATATTTTGAAATGTAATTGTGTTCTTAAATAAGCGTAACCATTCTGCTGGCTATATTATAATTTAACATGACTAACTGCTGTCTTATGGATTTGGTTTATGTATTTTTAAATATCCACACATATCTGGTGGTTACGGATTTTTATATAAAAGTTATTTAATTTCTTACACCCTACACATAGATGTATTTTTACCCGATTTTGTAGTTTTGTCTGGAAGAAATTTTTCGGGGTATCTCCTAATCTCTATACTTCCCTGCGATAATAAAATGATTTATTTTTATGTTGCATAAGGCCCTATTTTTAGCCATGGTTGTGTTTGCTTTTTCCTTTATCAGATTTGGTAAAAGCTAAATAGTTTTAGGATGTTGTTGAAGCAAGTGTACTTAAAAATCCACCTTTTTCAGGTTTTCGCGTTACCGGGGGATATCTGGAAGCTAATATCTCTGTAATTTTGTTTGTAAATTTAAATGCTGGACCGTATTTGTAACCTTTATCTAGATTATTTTTTTCAGTTATAAAATGTGTATCGCTTAAGTTTTCAAATGTTGTGTTTCCGGTGTAGCTGTTGACTGACTTCATGAATGTTGTACACGTTCTAGGTTTCTCATTTTTTGTTTGTTTGAGTTAGGCGTTTTAAAAAATTCTATTTCACTTATCACTCTCTCTCTCTCTCTCTCTCTCTCTCTCTATATATATATATATATATATATATATATATATATATATATATATATATATATATATATATATATATATATATATATATATATATATATATATATAATAACTGAAAAAAATAATGGACTGATTTTAATAAAATTTGATAGGTGCCTTTTTTTGCAAGTGGCTTGGAAGAGTTCGTTCGGCAGAAAAATCAAACCAGTTTTTCTCGAAAAATTTTGTGTTTTCTTTCGAAAAATTCTTGTGTTCCCAAAAATGCCAAAGCTATGGCCATCAACTTTGGTACTTAGGTTTACACAAATACACTTACCCTACATGCCAAAATTCAGATATCTGAGTTAAAAGGAAAAAAATTATAGACATTTAAAAAAATAGGTGCCACTGATGACCTGAAAAATCCACAAACCAAAATTTTTTGTGTGGATAACAAGGTCTATTGGATATTACACATAAAAAATAGGTTTTCTTGACGCAAAAGGGTCAAGAAATAACAGAAAAATTACTTTGGAACTTTTGTAGTTTTACTTCTTAAAATGTCAGTCGCGATTTGAAACGTCAAAATTATAATTTTTAGACGGAGAACCTGAAACAAATACGGGATATGTAAAGCAAATGTCCTAATAAATCTGTTTTACAAAGCCTTAAGTTACAGCTTCAACCATCATTGTTCAGAAAATTCATTTCAAGTAGACCCCTTCTCTGATGATTTGGCAGTAGTTTCAGTTTGTGGTTTAATAGTCCCTACTTTCTCGCGAATTTTCGTAGAAAAAAATCGTTATTGAGAAGACCGCGACTTTAAAATTTTTAAAATATTTATTCAAAGGAGTGAAAAGTAGGCGCCTCCGGGGTCAATTTCAGCTTTTACATGTTTAGATTTATACTGAGTGGTGCATTCTTACCGTGAAGGTCAATATATCGGTTACAATACAAGATACAGCAAAATATTATAAAAGTTATTTAAACGGTCTTTTGAGCTGCATCTCATCAAATTATATTGACAATCACAGGCTGGCCGATAAGTCGTTGGTGATACAAGGTTATTTTTTTTTTAATAGAACAGACCATTTATTGTAGCATTATTGCATTTTCCATCCAATTTTAATGCACGCTTGTAAGGAGAAAACATTTATATCGCCCATCTTTTTCAAGTTAGTTCACTTCTTTTTCAACTTTTTACATTTTGGAACATATCAAAAATTGTGATACGGCGATTTTACCAATGGAAATCGGAGTCCCATAAAAATGACGCATTTAGGGATGTTTTCAATAAATTTACCAATAGATAGGAGAGTCTCATAAAAGTGACGTATTCAGAGAGGTTTCCGTTTGATATTATTTGTCAAGAAAATCCAGATGCCGCATATAGAGCGCTCTCAAATAGTGACTGATTTGGAAAAATTCGAACAATTCACTAATATAGAGGTATCGATGGTGGGACTTTCGGAAAATACGCAGATACAAGGTCAGCTAAAAGGTATGTTTATATATATATATATATATATATATATATATATATATATATATATATATATATATATATATATATATATGAGCTTGTGTGTGAGTGTATCCAACTGATAACTCAAAAAATACTTCACCAATCGAAACATCGTAACGAAATTTGGCAATTTCCTTCATTTTGTTAATAGCTTGGATGAGTTTGTTAGATAGTTTTGATACTTACTTTTCGAAAAAAAATACAAGAAAACTATTTGAAAACGCAATATCTTTTAAATTACTAAAAATATTCAACTAAAACTTTACAAACACGTACACATTATACAAGTGGTCCTACCTACCAACCTTGAACTCAATTTGTTCAGTACATCTTGAGTTATAACTAAATAAAAAATAAATGATATACGATATGACCTGAAATTACTTCTAAGTGCATGCCTATAATGTTAGACAAGGTCAGACAGATAAATCAAGGTTCCGTTGCCATTGCAAACAAAATATCCAAATTAAGATTTAAACAGATAGACTACGAAGATATGTCACAATAAACAATCAGCGGGGTTGCCATTTAATCGCTTACCTCTAAAACCAATCTCCAAGATCCATTTAAATTTAAAGAATTAGTTTTATTAACATAGGTGTGTTAATAAAACTAATTCCTTAGACTTTTTACCAGTGGTGCCATGAATAGGGTTGTTGTAAGCAGCAGTGGCATCTTGTAGTCTATTAATCCCTTTGTATAAACCAAACAAGTTTAAGTTTTTATATATCTTCCCTTTCAGGGTACGTATAACTTTCTACTATTGCAGCTTTTTTCACACTATAAGTGATTCACACGTAGAGTGCCGCCATGAGAAGGTAACTCAACGGTTGTATACTATTAGTAAGGTTAGTAATAGTGTACAAATCTCATGAAAATTCACTACCATAATGGATTTGCTGCGTCCCGAACGTTTATAAATTGAACAACTCCCTATAGCTACAGACTCAAGTTTTGGAAATACTTTTTGAATTTTCCTATTTTTAAACTTAGTTATAGATTAGGTATATAATTTGAATTTTATGTATTCTTTAGGCAACTTTTTTGTAAAAAAAATAACTGGTCAATTTTTGCAGAAAATTTTTAGTATTTTCGTATCAATCATTGTTTGTATAATTTCTGTGACCTTTTGGCAATAAATGTTTTATAAGTTATCGTAAAACTTTATTTTCGGATTTTCGTGAAAAAGTTTTCAAGTTTTTTTTTTTGGAGTTCCGTCGAAAAGCTTTTTGTAAATAATTATATCTTGCTAGGTGGGTAAATAGCTTTAACAGGTAAGTTGGCCCGAAAAATAGGACCAGTTTTTTTGGGGAACAATACAAGTTTATTTTCGGATTTTTTTTTTTTAATTTTTCAAATAATAAAGTTATTTTGACAAAATATGGTACATTGTTTCTACTATATAGGTTATACTGGTAATCAAATTTGATGGCTGTCTTTATTAAAAAGAGGACATATTTACTGTTAAAAACATTTCTATGAAAATTCACTACTATAACGCACTTGCTGCGTCCAGACTTTATACAGCATCTCGATTTTTTTGACGAATAATATAAACGAAAACCTCTGTCATTTTCAAGGGACCCGCCAAATACTGCTCAAAACAACACCGTATCATACACTTTAATATGCGCCAAAAATGTGAAAAGTGCAATCAATCAAAATACTTTGAAAACGGTGAAGGCTCTCAATTTCTTCTCCTCACAAGCATGTATTATAATTCGATGGAAAATGCCAAAATGCAACAATATAAGGGATGTTTGATTAGAAAAAAAAATCTCTGGACGCAGCAAGTGCGTTATGGTAGCGAATTTTCTTTAAAATATTTTTAATAGCAAATGTCTTTCTTTGATGAAAGCAGGCATCAAACTTGGTTGCCTATATAGTAGAAACAATGTACCATATGTCATCGAAATAAATTCATTGTTTGAAAATATATAAACATTTTTCAAAAGTCTAGATGCAGCAAATGTGTTCTGGAAATGAATTTCCATAAAAATGTTTTTAATAGCAAATGCGAGCAGGCATCAATCTGATTACCGGTATAGCCTATGTGGTAGAAACAATATACTATATTTTATCAAAATTACTTATTGTTTGTAAATATACAAAAATTTTTCGAAAATAAACTTAAATGTTGGTTATTTAGCCAACAAACTTACGTTAATAGCAAATTGATTTATTGAAATTTGAAGGATTTAATGAAAATTCGGTGTGTAGGCAGGTTTCTGAAAACAATTTTTTAAAAAACGTTCGGGAGCTAAACTGCAAATTTACCGAAAATTCGCTATCAAAACGCACTTACTGCCCCAGATTTTTTTACAAACGCATCATATTTCGATAAAAAATGCAAAAATGCATTAAAGAATTTGTTCTACGAAAATTAACTAAACAAAAATTAAACCCTCCTACTCAGTCCTGGTCCCATAACTTCCTTGGGGAGTGTGAACAAGGAATTTTCCTTGAGGTTTGTGGATTCAGGGGGGCCCTAGGCAGGTTTCTGAAAACAGTTTTTTGAATAGCGTTCGGGAGCTAAACTGCAAATTTACCGAAAATTCGCTTCCACAACGCACTTACTGCGTCCAGATTTCGATAAAAAATGCAAACATGCATTAGCAAATTTGTTCTACGAAAATTAGCTAAAAAAATTATACACTTCTACTCACTCCTAGTCCCATAACTTCCTTGGGGAGTGTAAACAAGAATTTTTTTGGGGGAACAGGGGTGCTGTGCAGGGTAGGCAGGCAAGATGTGAAAAAGACAACTTTCAAGCCCGTTTTAGTCGCATTTTCTGCTCATATTTCCTTTTTACTACCTACCCCGCCCAGCACCCCTATTCACTCCTGGTCCCGTAACTTCCTTGGGGGATGTGGACAAGAAATTGTTCTTGGGTTTTGTGGATTCAGGGGCGGGACTAGGCAGGTTTCTGAAAATAGTTTATTGAAAATCGTTCGAGAGCTAATCCGCAAATTTACGGAAAATTCGCTACCGAAACGCACTTACTGCGTCCAGATTTTTTTCTTATAAACGCATCATATTTCGATAAAAAATGCAAAAATGCATTAACAAATTTATTCTACGAAAATTAGCTAAAAAAAAATTATAGACTTCACTAAACCTACAAATAAATATCCCAAGAGGCACCAACTTAACTAAACTGACAGCCAAAGCCTCAAAGAAGGGGTCTATTTGAAATGGATGTTTTGTAAACATTTTAGTAAAATGAAGGGCAATGACGGTTGAATCTGAAACTTAAGGGTTTGCAGAACACTCTTCTTGCAACATTTTCTTTTCACAATCGGTATTTGTTTCACATTATTTGCCTAAACATTGCCAATTTTAACGTTTAAGATTGCGAGTTTGACGGTTTGAAGAAAACTCCAAAAAATGTTTATTTAACTGCCCATAACTTCGCTGTCTAGAGACTTAAATTTTTGTACAAAGTTCACTCTTTATAATACAAACACACGTACTAAATTTGGTTGCCCTTACTTTGTTATTTACGGAGTTATGAATTTTTTTAGAAAGAAAACACAAAATTTTCCGGGAAAACCTAGTCCGATTTTCCTGGCTAACGAACTTATCCCATCCACTTGCAAAAGGAAGGTACTCACCAAATTTGATCAAGATCGGTCCATTATTTTTTGAGTTATCGGTCGGATATATATATATATATATATATATATATATATATATATATATATATATATATATATATATATATATAACACAGATCTCCTCATTAGCGAATTAAAAAAAAATTGCTAAAATGTACTGGGCTACCCCATGATTGTGGAAATAATTTTGAAGATGAAGCTCAACATACCCTAGAATTAACGTATACAATTTTTTTCTCTATTCTTGTTAATAACGGATATATTGAGCTTTTCCGCAGAATCGCGTTACCCTGTATATATGTAAACACATTAAAACGGAAACTAACCTTGAATGTCTCTTAGGGATCCTAGTTCCCGCTCATTTAAAGAAATATTTTCAAAATTCTAAAGTAGCGGTTTTTCAAGAGCGAATTATTTCTAACGAAAGTTTGATCAAATTTATAAACTCTTAAATCATGTACGTTATAACTAAAACTACTGCCAAGCATCAGAGAAAGTGTCAATTGAAACGAATTTTTTCCAGGCATTTTAGTCAAATGAAGGACCATGACGGTTAAACCTAAAACTTAAGGGTTTGTAAAATAAACTTTTTGCAACATTTTATTTGTTTCAGGTTCTTTGATTAACAGTTTCCAATTTTGAAGTTTCAAATCGCGACCTAGGCGTTTTTAGAAGAAAAACTATACAATTTTCAAAGTAACCTTCCTGGTAATTGTTGACCCTTTTGCGCCGAAACACTTAATCGTTGTCTGTAATATACAATAGGTGTTGTTATCCACATAAAATATATTAGTTTTGTGCGGCTCCGTGGTCATCATACGCACCAAAAGTTTTTTATTCAAATGCCTATAACTTGTTTTCTTTTAACATAGAGATCTGAGTTTCGGTAAGTAGTATATTTTTTATAATATAGACCTGCGTGCCAAATTTGTTTCCATAGTTTTGTTATTTTCCGAGATACAAACATTTCCGTAAAGAATGCCCAAAGTTTTCCTGGAAAAACTGGTTGAATTTTCCTGGCTAACAAACTTGTCCAAGATACTTGCAAAACAAAGGTACTTACCAAACTTGATCTAAAAGCGGTCCATTACTTTTTGAGTTACCGGTGTGATATGCATATATATATATATATATATATATATATATATATATATATATATATATATATATATATATATATATATATATATAAATAATCATATAAAAATTGGAACTGATCCTGGATATGCGTTCGAGGAGGCCTAGTTGGCGCTGATTTAAAGAATTTTTTTTTCAAAATTTAAAAGTCTCTAAATAGGTGAGTACAAGGATTTGCCCTCGTATGTTCAACAATTTAGTATAATATGTTTCTTTCAACCAAAAGTTGCAAGGAACTCTTCTATTTATTTATTTTGTAAGTTAATTATTTTGAGTAATTATGTAAAAAGCAATTTGTCAACGTTCTCGTTTTGTAAATAATTATTCAACGTGTAAAGTAAGTAAAGAAGTAGTATGGGGGTCATTACTTATTACCAATCACGCTTGTAATTGATGGAGGTCATTTAACAGGTGTGCTTAAACAACTACCTGCATTTTCCATCAGAGACCTCAAGATGTATGTTTGTTGTCGCTTATTCCATGATCTGGTAAAAAAAGTTTTAATTAATGGTCTAAAACCTTATTAGTTTGTTCTTTGTACTCAACAGACAAACCTAATTAACTTCTAATAATAGAAGGCTTTGAAATGTCAACAGTTGTTTTAGCTTGTTATATTTTCTCAAAAAAATATCACAAATAGTTTATAAGTTACGGCACGCAATGGCATTCGTTTTTCTCTAAACAAAAAGCTTATGCCCAGCACTTATGGTAACTTTTGTTAGAAAAAATTACCGTTTATTAAGATATTACAAACTCAATTTTCTATTGAGTTCGAATATTTACCCTTAGTACATAGTAGAGCATTTATAAAAACAACTTGGAGACCAAATCAGATTAAGACATCTTTTTATAATTATGATTTAAAAAAAATAAAATTTGGAAATCAACTTTGATTTTTATCGAAAAACTGAACAATGGGTGAACCATTATAAAACACTGCTTGTTGAAAATAGAAAAAAATGCAAAATATGAAACATAAACATCGAAACAGCCAGTTTAAATATAAACATCGCTAAAACAGAATATCTGAAGATAGGAGACGTGCCATGACCCAGATCTACAACTGCATATACTAAAAAAATGTACCGAATTTAAATACTTGGGAAGCATTATTTGGGAGGATGGAACAACAAAAAATGATACCAAAAATAGTGCGCAACAAGAAAAGAAGGCTCTTCCTTTACTGAACTCGTTACTATGGTCAACAAAAATAAAACTCCAAACCAAAACGACAATCTACTATTGGACCCTATTTTAACCTACAGCTGTGAATGCTGTCAGCTTTCAGCGAAAGAGCGAAAGATGAGAGAAACTGTGGAAATGAATTTCTTAAGAAGATCATGTACTATTTCGAGAATACAACATATTAGGAACGAATAGATAAGAAGGAAAACCGGGTAGGTGTTTACAATAGCAGAAAGAGTAGAATCCATATAGTTACTATGGTACGGGCATGGAATGAGGATGGAGGAGACATGGTGGCCAAAGAAAGCCTGGCTCTGGAGTATACACCACATGGAAGCAGAAGAAGAGGAAGACCGACGACGCAATGGACACAAAGTGACTCTCTTGAAGCTCTGAGCCCTCACTTTCTGGTTGTAATTGCCCTTAAAATACCAGTAATATATATGAATATATATATATATATATATATATATATATATATATATATATATATATATATATATATATATATATATATATATTATTGTGTGTGTGTGTGTGTTTCCGCTCGCCAGTCTTTTTTCCGCAACTTACATCTTTGTGTACTGTATGTACGTGAAAAGAGCTGTGGAAGACCAAATTACGATAGATGGTTTTTCCGAATAATAGTTGAGCGCCATCTCTGGTGTTCTAGGCTTCCACAGCTATCTTGACGTACACACAGTACGCCAAGAAGAAAGTTGCGGAAAAAAGACTAGCCATAAGTACACTTGGAAAACCAAAATCAACACAACACATCTTTTTAAATACCTAACTATCGTTTCGCTAACAAAGTTAGATTCATCAGAGGATGAAATATGCTAAACTAAATTCCACTACGGCAAGTATTTATATTGACTCTTAGGCAAAAAGAAACGAAACCGAGAAGGGAGATTTTAGTCACAGGCGCAGGTATTGTACCCTTACTGCCGAACGAGGTTATTGAACTTCTTTTAATTACTCAACCTGACAGCTTTCGGAGCGTTTATCTGATTTAAAAGCAAAGAGAAAACAAGGGGCTTGAGTTGAGAGGTGCCGCTAGATTTAAGAAAGTTTGTTTTTTTATTGCTCTAGAAATATAAATGCTTTCGTACGCATCAAGCTTCTATTGCTGTCTAATATTTTTAATAAGTTAAATTTTTTTTTCAATGTGGTGGTTATTATCCCATATATGTTATGCCACGCAAGACTTATCTACACTACCGTATCGTAAATGTGCGAGATGTTCACGCAATCTGGTCCCTATGTTTCTGTTAGTCTGACCAACGTATTTAAGATTACAATCTTTACAAGATATCTCATAGATACTCCACATTCCAGTGGCTTTATTTTTGTCTTTCGTATTACCTAACAAATTTCTTAAATTGATTTTTGTTGAAAAAAAAATAGCTGAAAATCAGCTTTCTTAAAGATATTCTCAAGACCCCTTGTGATACGCGGTTCAAAAGGTTAGCTAACAAAATTTTTATTTATGTTATCTTTCCTGAAAGTCGTGCATTCTCCTATAATTTTTTTTTTTGTTCTGTGTCTATTAAGTAATTTTTCCGCTAAGCCAGCCGAATATTCGTTACATTTAGCCACGTTTTTGTGAGGCTCTAATTCTATACTATATCTACTCTAACGTAAGGGAAAACTAATCTATTTACTAATAAATTTAAACCAGCGGTTTTTTGTGCAAACGTATCATGTGAGTCATTTGACAGGTAACTTAGAGTGTTGGTTTCCTTTCTGTAGACATCGAATTCAAGAGAGTTGTTATTTTTAATAACTACTACATCTGGAAAACGAAGTTTGTTGTTAACTTCTAATTCGTGGGTGAGTTTTGTTGAATCAAATTGACAGTGTATCTTTTAATAAATTCGTCTACCTTGCATTTGTGTTAAACACTGCAAAAATATCGTCCACATAACGAAAGCATACTCTAGGAAAATACTTGCTTTCATTTCTGTCTGCAATGAATGGAGATAGTGGGTTGCCCATAGCCGTGCCTTCACTTTGTTTAAAAAATTCATTGCTAAGTTGAAAAATATTTTGTTTTATACAAAAGCTTGTTAGAGTTCAATATTCTTTGCAAACCTCTTTACTTATGTCGTTCAATTATAACAACTGTTTGTTTTGTGGGTACGCTGGGAAATAAAGACGCTACATCAAATGACATCAAAATCTCGCCTTCCATCAAATTGACATCTTTAACTTTATTAATGAATTCAAGTGAATTTAACCCTAGATAACTTTTTTGTTTAATATATAGGTTTTTAGATTCATTTGACAGCCACTTTGCTAGATTATATAATCTACAGCCGAAATAATATGTTTCATTGATTTTCCCAGTTGTGAGTTTTTGGGAGGCAATATTTTTTGGGAACTTTGGGATTTGCCACCTGTAAGCGTCTTCCCAAGTCCTTTGTTATAAGGTTTTGACAACTCTTTAAACTATTTTTTACCTTATTAATCACTTTTGGTAGCGAATTTTTATTTAGCTTTCTATACGATCATGTCTCTGTTGCACTACTCACTCTCTCTTTATAATCCTTTTTGTTCAATATCACAACTTTATTGCCTTTGCACTCACAAAAAGACGGGCTTTTATATGCCATTGGTAGTATTGAAACGGAAATTTAAAAAATACCCGAATATTTAAAAAACTTGATTCGGGAAGCATGTAAAAAGAATATCTCAAAAAATTTGAAATAAAATAAGTCCAGAAAAACAAAACTTCTAATCGAATTAAAACAGTTAACCGATTGCGAGGGAAGAATTGTTTTTATGTCAAAGCAGATAAATGCAATAAAGTTGTGATATAGGACAAAAAGGATTATAAAGAGAGAGTGAGTAATGCAATAGAGACATGACCGTATAGATATGTGTTAAAGGAATTCTATGTTGGCCACATTTTAAGTGATTTTTTAATAACCCTACAGTAATACTCTCATTGTAGCATATTCTTTCAAAAAATCTCTATATATAAAAAGTAGAACGAACACAACAAGACACGTGCAAGCTAGTTACGCTGTTTACAGACTAATAACACTGATTTGTTTATTGATACGTCTAAAGCATAAGGACGTCGCGCGCTTGCATATTGTTACGTAATAATGCAACAGGTCCACATACTTAGTCAAAGATGTTCCCCATATTAGTGAATTTTTATTTTAAAAAAATCACTAAGAGAGAGGTATCGATGGTGAGACTTTGCAAAATTTTTTTCAAATGAGCGCGAACTAGGACCCCTAGAACCCATATCCGGGGTCAGTTTCAATTTTTATATGTTTATATATATATATATATATATATATATATATATATATATATATATATATATATATATATATATATATATATATATATATATATATATACAGGGTGAGGCACCAGATACGCGGTCTCTCTAATGGACCCTGTTCGAATTTACAAATTCCGTTTTTTTCTACAATATGCAGGCTCTTCTGGGGCATTATGAAAATACTCTCGATGATACTCGATGATGTTCAAAAAAAATTTCATTAAGATAACTTTGTAATTTTTGGAGAAAACAATTTTTTTCGAAAGAAAATTTAAAATTTGAATAACCCAATTTTCTCTCAACTTAGAAAGTTGAATGTTGGCACGTAGTAAGACCTCTCCTGAGGCAACATATATACTAAATGTTATTATAACAGCTTTGCTATTTTCAAAGAAAAAAAATGTTTCGAAAGAAAATTTAAAATTTGAATAACTCAATTTTCTCTAAACTTAGAGAGTTTAATTGTGGTATACAGTACAATATCTCCTGAGGCAATATATGTGCTAAATTTCATTAAAACATCTTTGTTACTTTCGGAGGAAAAACATTTTTTCGAAAGAAAACTCAAAATTTTCCCGGAAAACCCGTCAGAATTTTCTGCCTAACGAACTCATCCAAGCCATTAATAAAAGAAAGGCACTTGCCAAGTTTCATCGAAATAGGTTAATTATTTTTTGAATTAGCGGTTGGATATATATATATATATATATATATATATATATATATATATATATATATATATATATATATATATATATATACATATATATATATATATATATATATATATATATATATACATATATATATATATATATATATAAATATATATATATATATATATATATATATATGTATATATATATATATATATATATATATATATATATATATATATATATATATATATATAAACATATAAAAATTGAAACTGACCCCGGATATGGGTTCTAGGGGTCCTAGTTCGCACTAATTTGAAAAAAATTTTGCAAAGTCTCACCATCGATACCTCTCTATTAGTGAATTTTTTTAAATAAAAATTCACTAAAAATATATACATATCAAAGTTATGTTTTTTTAAATGAAACACCCAGTATATTCTTCGGTTTTCGTCATCTAGAGATAAAATAAAGGTAAGTTACAATAGGATTCTATATACCTAAAACCTACCGTTTTTGAGAAATACAGCAATTTTTGAAAATGGAAGCCTCAACGCAATTATTTTTTTCTTACCCTCGGCAACGTAGAAAAATGTAACTTATATTAGTATTTAGTAAGAATATTGTTGCATGTAACAGAAAAATTGATTTAATGTAAAGTTATACAGGCTGGTCAGTAACCTGCTAGTGATATTTGACGCATAATATTGCAAATACGTCTCTTATTTTAAATAGCACAGCCTGTATATAATTGCTTATTCTTCTACAAAATTTTGTTACCTTTTAATTGATACTAGGTGAGCCTTGATTATAGTGAGCATTTATATTGTAGGCTAAGTAAATTCGTAGATCAACGCGGAAAACATACTTTGTAACTTACCTTTATTTTATCTCTAAATGACGAAAAACGAATAATATATTGGGTGTTCCATTTGAAAAAACATAACTTTGAAATGTATATTTTTTTGTGAACAGCCTGTATCATCGAGAGTATTTTCATAAGATGCTCCTGGAGACCCTGCATATTCTAAAAAAAAAACCGAAATTTGTAAATTCGAACAGGGTTCATTAGAGAGACCGACGCGTATGTGGTGCCCCACCCTATATATATATATATATATATATATATATATATATATATATATATATATATATATATATATATATATATATATATATATATATATATATATATATATATATCGATGAAACTCGGCAAGTGCCTTTCTTTTATTAATGGCTTGGACGAGTTCGTTAGCCATGAAAATCAGACGGGGTTTTCCGGGAAAATTTTGAGTTTTCTTTAAAAAAAAATTTTTTCTCAGAAAATTACAAAGCTGTTCTAATGAAATTAAACGGATATATTGCCTTAGGAGAGGCCTTACTACGTACTGAAATTTAACTTTCTAAATTTATAGAAAATTGAGTTATTTACATTTTTCTTTCAAGAAAAATTTTTTTTCTCCGAAAATTACAAACTTGTTTTAATTAAATTTGGTGGGTATATTGAGTTAGAAAATACCTTACTACGCACCAAAATTAAACTTTCTAAGTTTATAGAAAATTGAGTCATTGAAATTTGAAGCATTTAATAAAAATTGACTACCATAACGCACTTGCTGCGTCCCGTTAGTTTTTTTAAGTTTTGACTAGTGGTATTTCAAGAGTGGAATGGAAAGCTTATGTAAAATTTCATAGTAAAGCTTTTTACGTTTTTTTTTTTATGTTAGTACATGTTCATTATTAACCAATATATCAAACTATATCTCATAGACAAGAGATAAATGCTAACAATACTGAAATTCCCAATTCAGGATTCGAAAAAAAAAGAGAAATAATGTGTGCATGCATGAGCAACATCATATTCATTGCGTGTAACGAATTGGAATTTTTGTGTATTTTACGTTTGTAGTAAGTGCAATAAACAGCATGTGATTATCTCCCCCATTTGCATGTAAGCTATGTGACATGTTTAGAGAAAGCTCGTTATGCCTTTCGTATGACACAACGGGAATAATAGCGTTTCTTCATGAAAAATATTTATTTTGGGTAAATTTGTAGACACGTGTCTTTGCGGTACTTGCATATTACATAATTATGTGTAAAACAGTAAATGGTAAATCGAAAGTAGGTTTGTATACATGCTGTCCGCAATCAAATATTATTAAATGGGGCAAATGGTTTGCTCTGGGCGCGACACCCTGGTTTGATTGAGTTGATATTTTGAAAGATATTGTCAAAATTGTTGAATATACACTAAGATTTCGTGTAAAGAGTTTTCTTTGTATTTTATACCCTAATATATTAAAATGAAGTATGTGTGCAAGATAATCGCCAAATTTCACAAAGGACGGTTAAATATTTAAATATTTAACGGAAAATTGATTAATCACGGCTTTAGACGACCAATCACAGACTCGGGTTTTAGCCATGACAATCAAATATTTTGAAGCTGCGATTAGTTGCATTAAGCCTTGATTAACTAACCGGCCGTTATGTGTTTAATCAAGCTTTGTGAAACTGGGCATAAGTCAAACTACTCTAGTTTTCATGTAAAATAGTGCTGCAAATTGAATCATAACTTCCACATAGCTGTGATGGTCTACTCTTCTCAGAAAGACATTCTCATGGAATGAATTTAGGGTCCAAGACTAGGCCACAAAGAAAATACTCGCATTCCTGCACCCATAAACTTCTGCAACGTTATATTACTCGAGTTTTAACGAAGTAATGTTAATTTTCACTAAATCACCCCTGATTTACCCCTACTCCTGAAGCGATCTTACTAAAAAACAATTTGCAGCGTTCCATTATCGAGTGCTAACTGAGTTCCAAATCTGAAGATGATATCTCAATTTTTTTAAAAGTTATTTGGCCTACGACAGACGTTCAGGCCGGCAGACAAAAAAAATTCGTTCCAGAATTCAGTTTTCTTTATGTCTTGATACTTTTTACGCCCTTTTAGGGAAACAGAATAATCATCGATATTCCACCCCCACACATTCAACCCCTTGTTTAATATCAGCACAGAATGCCAGATGTTTGATTAAATTGAAAGTTTTCTAATAGACAAACCCTAAAACGTTATATTATTCGATGTTCAAGGAAAAACTATCAATTTTCACCAAATCATCCCCCATTCATCCCCTACCCCCTTAAGTGATTTTACCCAAAAACAATCCGAACCGTTTGTTTGTTGAGTGCTAACTGTATACCAAATTTGAAGACCATATCTCATTTATTTCTAAAGTTCACGTGGCTAGAAACAGACAAGACATACAGACCGACAGTCCGATAGACAGATAGACGGACAGATAAAAAAAACTGTTCCCAAATCATGTTTTGTATATGTGTTGACTTTTTCTACAACATTTAAGTGCGAAAAATATTTCCTATTTTTGTCGGCGAAGGCATACTTTCACACGTGTTTACGATGTGGAAGTAAAACATACGTTTTCTCTATTTTAATACTAGCTAAATCCATATGGAACCTGCTTTACAAAGTGGCCCAGCGTCTATGTACATCTATAAAGCTTTAGATGTTGTTTGGCATGCAAAAGCGCGTAATAAGATTCCGAAACCGCCGATTCCCAAATATAAATCAAAATAAGATGCGTACTAAACTGAAAACTGGAGTTTCTGGTAGCAGTGGTTGATGCCACGGTTTGCGTCCTGTGTCTCAAACGATATTGGACACGTTAAATATCCCCGCTCTCCCTAGAGAAAAGCAGGGATGCGTCACAATTTCCAGTAGAGTGAGGTTCTCCAGCCTCGATTTTTGTTCATAGTCGCCGAACTGCCTAAGGGTGGCGTTTACGTATAACTTTAGAATAGGAAAACGTAGCGTCCTTAAATTGTAATTATCTTAAAAAATAGTGTGTCCATGAAAACAATATAAAAATCTGCATATTTAGATGAACCACAACTTGTGATGAATGTTCGCAAATTTCAAAAATGTTTTGCTTTATTGGTTATAATTAATTGAAATCACATAAATATTCCAATCATTTGGATAAGATAATATTATGTACAAACATGGGCCGAGCTGACTTTCATGATCCATTACCTGTAGGAAAATGTAAGGATTTGGTTTCAATCAAATCTAAATATGTAACTCATCTAATTAAAAAAAAATCACGTTTCTATTAAATGAGCAATAATAAGTTTGCTACGGTTGCATCTGACAAATTTGCTGAAACTGTAATTGTAATTTCACTGAAAACTTGAGCAACTATCTTAAAGCAGGGGACCAGCATTGTATACAAATAATTTACTTATATTTAATACTTTGAGAAATAAACAGTGTTGTCAGTATTTTAAAAAAACTTTAAGGAGGGTAACTTTGACAATACAAAGGGCACAGACATTTTATCTATTTCTTGTTCTTATCGAGTGGGTTTCTGCTGTATTCTGTATTATTGTATCTTTGCAAAACAATACGTATACGCTTATTATACCGGGTGAATTACTGAAATAAATATTTTAGGTTTTAAATTCAAGAAGATTTTTTAGCGAATTTTCATACAAAATGTGTATAATTCTATAAAAAATAATTGATCGATTTTGGTAAAACATGTGACGTGTGTGTTACTTAATAGCTTTGATAAGTTTATTTGCAAGCAAAGTAAGAGTAGTGTTTTCATAAAACATTATTTAGACTAATGTACTTATGGCAAATAATATTTTAAAAGGTTTATCTCCGGTTTCACTTAGCTCGATTAAATATTTAACCGCCGGTTAGTTAACGAAGTCTTCAGATGACCTAACACAGACTATATTACGAACTTTTGTCATGATAACCAAATATTTTGAAGCTGTGATTGGTCGTCTGAAGCTTTGCTTAAAGAACCGGCCGTTAAATGTTTGATGGAGCTTTGTGAAACTGGGTATTCATGTTTTAAGTAGATTAATAAAATAGCATTCTTTTACCTTGCTTTTACTAAGGTAATTTGTCTTTTATAATATCTGGATAAATTGCCCAAATTCAAAGAATATATTGAATGAAAAGCATTGCACAGTACTGATGTATAATTAGTAATACAATTATTCTTTAAAACCATATTATATTGATTAAAATATTTAAGTAACCTATTTTGCAATCTATTAGAAAATAAAAATTATTAACTTAAGGAAGAAGGAGAAGGCTGTTATGAGTCTTTATATTCTAAATTTCTCTGCCTTCTGTTTAATATAATTTTAGCGGCAACACAATCTGCGGTCTGCACCAGCTCTTAAGAGAGACTGGGTCAAATATAGAGTAAGGTTCAACGGCTATCTGGGGTCGATGATTAGGCTTAGTTCCGGAAATAGGCTGACGTTAAAGAAACAAAATTCAATACTGATTTTTTGAATAAATTTTAGGATGGTTTACAAAATCAATTTTCTGTTAAGCTGTAAAGTTGCAGAAAAGTATCAGCATGGCAGTAGGTATAGATGGGGCATTCTGCAACCTCCACCCTCCACCCGTCCACTGCGCATGCTCGCAGTGACACAGTGGGTACCGATAGGAGTCTAACCTGAGATGACGTCACGAAGATGGCGTCCAAGATGGTCGACCGGAAGTAAAAAACACAGCAAATTTAAAATTTTAAACGACAGATAGCACCACCTGTTAAAATAAGAAGACCTATCATTTCTACTTTTATGAAAATAACGTATGTAAAGATGATGGTTTGCGCATGCGCAAACCAACTTTGTTAGATTTTTAGTTAGCCCTCATGTGTTTGATATCGTGTTACTCGTCGTGACTAGTATAATGTAGTGCTGCCACCGGAGGCGGCGGGGGCTGCGGCCTTAGTCAGAATCTGATTTTTAGTATCTCAATCGAGATTTGGTCTAATAATAGGTCTAAATAACAAGAATTGTTGTTTTGATTTTTATGAAACTGACGTATGTAAAAATGGTGGTTTGCGCATGCGCGAACCAATTTTTTTATTGAGCGGTATAGGGGTATAGTGTTTGATATCATGGTAATCGTCTTCAAGAGTAGAATTCGAAAATAATATCTACCGCTGCCGGAGGCGGTGGCGGAGGCGGCGCAAACCAACTTCTTTGCTTATTTTTTGGTTTAGAGGGCAAGTGTTTGAGGTAGCCTCATCTGAACAACCACATCGTTTTCAACGCTTGTTATCTTTAGCATTTCCGACAAGTTCCTGTGATTCTTGGCTGCATGGTAGAGGAAGAACGTGTACTTCTGTGAGAGATGAAATATCATGTTTAGCATCAAAAGGAGTTGAAAACGTATCCGCTTACGCATCAGTAAAAGAATTGCACAATAAAGAGAGTTTTCAGTGCGATAGAAGTGTTTAGGGTATTCGTGGAAGACAAGAAGTTAATGAAAAGAGAAGACTGTTTTACCAAACAGAAAAAGGAATTGCAATCAGAAAGGCGTACGGAGAAACACAAGTTCAAAAGAAACAGCTGATCATACAGTTAATGGAACTGGGTCTAAATAAAAAAGCAGAATTACAAAGAGAGACAATTTTGAAATTAGTTAACTTGTTTTAGTGTGCACATGAGTAAATATATTATATTGTTATATTTATCCTCTGTTTCTTATTATTAATAATACCTTGTCCATACCTGATTTCCCGCAAAATAATTCAATCTACTTGTATTTAGACACCGTTATAATTATGTCCAGGGTTGACTTAAATGTTCAGAGATAGACTTGACTGTCCATACTAGACTACAAGTTTTACATATATTTAAATGTAGTGTCCAGGATCCTTTGTCTTCTTATATGTTTTTTTATATATCATACTTTTTAATTTTTTACACTATCGAAATTTAAATTACATACATAGATATATAAAAACTACACTTCAAGACGGTTGGTTGATTGGTTGGTTGGTTGGTTGGTTGGTTGTTTTGGTTCGTTGGTTTGGTTGGTTGGTTTGGTTGGTTGGTTGTCTTGGATGGTGGTCTTGGTTGGTTGGTTGGTTGGTTGTTTGGTTGGCTAGTTGGTTGGTTGGTTGGTTGGTTGTGTTGCCCTTGTTGCTTGGAAGTTAACAGACTTAGATTTGTTGAATGAGTATATTTCCATATATATTTTCCATACACCAACACACTAACACTTATTAAAGAAATTCAGATGTTGTTACATGTGCAAAAAAAGAAGAGTATTTGTTTAATTAATATGTTTTTTTTCTTTTGTTACTTTTACCATATTATTACATATACTGTTATATTAGTATAATTAAAACTAAGCAAATCAATAATGTTCTGAATACAATTCTTCTCAACTACATCTGCTATGTATGTCGCTTCTATTTGCCTTAAGGCATTTGACTTCGGTCTTTATTCTGTTAAATAGATTTAGAGAATTAACATCATACAACGTGTTTCGAAGCTATTTGGAAAGGGAGACTAATCACCAAATCTAATCGAAATTTGTCCACTATTTTTTGTGTCATGGGTGTACATGCATATACACACACACAAATATATATATATATATATATATATATATATATATATATATATATATATATATATATATATATATATATATATATATATAAAGGTGTCCCGTACCGTTGTATTTAAATTTTTTGAGCATATAAGAGTTTAATTCTAAGACAAAAGAACAGAAAATTGCTAGTTCGGTTTTTTTGTATAATAAGAAATTATGTGAATATTGTAGTAGTTTACCAATATCGTGTGGATTACTTGCGTCTAAGCGAATTCATTCTCCATTATGCAGCGTCGTTCAAAATTTGTAATTTTACCAATAGATACAAAAAATGGTGAAAAGTGCATTATTAAAAATAGAGCAGCCCGTATATTATCAAATATCCTGCAATACAATTAAAGTTCTTTTTTAATGATGTATCATATTCCTATCCCTAAATAGTCAGGGTCCCGAAATAAAAGCAAGTTTCGTAGGTTGTAAATCGGGATACATTTTGTTAAACCTTCTGCATGTTCTTGCTATAATTTAATCACATTTACCATGAAGAATAAACAGTTTCATCAAAACTTCCTTTGAACGGTTATTGCCTTTCACTTTGACCCTTTTCAAAACAAATTTTCGTTGAAGAACGAATAAATAGTTTATTATTAATGTACTAATTTTCTAATTTTTATATTGACATGCTCCATAACATTTCGTACTATAATACACATATCACAAAATAATCTGTAATATATATAGAAATCTGCTTGTATTTAGGATGACTGACTATATAGGTATAGGAACATGATACGTAACTTGAAGAAACTTTAATTTTCTTCAGGATATTTGATAATATACAGGATGTTTCATTTAGAAAATTCACTTTTCAGCATTTTCGCATTTGGTGGTAAAATCACAAATTTCGAACGACCCTGCATGAGGAAAAACGAATTCCCTTAGACGTAAGTAAGGCACAGGGCATTGGTAAACTACACCCAAAATTTTAGCTTTCTACGAATCTAAATACTGCAGTAATAAACATTTAATTGAAATTCTGTTTTGCACAAAAAAAAAGGAAAATAATTAATCCTCGAAAAACGCTGGAGCTAGGGATAGAGAAGTATCAAACAAACAAAATGGGAAAATATTAACAACGCGAAAAATACAATAATATACAGCATCTCTCATGTATAATATCAAAGTTGTTGCTACTTTTCAATATAAACTGTAACGCTACAGCGCTGAAAATATCTTAGATCGATAGAACAGAACTAATTACTCAATAAACCAAATTTTCAAAATCATCCTTCGTCCCGTTCTCCGTAAACGTCTAACCTACCGTCGATTTTGAGTCACCTTGTATATAAATATATATATATATATATATATATATATATACATATATATATATATATATATATATATATATATATATATATATATATATATATATATATATTCGCATGAGCTCCACAGGATTCTAAGTACACTTTTGGGCAAAATTGGGATATTTTGTTGTAACTATGTAAAAATGAATTCTGCATGTTTTGGTGTTAAAATATTGCTATTGTAGTAAAGATGACGCTATAATCGTTATTTCCATGTAGTTAGTACGTCCGTCTCAGAATATTTTTAAAGTTACATGGCTCAAAGTGCACATTCCGGTTTTTAACGAATTTTGGCAGTTTTTAAATACTTTTTGAAGAGAGTTATGTTGCATTATGATGAGTGGTTAGATTTTGATAGCTCAGGATCAGAATATCTTCCTGAAAATGATGAAAACAGAACAAAATCGGTCAAAAAAAGGTAAATTTAAGTTTGTTATCAAATTCTAACCTAAAAGTTCATTTGACATTTTTAAGGCTGCTACTAAGTGAATCGAGTACTAATGAAGGAGACTCAGGGACTAGTTCAGTATCTAGTACAACTAATAATAATATGTTTGTGGAAAATAATAATTATACAGGGTGAGTACATAGTATTTATTTTTTCAAATCGAAAATGTTGCTACCTAGTTACAGTTTTAATTTTTAGTATTAATACACATATATCTATTTTATGTTTTTTAGGCCATCCACGTCAAAACAAACTGATAATTTTATAATACCAGGAGAATGCTTTGAAGAGTATGTTAAAATTTGTATTCCGAATTATTTAGAATAAACTAATTAGCTTATTTGTACATTTTAGGTATCGCCTAATTGACTATTCTACATCCGAGAGTAAAACTTCAATAAAAGAAGTGCCAAAGAAAAAACAGAAAAATAAAACGAAATCCTACTTCTTGTAAGAAAAACGTAAGAAACAAAAATATCAGTCTGGCAAAGAACATATAAATTCAAGAAAAAACCTAATACCAGAAAAAAGAGTAAAACCTACCACGGTTTGTAGGCTTTAATGTCGTTTTAAATGTAAAGAAAATTTTACTGAAGACAACAGACAGGAATATAGAGACTCCTTTTATACTCTAGATGAGAACGGAAAAACATACTTTCTTTTGAATCACATTGAGAAAGTACCAATAAAACGTAAAAAAGAGTACCGAGTCTACGTACCGTTCGCTTTCTTTCAAGTTTTTTCTGACAAAAAATGATGAAAAGATAAGAATATGCAAAGATTTTTTCTTAGCTACGCTTGCAATACGTCAAAAATGGATATATACTGTGCATAAAAACAAAAGCCAACAAGGAACGCCTAAACAGAAACAAAAAATTAACAAAGAGAAAATAAGTAAGGCTGCTAAATATAGGGTTAGAACTAACATTGAATCTTTTTCATCCACGAGAATCACATTGTTTTCGATCTACTATCAAGAAAATATTGTAACTTACGTCTCAATATCCAAAAAATGTATGATTTATACCAGGAATATTGTCAAAATGAGAAAGTAAGTCCGGTAAAAATTTACCTATACCGACATAATCGACTTTCTGAAACAAAACCAAAAGATTTTTACGTTGTCTGTGAGGAGTATAGAAAGCTAAAAAGAGAAGACAATCTTAGCGAAAAAATTCAAAGTGAATATGATAATATGCGAAAGGATCGAACAATAGATAGAGAAATAGAAGACCCAAAAAATGTCGTTGTGTGCTTCGATCTGCATCATTGGGGAAAACAAGATATGTGTAATATGGCCTGAAACGTTGTATGGCAGAACCGGTAATGATATTGCCAACGCCTTTAATGAATTCTAAAAAAAGTATGTGCCCTACACCCTAACGTGAAAAATATAATTACATGTAGCGATAGTTGCGTTCCGCAAAATCGAAATTCTATTATATCTTTTGCTGTTAGTAGGTTTTTACAGCACAATCCTAATGTTGATGGTGCTACCATGAAGTACTCTGTACCTGAAAGTCGTGTATACAAGAAGTCGATAATATTCACTCCAGAATTGAACAGCAACTAAGGCTTTCAGATGTATGGTCTCCTTTAAGTCTAGTGCGCCTTTTACTTAAGATAGACCGCAGAAAACCTTTTCAAGTTATACAGCTGAAAAAATATACTTTTCTTGACTATCATGCCGTGTCGAAAAATTTGAATCATAAAAAAGTTTCATACACAAAGGTAAGAGAATTACGTGTTGAAAAGAATAAACCATTTTCTGTAATTTACAAGAATAACTACAGTGACGATTTTGCTTGCATTTTATCTAAAGTATCACCAGCAGATCCACTGTCAATTTTTGATGAAATTAATCTAACTAATAATAATCAACCTGTAGTTCCAGAATATAAGTTGAAGCATATCGAATTTTCTTATAAATGGATGACCGCCGAGGATAAAGCATACATGAAGGCGCTTTTAAATGAATATAGTGAAGCGCAGGCTGTTATTCAAGCAAATATGTTTTTTTTTCTTATTCTGATAATTTGATAATATTTTTTAAACGTTGTTAATAACTGCACGTACATTTAAATAGAATCTATAAAAAATGCAATTTCAGTTTTATTTAAAAAGCCCTACATGGGTTACATGGTTCTACATATGTAAAACTTTCAAAAAAACCCACATTATTTTTTAATTGTTAAATATTTTGAAGCTTTTCCTAGCAAATCGCTCAGAATAATAACACATTACATGGTTCCAGTTGAAAATCGTCATTATATAAATCAAACCAGTACTTACATTCAACTAAACACTTAAAATTGATTTCTTGTAAAATTATTCAAAATGTACTTAGAACCCTGTGGAACTCATGCGACGATATATATATATATATATATATATATATATATATATATATATATATATATATATATATATATATATATATATATATATATATATATTGTAACGAGGCCTGACTTGCGGGGTGAATTATACGGTAAAACGGATCAATGGATTTACAGGAACGGTCCCGGGCGCCAGATTTTAGAGGGTTTACTCCCTACGAGGGTGTCTGCGACCTCGTCACAAGACTCCGACCACTGACGTGACCGGAGTGCCTGGATAGCTCCGTGGAGAGGGTCCGGTAGCCTGTGATGTAACAGGCCGTATAGATACCTCCGGGGTTGCGGGCTTTAATCGCTCCCCGGTATTTCCCTGACCTTCCGAAAGTTTATAAGGGTGTAGCAGATTTATTTAAAGTTAGGAAATAGACTGAATGTAGTTTCCACACTATTTAGTACATTATAGGACGTTACAGCACGCTGGTATGCTCACAATATGAAATGTACTTATCACACTAATTTACTCTAAGACAAGTTACGTTACAGGTGACGGGCCAACGAAGTTACTTATTCCCCCCGGACGGAAAATGCGTGAGTCCTGCGGACGGAAACTCCGAGTGCGGTGGTTCACGACCCGAGGATGCAGCCGTTAAGTGGGTCAATCGGAAACGCGCTCCTCAAATAGCTAAAAAGGCGCCTAGCCGACGGAGTCGACAACAAGAGATCCAGCGCCTCGACGTCAGGGCGTCGATAAGGAGCGGGAGGGTTACAGGGGAACACCCTGTAAAAGGATATTGTCGTATCTCGACCTTGGCCTGCTTGTGTACTACAGCGTCCAGACCAGAGTCGACTTGGAACCGTCGTAGGTAATACCCTTAGAAGGTCTGTGTTAGCTACAGCATCACCTTCCAGAAGTATTACGACACGCTAACAATGAGGGGATAGGATTATAAAGGAGAACGGCACTAAATCTCGTGACCTCGACGTCGACGGGTAGGCACGTGTGGATTGCAGAAAATATCCGAAAATTTGCTACAGTTATATCAAATAAGGCAAAACTAAAATATTCTTACCTAGACGGCGTTCGTTAGGTTTATTACGCCACGGACTTGCCTCTCACAACCACGGGCAAGAAGGTACGGTGTACTAACGTTTCCCTACAATCTCTATAAACTGACTCTAGTTCTTGAATATAACTTCTAGCTAAATATTTATTAACGCGCTACGGCAAACGGTGAACTCTCTACTTCAGTAGTTGAATTCTCTCTCCAGTCCCCGGCTGAAACATCTTAATCGGTGGAAGATACCTTATCCTTATCTCTGCAGATATGTTTTTACTCCACGGCGATAATTCGAAAAATGCCTACTTTTAAGAAATGTTAATGATAAAGATAATAATTTTTACTGCGTGGAATTTTTACTAGTATGAATTGTATTATATTTATTTTCGAACAGCCGTTTCCAGTACATACAGCTGTTCTGAAAATAGACTTCGTCACAATATATATATATATATATATATATATATATATATATATATATATATATATATATATATATATATATATATAAACATATAAAATTTTTAACTGACCCCGGATATGGGTTCTAGGGGTCCTAGTTTGGGATCATTTAAAGTCACTTTTTCAAAAGTCGCGACCTTCTCATTAGTGAATTTTTAAAAGAAAATTCACTAAAATCGCAACTTTAAAGAAGGAAGAAATCCCTGGTGCGTAGGCCACACTTTCCAATTTCTATTTCCGTCGTAGTATATTCTCAACCATGTACCAAACCTATCCATATTTTATATGCTTATGTATAGGTAGTGAAGAATTATTTATAGCGGTTAAAAGTGGTCCCAACGAGGTAAGTAATTTATAGACCGAAACTAGTAATTTAGGTGATTGTCCTTGTTCACACTTACACCGTATCGCATGTTTACATCGTTTCAGGTGTTACTGTGTATACAGGGAATCGTTCTGGACACGAAAAATCCTTATTAAAACCGTTTAAGTATTAATAACTGCCAAAAAAATCAAATTATGCATCTAACCATTCACCTAAAAAAAGCAAATTTAATTGGTGCGATTCATATTTTACGTGGACTCCGTGTTGCGTGTTTAATGGAAATTGATATTAAGTATAATAGAATTATTATAACTTTCAACTCGTTATTCCCCATTGCTATATTTACAGTGCTCACTCTCGAGGGAACGCGCAGATAGTATTACTGATATGGAGGCAATTTATAGTTTTATATTTCCAGTATATTTTACTGGTAACACAAAGTTTATTTTATACCGATTGTGTGGGGCAGTCAGTTTTATACATGTATAATATATGAAGAGTCCTTTAGTATTACATCGATGGCTCAAATGGTTGATAGTTTGAAGTTTAATATAATAAAATAAAGCATTTATTTTCCTATCAGCAGGCTAGACAGAAGTAACTTTCTCTTTAAGTTATGTACGAGGGTAACTCGTTTTCTAGGTATTTTGAAAAAACGAAAATTTGTCGATTTATTTTTCCTTCAGTATCTAAGTAGGCGTTGATCTGACATGTCTAAGACTTGCACATTATTGGGACACTTTTTACAGAGTCATCTTTTTGTGCTATTCTCAACTTTGGATTGTCATTTAGTGTTGAGCTACATGTAACAACGTTTGTTTTTATTATGGCAGCCATATTTGAGTTTTCGCTCATAGGATAGCCTGTGAAAAGAGCTTTCCAATAATGTACAACATGTTTGAGAAATCTTGTAATTGCACAGATAATTTTGAGAAAATCCGTTTTGTGGATAATAGGCTATGAAATCCAATACGAGAAAACAAATGACAAAAAGAAGTATCAAAAAGCAGTAGGCCATGGAGTCTAATAATAGACTTCTACTTTTAACATAATTTTCCGTAATGATTCACATTAAAAAATACGAACTTTAAGCACACCAATGAATCGGCCCATTATTACAAATTATCTTTTACATTACATTATCCTAAAATTTTTTTATTATTTAATTAAATAGGTAAACCTAGTAAATAACTAAATTTGCTAACTGAACTTAATAAAAAGCAGATGAATGATTTACGAAGACGCCTTGGAAAATTGTTTGATTTTTAAACGTAAGTCAACTGAAAAACAACAGAAGCAAGGTCGTGAAGGATATAACACAATCGCGACAATTAAGAATACTGTCATTCTTAATTATCTAAACAATTTGAGGTGTATTTAGCACGTTGTTTCAAATTTTGTACTAGATAGTTTGTTTCCTGTTTATTTTAAATATTATTCAACAATATGTTCAGTAATGAAGAATATTTTAACATGCTGGAATGTTATATTCGTTCTAACCGAAATACTGAGGCAGCTGCAAATTCATATAAAAACAACTTCCCAGAAAGGCGACAACCAAACACCAAATATTTCGCAGGCTAGTGACGAATCTATTGAACGACGGTAGCTTCCACGCGAAGAAACTACCAATGACTAGAAATGAAGAAAGAAATAATACCGTCTTACAGGTTTCAAACGAAGACCCTCTGCAATCTGTGCGGTTTTATGGTGAACAAATTGACGTTCCAAAAAGTACGGTACACCGTGTATTAAAACAAAGTCATTACCTACATTCCAACCTAGAACCGTCCAAGGCTTAAATGTTGACCATTACTCTAAGCGACTTCAATTCTGCAGATGGTATCAAAGACAATATCGGCAAGATGAAATTTTTCATTTGAAAATAATATGGACTGATGAATCCATATTTACACATTGTGATGTGTATAGTCGCCATAATAGGCGTTATTAGGCAAATGAAAATCCTCATCTAAAGGAAGAAAGACGATTGCAAGACAGATTTGTTATTAATGTTTGGTGCGGATTATTAGGCAAAAAGCAGTTATTTTTGTTTGTGGATTAGACAGTTAATTTTTAAAAATTTCAGGTAATTTCATTGTTGGTCCGTTCTTTTTTAAAAATGATTTAACTGGAGAAAGGTATCTTAATATATTGAGAAATGATATCTTACCAACAACTAGAAGATAATAATGATGATAATTTAGACGAGATTTGGTACCAACAAGACGGTTGTCCAGCTTACAATGTCATTTGTTTTCTGGTATTGGATTTCATAGCCTACTATCTTCAAAACGGTTTTTCTCACAATTGTCAGTGCAATTACAAGATTTGTCAAGCATGTTGTACCTCATTGGAAAGCTCTTTTCAGAGGCTATCACATGAGCAAAAAATCCAATATGACTGCCATAATAAAAACAAACGTTGATACATGTGGCTCAAAAGCACATGATAATCCAAAGTTGAGAATAGCACAAAAAGATTACTCTGTAAAAAGTGTCCTGATAATGTGCAAGTTTTAGACATGTCAGATCAACGCCTACTTAGATATTTAAGAAAAAAGAAATCGACAAAATTTGATTTTTTTTAAATAACTGGAAAACGAAAAGAGGCAGGGCAAAATGCAAGTCATATTTGGAACTAGAATGAAATTATACAGAACATTGCTAATTAAAGCATCTCCCTATATCCAATAATAACGGAGATACCAATACATTCCCATCCAGTTTGGCACACACTGTATAATTAGCCCGAAAACTTTCCATTAAGCAAAATTAAATTATGTTGCTATGGCAGCGATTTTTAATCTGTGGGGCGCGCCCCCCTGGGAGGCTAAATAGTGAAAAAAAAATGAGAAAAAAGATGTTATTAAAAAATTTATAATTTACTGAAAGAAAAGCAATAAAATACACTTGTATAGCATTGTATATTTCACTATATGTATATATGTAAACTATATTTGGCATTCAAAGCAGCGACCGTAGAAAATCCGGTTTCGCAAAGTAGGATGTTGAAAATGGTAATATAATGGGAAATGCTCTTGTTTTCAGTACAGAAAATTCATCATCCAACCGTTCCCAAAATTCGAAAAGTGATTTATTACTAAATTATCTTTCGATTTTGCCACTCGGCGTGAAGTCTATAAGTCTTCTCTGGCAGTTGGAGACCTTCGGAATATTTTGAAATGGGTCCCCAACTCCTTTGTAACTATCAAGTTGAAGTCAGCAAGAAAATACTTCGTTAAATTATTTGCCAGCTTGATTAAATGATTTTCAATGGTTACAAAAACAACGTCCCCACGTTGTTCTTCAGCCTTGTAAGTTTTAACACGTTCATCTACATTTTCAAACATTTCTAGGTTTTTTGGCTTTATATTTCTGCTCCATAATTCAAGTGTTCTACAAAATGTATTAACTATATGACTCGTATCCAACATATGTATGTTTGCTCCTTGATGTTGACGATTTAAGCTATTTAAATTATCGAATATGTCGACCAAGTAGCTCAATTTCATCACAAATAAATCACCTCGAAACTTCTCGGCTTCCGGTCGGTTCTCCTCTTGTATAAAGAAGGCGTTTTCATCTTTTATTTCGTAAACATGTTGCAAAAATGTCACACGTGATAACCATCTTGCAATAAAATAGTAACGCTGAATTTGCTGCGTACCTATGTCTTTACAAAGAGCAGAAAATTATTTATATCCTGAAACAAATAACGATTATGCAAATAATATGTCGCAAGAAGAGTGTTCTGCAAACCCTTAAGTTTCAGATTCAACCGTCATTATCCTTTATTTTACTAAAATGTTTCCAGAAAATTCATTTCAAATAGACCTTTTCTCTGATGCTTGGCGGTAGTTTTAGCTATAGAGATTATCGTTTAATAGCATATAATTTTTGGCGGATTTTTGTAAAAAATCAATAAAGTTCAATGAATCAGTTATACAAGATACGAAAAAAATTGTATTATATAATTATATGGTGTCTTGAGCTACATTAAAAAAAATATTTCTGCAATCACAGGTGTCCCATACAAATTTTCTTTTTTTTTATGTCATTGAATTTTTCAATTTCCTATCGAAATGTAATGCATGTTTGTAATAAAAGAAATTCGGGGCGCAGAAAGTGCATTATGGTAGCGAATTTTCAGTAAACGCTTCAATTTTGAATAGCTTAATTTGCCATTAACTTATAAGGCTTGTTGGCCAAGAAACTAGTTTTTTCGGGAACATTTTAAGTTAACTTTTGGAGATTTTTTTACATTTTCAAACGATAAAGTTGTTTTGATGAAACATGGCACAGTGTTTATACTATATAAAAAAACAAATATTTACTTTTAAAAACATTTTTTATGAAAATTCACTACCATAACGCATTTTCTGCGTACAAACTTTTTAAAATTTTTCCTTGAATAAATTAACTGACATGTTATTAGTTCATGAAGCGAGACAAAATGGAAAAGAAGCAGGAAGAAATATTCGTGCCGGATTTCCCGGACGAAAAACGCACAGCAAAATATTTTTGAACATATCTACAGGCATTTAAGATACACTGGGACCTTAAAACCTTTAAAATCTAATTCTGTACGCAGAAGATACCGACGAACTGTTCAAGTTGAAGAGTCAGTTCTCAACGCATTGGAACGTATGTGACGCCAAAGTGGGCATGGGCCAAAATTTATATGACCCCGCCGCGCTTCCTTTTATACCAGATGACAAATGCTCAAATAATTCCTAACCTACACACAAATCTAATTTGTCATTGGCATAAGCTAAGTTACCGGGAATTTAGAGGGCCGCCAGCTTTTATACAGTGGAGATGGGCGTGGGTTAAAATAAGATCTTAATTAGGGGCGCCACTTGATTGTTTAACCTCTACTCCCGGATATTCTAATAAGATGTTACTAATCTGCTTCCTTGCCCAGATCCAACACAACCAAGAACTCTTGGATCACACTGGCAACTATAGCCAACCACAATCGAGCACAGGAAGCTACAAGGGAGATGTAATTACGATAACATCAACTAAAATTCGGAACGGTATGGTCTCATAGACCCACAAATAAAGATAACGGTAATGATCTTAATTTATCAACAGTCCTGAAAAGAAAACACAACCACACAAAACCAAAACATCTAAAATATGATAAAATACGGGCTTTTATTAACCTTCTTTGGCATACAAGACTTTATGAAAAGTTGTTTTAAAATTCTGATCTAAATTAATAAATAAAAATAAATAAGTCTCTATAGTATCACAGAAATGGCTTACTACCAAATACTCAAGATCTTTACTGAATATCTATGAATGTACTACAAATATCGTTGTTCTACGGAAAATCCCACTTTTCGTGCACGCAAAGCTCACAAATCATTTTCCCCAAATATTACTTAATTACCCGATAATTACGGTAAGTGGCTTGATTAAAGATCAAGTCCCAAATAATAATCAATAAGCTGGTCTAATGCTAACAGTAAATGATAACTAATGGTACTCTCAAAAGTGAAGCAATTATATTAATAATGGTCTTATAAAAATCTGTACCATATTTAGTGACGTTAAAATAAAATACATTCGATTTGATTTTAATAAATTTAACACACATGAATATCAAAAATGTACCTTATCAAGAATGTCTCTTATCACTTTATACGTTATCACAAAACGGAAAATTCTTACTTAAATTCCTGGGCTTCTAGGCCATCTAATTACCATCAAATTCCAACCCAATCCAAGGCCTCTCGGGATACGGGACTGCAACCACAGGAATAATGCAACCACGGGAATAATGCAAAAACGGTACGGCAATGCGACGACGATAGGGAAGGCTTTCTTACTGAGATCTTAATCCATTCCTCCATTTAATTCAGTAGCCATATACTTTGTTCGGTACCTCAAAATTCGCTAATCCACTCCAAATTTACGGTACGTGAATTTACCAAAGATATTGCCCATACAACAATGTCGGCCTACCACAAGGCTATTCGGCACACAAAAATCGCCCTACACAAAGACTTCGTCGGTACGAGAATAATATCTCCGGTACAAGAAAAATCCAGTCGGTACTTGAAATTGCTAAACGGTACTTGGAGACGCTAGCCGGTACTTGAACCCTAAAAACAACAAGTAACGGGATGCTAAAGGTGTTACAGTTAAGAGAGAGAATGACTTCTTACCTCCAGAGAGGGAAACGAAATTCCACAACGGGATACGATAAATGTGGTCCTTAAATCCCCTAAACGGGTCTCTCCACAGCCTTCGGCACTAAATCCGTACATTACGACATAACCAGAAAGACTGCAGATTAAATTCTGAGAGCAACAAAACCCACAAGGGAGGATACTTAATATCCAAAACTTGCTCCTCAGACGGAACCACGTGTTAACTCCACAAAAATTACCAACCAACTCTCTCTCGAAACTTCCAGCACATTCACCTCTCCGACTCGAAAACACAGGTGCTGCTACATCCTTCGCTCTCTCTCGCATCACATACGTCTCCAGCCATCTATCCTCTTCCACATGCGGACCCTTTCCGAACTACGGCCACGTCACGCAAGCGTGTAAGCCGGCCCGATATACCAGGGGTAATACAAATATAAATAATTTACGAAAGATCTAAATTCGATTCATTATACGAGGGATATCCAGAAGAATTAACCACAGTTTCGCCAATAATTCTTTTTACCAAGCAGGGGAGGAACCACAATTACGTCCAAATTAGCTTAGATGTTTAGCTATCCAATTTATACCGTTACACGTAGCCCCACTACAAGTACCAGAATCGCTTCTAATGAAATAATAATTATTTCCGCATCGTCTGGCAAGAGCAACAATATAAACCATAAGCATTACACACGGGATCAAGAACTTTTACCAAGGTATTATGGTCCTAGACAAGAATTTTGACGAGGGTTTTTAAATAAGTTGAAAAACAGTAACATTTCTCATGTCGTGTTATTTTTACAAACAAAGCATCATTTAAAAGAAAAATTTATAAATTTCCATAATTTGCATAACTGGTATGAAGAAAATTTCTATGTACTAAGGGTAGTTAATTAATGATGTTTCTTTTTTTTTATCAATGATGTGCCCGACCTAGTACCTGTCTTAGTGATAAATCGAATGTTGTTCCAACATGACGGTGCAGCGGCGCATGTTGCGTTTGATGTTAGGGAGTAAAGTACGTACAATATAATAATAATAATAATAATAATAAATAATAAATTGTCTTTATTGAAATAGTACACCCATAGAATAAAATAGATAATTCACAAATAATTATAAAAAATTCAAAACTAAAACTTAAATAAACTATGGATGACACCACACCAAAGCCCCGTTGAAGTCTAGCCACAATGGCTACTCCTACTCAACCGTGGCCAAGTCATTTCACCACTCTTGCTCAGAACAGCTGAGAGAATATTGTCAAAATCATTGATAAGGTGATTCATGTTATTATTTGGTGGTCTGTAAAAAGAACCAATCGCAATGGTTCTGTGTTGTAATTTTAATCTCAAGAATAGAAATTCTAGATTTTCATTAACGGTAAAGTCAAAATTAATAATAGTATATTTAAAATAATTCCTAATATAAATCGCTATGCCGCCTCCCCTACCACTAGCTCTGTCTTTGCGTATCATGCTATAACCAGAAATAGCCACAATAGCCGAAACAACTCTTTCATTTAACCCACTCTCAGTTACTACAATTAAATCAAAATCATTGTCCTGCACCACAATCCAAAAATCTTCAAAACCGGTCAACAAAGATCTAATATTTACATGTGCAATCCTCATCTATATTTTCGAATTATATATTTTATATACATATATATTGTTTCGAATTATACATTATGTCATCACAAATTACTCTTGCATCTACAAATGTTCTGATGTTACGGCACTATATGAACCTAAGCATTGAACTACACTATCAATGCAATAAAAGCAGCAAATACTTATCTACTCTACAAATTTCATATAATACTACACTACCTACAATAGAGACATATTACAATATAAGTACTTGAGAATCATGAGCATGGAAAATTACAGTTATTTTTACCTCTTATCTCTACCAAATAAAGTTTAACTTTTGTCCTCCTAAATTTCTCTTTCACAATTTGGAGTACACTTTGACTACAAGACTCGGGCTACTTTTTTTGCCTTGCGGAATTTGAACCTGTCGACGTACTTCTTAAGATCTTTTTGTCCCCCAAGGGGAGCGTGGATATATTTGGCGGTCCTGTTTGAGAACTTTCAAAAACCCTACCTGTCTCTTTCTCCTCCTCCGTCTCTTTGTCTGGTATTTCTACATCCAAATCCTTGAGGTCCTCAGGTCTGTAGACTTTATCATTTACATGTAATAACCCTTTTTTGATGTATGCGTTCCACTTATTTTCCTTGGATATCTTCAAATATTTACGCAGTATTCTACGCTGCGCAAGTTGTTCTGTGGTGTAATCGTTATTGATATAAATATCAGTTCTCCTCAGTTTATCAACTCTGTCGAGAATTAATTTCTTCTGATAATGAGAATTAAATTCGATAACTATTGGTTTGCTTTTAACCCCCTTACCAACGGTATAAACGTCGCTAATGGTGTCGACTTTAATATTAATTTGGAGAACTGATTCAAGTTTATTTACTATAGACTCTGGTAAGTTTCCGTTGTCGTAATGATCTTCACTCAAGCCAAAGATAACAATATTGTTCTTCTTTACCCTCCTCTCTAGTTCTTCCACTCTAGATTTCAATGAAATATTTTCTTGCTCCAACAAATAAATTCTTTATTTAATTCTTCTATCTTGTTTGACAAATTCAATTCCAAGTCAGCTATTATTTTTTGAGTTGTTTGAACAATTCAGCATTTGTAATTTCATTATCTGATTCAGAGTTCTTCATTTTATTTTTAAGCTAATAAAATCTGATAAGTGGAATAAATATTTAAATTCTCTCTCGAAGAAATTGTCAATATCCTCATCGGCCGGCCAGTAAAAACTCAGATTAATAAGTATTCATGTTAAATATATTTCGCCATATATTTAACTGTTTAAAAGATTTACTTTAAACAGCTGCCATCTAATCAAATTATTATCGAATATTCAAAACAAACTCACTGTTAGAACCAACCGGATTGCTCCTACATGCATGCCTTTTCCAAAACAATTTATTCTCACTTTTAACCACCAAAAACAGACCTTTTTTTGAGAGAACACCAGTACACTACCACCTCGTATCACTTCTCTCTTATCATTCATGATCATATCTGTTGAAATAGAATTCCAAGAAGACCCCGGCGCCACTTTCTTGGAATTAACCCCATTCGACACACGAAGTTGAACAAAAGACAGTGTCGACGTGGCGTTCACAATATCAGCTTGTATACCGTATTTTGCAGTTACAATAGAGTGTTATTTCGTAGGAGTATCACATATTTTCTGAACATAAAGCAAAAAATTTCAGTAGTTGGGATAATAGGACTTCATCTGTTTATTCTTTTATTGGAATTCTATCTCACCAGATATCGTACGGACTGTACCTCTCGGAAACATAACGACATCGATGGATTAGTCATGGTGGTCCAGTAGTATGGCCACCAAGATCCCTGATTTGACCCCTTTGGATTTTGATCTCTGCGAGCACATAAGGGAGCTTTTTTACCAGACACCAGTACAAACATTTGAAGAACTTTTACAACGCATATAACTAGCATTTGTAAGAGTTCAGCAAAATCCTCGCATTTGTGGCAGAGTGAGATCATTGCACCACGCGAATACAGATGGCCATTTGCAACACGTCATGTGGTTCCATTCAGTCACTTTAAACTAGTAAATAGTTTAAATTGATATGTTAAAAAAATCAATACTCTACATAACACAACATAATTGCATTTACTTAAAAACTGAGATCTAAATCGACAAAATATCTAGGAATAACTTTTAACGGGCACTAAACGAGCTACATAACTGTGCTAATAAAATAAAAAAGTCAATAGCGCACAGGTTTTTTTTTTAATCTTTAAAACCCTGCAGCTACGAAACAAATCGAAATCCGACCTATGTTGATATAAAAATAGCCTTTTTTTATATCTTCTAAATTTCCCAATCTAACAACGAAGAACGGCAGGTGTTTTCTGAAACACACCGTATATAATAAAGTGAAGACCATTTATATGTAAAATTTACTAGCATAACGCACTTCAGGCGTCCGGCCTTTTATAAATGCTTATAACATTTTCATATTAACTGAGAAGTCTTAGTTTTGACATATAATATACCTTATCTAGAAAAACAACTTGTGTACCATATTTGGTTACAACATTGTTATCTTTGTACCAAATTAAAAAAACCCCTGGACGCAGCAAGTGCGTTATAGTAGCGAATTCTCTTTAACATATTTTTAATAGCAAATGTCTTTCTTTGATGAAAGCAAACATCAAACTTGGTTGCCTATATAGTGGAAACAATGTACCATATTTCACCGAAATAAATTTATTGTTTGAAAATATATAAACATTTTTCACAAATCTGGATGCAGAAAATGTGTTATGGAAGTGAATTTCCATAAAAATGTTTTTAATAGCAAATGAGAGCAGGCATTAATCTGATTATCGGTATAGCCTATGTAGTAGAAACAATGTACTATATTTTATCAAAATTTCTCATGGTTTGAAAATATACAAAAATTTTCCGAAAATAAACTTAAATGTTGGTTTCCTAACTCCTGGTACCGTAATCTCTCTGGGGGGTGTGAACAAGAAATTTTGCTTGGGGTTTGTGGATCCAGGGGGGGGGGGCAGGTTTCTGAAAACAGTTTTTTGAAAAACGTTCGGGAGCTAAACTGCAAATTTACAGAAAGTTCGCTACCAAAACGCACTTACTGCGTCTAGATCTTTTTCTTACAAACGCATCATATTTCAATAAAAAATGCAAAAATGCATTAACCAATTTGTTCTACGAAAATTAGCTAAAAAAATTATACACCCCTACTCACTTACTCACTCCTGGTCCCGTAACTTCCCTGGGGAGTGTAAACAAGAAATTTTTTGGGGAAATAGGGGTGCTGTGCGGGGTAGTCAGGGTTTAAGGGGGATATGGCTTCAAGATGTGAAAAAGACAACTTTCAAGCCCGTTTTATTCGCATTTTCTGCTCATATTTCCTTTTTACTACCCACCCCGCCCAGCACCTCTATTCACTACTGGTCCCGTAACTTCCTTGGAGGGTGTGAACAATAAATTTTTCTTGGGGTTTATGGAGAAGGGGGCCCTAGGCAGGTTACTGAAAACAGTTTTTTGAAAAGCGTTCGGGAGCTAATCTGCAAATTTTCCGAATATTCGCTACCAAAACGCACTTACTGCGTCCAGATTTTTTTCTTATAAACGCATCATATTTCTATACAAAATGCAAAAATGCATTAACAAATTTGTTCTACGAAAATTAGCTAAAAAAATTATAGACCGTTAAACCATAAACTTCACTAAACCTACAGATAAATATCCAAAAAGGCACCAAACCTAACTAAACTGACAGCCAAAGCATCAGAAAAAGGGTCTATTTGAAATGAATATGCTGTAAACATTTTAGTAAAATGAAGGGCGATGACGGTTGAATCTGAAACTTAAGGGTTTGCAGAACACTCTTCTTGCAACATTTTCTTTTTACAATCGGTATTTGTTTCACATTCTTTGCCTAAACATTGCCAATTTTGACGTTTAAAATTGCGAGTTTGACGTTTTGAGGAAAACTCAAAATATTGTTGCTTTAACTGCCCATAACTTCTTTGTCTTTAAAGCTAGAGACCTAAATTTTGGTATAGAGTTCACTCTTTATAATACAAACACGCGTACCAAATTTGGTTGCCCTTACTTTATCATTTCCGGATATATGATTTTTTTTATAAAGAAAACACAAAATTTTCCGGGAAAGCCTGGTGCGATTTTCCTGGATAACGAACTTATCCAAGCCACTTGCAAAAGGAAGGTACTCTGCAAATTTGATCAAGATCGGTGGATTATCTTTTGAGTTATCGGTCGGATATATATATATATATATATATATATATATATATATATATATATATATATATATATATATATATATATACAGATCTCCCCATAAGCGAATTTAAAAAAAAATCGCTAAAAAAATGTATTAAAGTCGTGATTTGAAAATAAACATTTTTTCTATGAACACTCGCTAAAAAAATAACCCAAGCTTTAAACGCAGATGAGGGGCAAAAGAACTAGTATGATATGCTTAGCTCAATAGATCGAGTATTTAGTTCTATTTTAGGTACCTTATCATTGATTCTCCTAAAGCAATGTGCACTGTTCAAAGCACTAACGATAATATAGAGTAATTGCTGAGCACTCTGGATATATTCACAAGTTATTACTCATGGTTTTTCAGATTACACTTGAAAAACTTTTCAGTAGATTAAATATTATCATCGACGTTAAAATGTTATTTGATCTCGTAACCGTGCACTAGAATATATAAGATTGTTATCGTCCATTACCCGTGCTTCCGAGTGTTACACATTACGCAGATATTAATGTTTAGCTGCGACTGGTTCATGTCACTCCACTGAACTTATAGCTTCCTATTATAATTTTAAAATACAATAAAGATAATGATTTCTCGCCGAAAAAACATCAAACATTAAAGTCATTAAATGCATTAGAGAGACTTGTAAATGTATCGAAGCTCTGAAAGCACGACTCGAAGGCAGTGGCGTAGAAATATATAGAATGGAACTAAATAATGAAGAACCTAACGCATCAAGTGCGTTATCGTAGCAAATGTTTATAAAGCACTTTTTCTTTACAAAATGTTTATTCAAATAACACTGGTCTGCAAAAACAATTTCTCTCTCCTTCTTGTTATTATGCATGCATATTATAAATTTTCTACTTCTGAACAGAATTATAGTATTAGAAATTATGTATCACGTATATATTCTTCGCAATGGAATTTTTAAGTAGCACGTTTTTTGATATCAATTTAAATCAAAATTTTAATAACTGGGAAAATAATAAATACAATTCGTTTCAAAACATTTTAAAAAACCCTAAAACAATCTAATTACCTTTTGTATAATAGTATTTCACTTTGTAGTTTTCTTCCTTCTCATATTCTATATTGAAATTTCGCGGAGAATCGACCAACAAAAATCCACAAGCCATGTTTTTGAAGATTTCCCGTTATAGCGCGTCTCTACGTGCATTATATCTTAAAGAAACCTTTTACCGTGTTCGATTTGCGAGAAAGAAATCTAAGTGACGAAAAATGAATTTTAAGGGAGATTCTGCATTTTAGAGCTTTATACGAAAAAGGAAGTTCTTGGATGCTTTCCTGGTAGTTTTCTTTTTTTTTTGCTTCCAAGAAAATTATGACATACATCTACGAAAGCGGTCCGTGCTCTTTTGTCAGCTTCATTTCACTCAATTTTTAAATTCGCGTCCTTCAAAAGCTCTCTTATTTGGGGACCTACAATCATCCCTTCTTTCAATTTCGCGTCGCTGATTCAGGTGATTTTTTTTGAAGTATTGAAAGCCTTGATCATGTTTGTTCATGGCTTTTACAAAAAAAAAATTATAAGACCCAGCTTTCCATGGAGTGGTGATAAAAAGGTTTTTCACTTTAAACTGAAGGTTCTTCTTTTACGTTCTTGACTCCAGGCGTCAAACTCGCTCTTCGTGCGAGTTTTTTACTACAAAGTGTTCATCTCTTGCGTGACTGTCCCACTCGGAAAAAGACAACAACAATAGCAATCGCTCAGCATTACTACAAGTTTCAGATCAGCAGAAAAGTTCAATGTGTACTGTAAATATTAAATTTTTCCAATAACATCTTCATATTTCCATAATTTCCTTTTACGTTTGTTGCATGTGCGAGGGAAACTGAAGGATATTTATTGCCATTTTAAAGTAAGACAGATTTTGAACTGATTTTGGAGGTATCAATAAAAAGTCGCCGTTCCTCTGATCCTTCAGGCAAACCCATGTCTTGTAGAAATCCTTTAGCATGATTACAAAAAACACCAACTCTTTTTGAAAGTAACTCGTAAAGTCTCCGTGCCTGTTAAAAAAAAATGAGACCCTTGTATTTTTATCTAACAAATTCCATTATCTCAATCTTGATCCGAGAAATTAAGCGTTTAATTTTGAGAGTCGTTAGCCTTAAACGAGATCATTCAAATCAGGTGGCGTAAGAAGATCAGGTTCTGATAAGCTTGTACTTAATTATGAAGAAGCAGAGAACCAGCTTGATTTACTAAGTTGAGGATGGGCGTTTTCATCACCCACCATCACGTCGCTGTTAGTAGGCACTGGAGGTAAAGCATCATTGCTTCGAGGAACTAGTTTTTGTGTAGACGGAATGTCCGGATATTTAATCTTATTTTTATTTTCTGTTGTAAGTCCCTTCGTCATACAAAAACAAGAATCGTTTTCATGGTTTTGAGGTTCACTCCAAATCATGGGCGTAGCGAATGGTATATACATGACTTTCTTCGACCCAACCTCTTACCGTTCTTAAGAAACTGCTGCAGCACATGTTCGGAAACCAATTTTGTCTTTTTTATTGACCGAAAACCCAAAGTAACGTTGATACGCACTTTCAGCTAGACTAGGCAATGCATTTCGTTGAGATATTACAGTAGATTCACCAAAAGTGTAGCAAAACACGTTTCGAGATTTTTTCAAGTGCTTGACATTTTGTATTTACAACAAAATTGAATGTGCTGTAAAACCAGAACAATGTTCTAACCATGTGATTTTATTTTGCTCTATAGTTACGAATACACAAGTTTTCGCTACATGTATAATATTGTTACGTTTTCTCCGGGTTCTGGATAAGTGAGACTTTAAATTTTAACAAAACAACTTTATTTACTATATAAATATGGATACAATAAAGATCTAGAACATCTCTCTCACAAAACACTTAGTTTATCTGGCCTTACACTGGTTACTAATCTGCACACAAGTCACTATACTGAAACTACGGTCTCTACTTCACACTAGTTACTGCTTCTTCTAGTCACTCCAACATTCTCTTACTGAACTGCCTCCGCTGGCTTACTTCCATTTTTATATAGCCGTCACACCTTCCAGTTCGTTCTCGAGCATTCTATTCCAGAATGTTCCAGGACCTTCTTTTACTAGAAGGTTCTGTGAATACAGATCGGTCCCGTATGTATACAGGGGGATGTATATACAGGTTATCCAAATGTGGTCATCACTCCTATGTTACACAAGAGGTGTTTCTCGTAATATAAGATCTCTCTGCGTATACAGGGTGTAAGGGTTCTCTGCGCATACAGGGTGTGTATACAGGCTGTTCGGAATGTGCAGACCTCAGTTATCCGTTCCGACGGGGTACAAGTTGGTAACTTCGTTATTTCTGGTCCTAGAGGGTTGAGACTTCGCCTGAGGGAGGTCACCCCAGGCACCCCCAGGGGGGTGGGGAGGCGGTGTTGCCAGATTGTGCAAAAATTCCCAGATGTTGGGGAAATTCTGGAGATGTGGCAACACCTCACCTACGTCTATTGAAGTGCTTTGTAACACTGCCCCCCTCCTTAAGACTGTTCGTCCCGAACAGTATTTACCGGCCGCCAACTTGGGGGTTCGTTGCCCCGATAGGAACTCAACCTCTCTATGTGAACAACTTTGGGTTTAGTTCTTGGAGACAGCTGGATTCTGTAGACTAGGTCGTTAATTTTCTTAGTCACCAAGTATGGCCCTTCCCATGGTTTCTGAAGTTTAGGACTGAGGCCCTTTCTCCTTGTTGGTTGGTACAGCCACACTGCATCACCTTCCTTGAATGTATGGGGTGTTGCTCTGCGATCCAAGCGCATCTTCATCCGGTCACTGCTTAAGAGGAGCCTATCTCTGACACATCTGTGTATAGTGCGCAGTTTTCCTTCTAGGTCGGCGACATACTCAGGTAACGTAGCTAGGTCCGCTATGTCCTCGTTCGGTGGTGGTCTCGTCATGTCGATTGGTAACCGCATCTCTCTGCCGGTCAACATCATGGATGGAGTGTAGCCGGTAGATTCATGCTGAGAGCTTCTGTAAGCTAGGAGGAACAGAGGTATCAGCTTGTCCCAGGTTCTCTGATTCTCGTCGACAAACATAGCAAGATACTGATTAAAGGTCCTGTTATGCCGTTCTACCATGCCATCTGATTGAGGGTGTAGTGGCGTTGTTCTCGTTTTCTTTATGCCTAGCAAGTCCATTAGGCTCTTCCAGACCTCTGATTCGAAATTCCGGCCCTGGTCGGTGTGAATCTCCAAGGGTACGCCATGCCGTGATATGACATTTTCCATCAGGGCTTCTGCTACGGTCGTTGCCTCTTGGTTGGGGATCGGCGCAACTTCAGGCCATTTCGAGAAGTAGTCCATCGCCACCATTATGTATCTGTTCCCAGACTCTGTGATGGGAAAAGGTCCTGCGATGTCTACGGCAACTCTCTCCCACGGTGTACCTGAGATGTACTGCATCATTTTTCCTCTGGATGGGGTCTTTGGTCCTTTCTTTGAAGCACATTGGTCACATCTTTTGCACCATTCATCCACGCTCCTTCGGCAGTTTATCCAATAGAAGCGGTCTCTCACTCTGGCAAGAGTCCTGTTGACCCCAAAGTGGCCTCCACTTCTACTATTGTGTAACTCTTGAAGAACACTGCTTATGCACTCACTTGGCACAACGGTCTGGTATATACAGTCTCTACCATCGGCAGTTTCCCATTTTCGAGTGATCATGTCATTCTTTAGACACAATGAGTCCCATTGTAGCCAGTAGCCTTTAACCTCCGCCCCAAACCGGGACACATCGTGCCACTCAGGTCTTTTCCCCTTTTGTAGCCATTCTCTAATATTTTTCAAGTCTGGATCTGTCTTCTGTGCGTCTCTAATGTATTCAAGATTTACGTCTAGATCGGTGTTATTCTCCTGTCCTGCCACCAGTTGTTTGATCTGATGAGTTACTTTGTCGATCTCTTTGTTCTCTTGTCGCTCGCAAAATTTACATTCATGCACTGAACATGGTCTTCTCGACAGGCTCTCTGCATTGGCGTGACTTCTTCCTTTTCGATGTTCAATCCGGAAGTCTTAGCTCTGCAGTTTCTCTATCCATCGGGCTATCTGTCCTTCGGGATTTCTAAAGTTCAGAAGCCATTGCAGAGCAGAGTGATCTGACCTCACGCGGAATGTTCTTCCGTACAGGAAGCTGTGGAAATGTTCGATGGATCTTACAACTGCCAGCAGTTCTTTCCGAGTTACACAGTAATTCCGTTCTGCTTTTCCGAACGTTTTGCTGAAGTAGCCTATCACACCTTATTCTCTGGCTCGGAGCTGCGAGAGTACAGCCCCGATGCCATACTGGGAATCATCGGTGTCCAGTATGAGCAGTCCTTCGTCCTGAGGATAAGCCAGTATAGGAGCAGTGAGAAGACGATGTTTGAGTTCTCTAAAAGACTCTTGGCAATCTGGTGACCAGATGAACTCGGCCTTATTTTCAGTCAGGCTATGCAGAGGTTTCGCAATGCTGCTGAAGTACTTCACAAAGCGTCGGTAATAGCTGCAAAGTCCCAGAAAACTTCTGTCCTCATGTTTGTTCTTCGGCACAGGCCAGTCTCTTACTGCCTTTATTTTCTCTGGATCAGTTTCTATCCCTTTCTCAGAAACGACATGTCCGAGGAAACTCACTTTCTTCTGGAAGAGGACGCATTTCTTGGGATTGAGTTGCAGATTGGCACCTCTCAGCCTGGAGAAAACTTGCTTCAGATTCGACAGGTGTTCATCGAAAGTCCTTCCAATCACCATGACATCGTCGAGATACACCAGGCATGTTTCCCATGTCAGTCCTCTCAGCACTAACTCCATTAGTCGCTCGAAGGTGGCAGGAGCATTACATAAGCCGAATGGCATGACCTTGAATTGGTACAACCCATTCCCGGTTGAAAAAGCAGTCTTCTCCTTATCCTCTTTATGGAGTTCTACTTTCCAGTAGCCACTTTTCAGGTCTAATGTAGAGAACCACTTTGATCCGGCCAAAGTGTTCAAAGTGTCGTCGATCCGGGGCAGGGGATAACTGTCTTTCTTGGTGACATCATTCAGCTTCCTATAGTCCACGCAAAATATCATAGTGCCGTCTTTCTTGGTGACCAAAACTACTGGGGACGACCAAGGGCTATTAGACTCCTCGATCACACCATCTTCCAGCATTTCGTTAACCATCGCCTTGATTTCTGATTGCTTGGCAAAAGGCAGTCTTCTCGGCGGCTGTCTAATTGGTCTTGCGTCGCCAGTATTAATTCTGTGTTGCACTAGACTCGTACGACCTGTGATTTTATCTTGAGCGAAAATATCGGCCTCCTCCAATACGAACTTCAGGGCCATCTCCACCTCTATATTGTTCAATTGGCCCCATGAATTCTTGAACCGCTCTACTATTTCTACTGGCAGTCTTCTGTCTAATGCAGTGGGTGTCACGTTTTTGGACAACGTCACTCGGTCAATGGGTTCGCAAGTGGCGATAACCTCACCTTTCTTCAATGTGACCCTGTTAGTTTGTACGTTAGCCACTCGTATGGGTATTGTCTTCTTCGGGTCTACTAAGCATCGTGCGACGAGGGCACCATCACGTCTATCTTTTAGGGGCTCCGCTATGAGAGCAGACATACAATCAAGTTTCTTCTCTAGTCTGGCTCTGACAATCTTCTCACTGTTACCATGAATCCGTGTATCCTCGTCGACAATAAGTCTCACCCTGAGATTAGCTTCGCCTGCTGTTGGAGATGAATACAACTCTTCGTTGCCGATTCTCAAAATCTTATTTTGGAAGTCCACTGAAAAGACATCAAACTCTTCTATTATATCCAAGCCCAGAATAAATTTGTCGACGATTTCTGCGACGACAGCCTTTACCTGCAGCTCAGTACTGCCCAGCTTAATGTAAACAATGGCCTCTCCATGCACGGGTATCCTATCTCCTTTCGCTGTCTCCAACACAGGCTGTTTGTTGGTCGTGAGTGCCGACATATTTGGCAACATGTCTGGGCGTACAACGGATCTAGTGGCGCCAGTATCGATGGTGAAACTGCATTGTCTCCCGTCTATGCTACCAGGTATAACGAGGCTCTCGCGGTAGCGTCGGATAGTGGAGACCCTGACTTTGGTGCCTTGGGTCTCGCATGCCACGTGTCGCCCACCTACACTGGCGTCAGGTCGTTTTCCCTGATGGCGCTCCCTGTTGGTGTATTCTTGTCTTCTGCGAGCCACCTGTTGGGTTTGTGAGCACTGCCTACTTATGTGCCCTTTCCTACCACACTTGTAGCATTCTATGTCTGACCAATCTGCTTTCGTCCTACGTACCCCAACCGGTGCAGTGAGCTTGCTTATGGCTTCTTTTATCAACTTTATTTCTTCCCTTAGTTCCGCTGTTGTGTCTGCAAAGTCCTCTATTTCCTTCACTTCGCGCAGCCTGTTGCGGCGAGGTTGAGATGCATTCTTCGCTGCTTCAAATTCCAAGCCATAAATTACGCAGTCTGTAAGTGTTTTGAACCTTCCGAGCCTTAAAGCTTGTTGCATTTCATTGTCAAGTACCCCATCGATGAAGGTCTGGACGGTGATCTGGTTGACAAATTCTTCTGGGGCTTGGGGATATGCCAGTCGCACAATTTTCTCCACTTCGGCACTAAATTCTTGCAGCGTCTCATTTGGCTTTTGGACCCTTGACTTTAGTTGTGTCTGGTAGACCTGGCTCATGTACTTGTTATCATATCTCAAATCTAGGGCCTGTATCACTGTTAAGTAGTTTTGCTGTTTCGACTCCGGGATGTTCTGGAGGATTTCTAGGGCTTTACCTCGAAGCGAGAGAATTAGAGCAGTTGCTGCCTGTTGTTCGCTCCACCCATTGCTGAGAGCTGCCGCTTCAAACTGCCTCCTGTACATGGGCCACGATGTTTCTCCATCAAAAGTCGGCGGCTTCAAGGTTCCATGAGGCTGCTGTACGATTGGCATATTTTCTTCCGGACGATTTTGAACTGGGGACATTCCAGTAACTCCTCTTGGTTGAGTTCTATCAGTCTGGCCCATCACCTGTTCTGTCAGTTCTCTATGTCTGACTTCTGTGCCTTTCATCATCATCTTCATTTGTTCTTTCAACCCTTCAACTTCTTCCCATCGTTTTTTCCAATCCTCCGTTGCATTTTCCACTTTACTGTTCACCACTCCTATTTTATTGTCCATATTTTCTACTTTCTTGTCCACATTTTCTACTTTCTTGTCCACATTTTCTATTTGTTCGTTGATCTGTTCAATTTCTTCTTTTACATAGATTCTCATATTGTGGAACATACTTCGGAGGTCTTCTTTATCTTCTTGTCGCCTTCTCTCGTCTTCTTTGCGCCGTCTTCTTTCATCTTCTTGGCGCCGTTGTTCGTCTTCTTCGCGCTGCCTCTTGAGGTCTTCTTTATCTTCTTGTCGCCGCTGTTCGTCTTCTTCGCGTCGTCTTCTTTCATCTTCTTGTCGCCGTTGTTCGTCTTCTTCGCGTTGCCTCTTGAGGTCATCTTTATCTTCTTGCCGCCGTTGTTCTTCCTCTTGTCGTCTTCTCTCGTCTTCTTCGCGCCGTCTTCTTTCTTCTTCTTGTCGCCGTTGTTCGTCTTCTTCGCGTTGTCTTTTCAGTAAGTCCATCAACTCTTTGATTTCAGTCATCTTGTCGTAGTCAGTCGATCTGGTGTTTACCATTTACAGCTAGCTTGCTTGTTCACTTCTTCACTCACTTATCCCACACTTCTGACACCAAATTGTTACGTTTTCTCCGGGTTCTGGATAAGTGAGACTTTAAATTTTAACAAAACAACTTTATTTACTATATAAATATGGATACAATAAAGATCTAGAACATCTCTCTCACAGAGCACTTAGTTTATCTGTCCTTACACTGGTTACTAATCTGCACACAAGTCACTATACTGAAACTACGGTCTCTACTTCACACTAGTTACTGCTTCTTCTAGTCACTCCAACATTCTCTTACTGAACTGCCTCCGCTTGCTTACTTCCATCTATATATAGCCGTCGCACCTTCCAGTGCGTTCTCGAGCATTCTATTCCAGAATGTTCCAGGACCTTCTTTTACTAGAAGGTTCTGTGAATACAGATCGGTCCCGTATGTATACAGGGGGATGTATATACAGGTGATACAGGTCATCACTCCTATGTTACACAAGAGGTGTTTCTCGTAATATAAGATCTCTCTGCGTATACAGGGTGTAAGGGTTCTCTGCGCATACAGGGTGTGTATACAGGGTGTTCGGAATGTGCAGACCTTAGTTATCCGTTCCGACGGGGTACAAGTTGGTAACTTCGTTATTTCTGGTCCTAGAGGGTTGAGACTTCGCCTGAGGGGGGTCACCCCAGGCACCCCCAGGGGGTGGGGAGGCGGTGTTGCCAGATTGCGCAAAAATTCCCAGATGTTGGGGAAATCCCGGAGATGTGGCAACACCGCACCTACGTCTATTGAAGTACTTTGTAACAATATAATTCAAAAGTACCCAAAATAACCGGTATAAAATAGAAACAATCACTATATAACTTTTTAACGAACTGAGCACTAAAGAGTCATAGCGAACACTGCATGCATTGGTGTAAAAACGTCGTCAGTAAATATTATTCTTTCTCTTTCTATCAGCGGAACCCATTTTTGTGTGTACAAATACGATCTAAACCTTTCCTGCTGTCTTAGTCCAGTATCTGCAGTTTTCATTGTCCTCCTTACCAATCTTCATAAGGCGATACATTCCCGGGAAGTGTCCTGTCAAAAGTTCTGTGATTATTAAGTCGTTCATGTTAAGTTCAAGAAGCAGTTGAGTCTTCTCTCTTTATATGGTTACGAACCGTTTTGCCTGTCTTAATCCAGGCGTTTTCCTTCAATATGGAAGCATTTGGTTGCTCTTCTAAGTATCAAGTTCATTTTTTAAATAGCTTTTTGTTAAGCCACAATAATAAGTCTCTAAACAATAGAATGGTGTTGTTGGGGCAGTCCTTGCAACGCTTTTTGCTTTCTCATTTTTTTTAGCGCCTTGGTGCTTTGGTATCTACATCAAAGTAACTTTGTTTGTAGCCAGTTGCTTCAGAAAGTTTTTGCTGTCCCAGGTCGATTTGGAATCGGTTTTAACGATTTCAGTGTCTTTAGTACCGCCTAGCTGTCTGAAAGGATACAAACCTCTGTATTTCTGAGGCTTCTTTGTATGCACTACTGTACACAAAGATCTATAGCAAGCATTTCTGCTTGGAACATGGTGACAGTTGTAGAGCAGTCTTAATCAGTCTTATTCCCAATTCTGCTCCCTTCATAGATTTAGTTCTGCCTGTGTAATATAAGGATCCGTTGTTTGTCAGCCCTTGACTATCTCTGCCTCATGTTTGGTGGTCACATATGACCACGTCAAATAGAACTATGAAGTCCAGTTAGGCTGGCATTTGATCTTTTGGTTAGGCAAGTGACTCCAATCAGATAATTTACAGGATTTTAAAGTGACCAATGAATTTTAGTGCTTGATATGGTCTAGACGCACTAAGTGCTGCTTCCTTCTTCACACATATCTGCAGTAAAGGGAATTTTAGCACTGCCTCTATTGCAGCTGTAGGACATGATGTGATAGCTCTTGTTATTCCAGTACAGAGCAGCCACTGCACTTTTTGCAATTTTCTTTGTGGTGAGGCTTGTTCTGGTTAGTCAGCCTGCCTAATATATTTTCAAATTTGAGATATTTATATGACCCATGTAGGTATATATATATATATATATATATATATATATATATATATATATATATATATATATATATATATATATATATATATATATATATATATAGTATACACATGAAATTTATAATTTTCTGTTATATATGGGCTGCAAAATATGAAAAGTAACAGAAATATTATTAAAAAGGGCTTAAGATTGAATGATTAGATGGGGAAGGAAATGTGTAAAAAAATGGTTGGTTCGAGGTGTTGATATTTGAAGTTTCTACATCTTGTAGGCATCAAAGTCAAGTATATATAAATTATGTCGAAAAATACAACGCAAGTATACTACACCTATTGTATTATATGAATAGTGTACCATTTTCGTCAATTTAGTATATATATATATATATATATATATATATATATATATATATATATATATATATAAACATATATAATATATACTTGCTTCTCCCATTGAACCGCGTTTGAATTTATTAAAAATCGGCGTTTCGGATCCTGTTTTAAAGCCATTAACAATAGGTTAAGGAAGTATGAAAGATGATAAACTTGAAGGCCTCAATCTTAGAGCGGTGGTAGATAATTGGCTGAATCAGGAATTTCTTGGTTGACCGGCTTCTCTTGTGAAAATTATTTAGAGAATTATTATATGAAAGTTTGTGGTTAATGGAACCCGCTACCCGAGGCCACCACTCTCACACACACACAGATAATAATTTGATATGAAATATTTGTTTTGTCTGTTATTGTTATCTTTTTAAATCCTTGGTGGGCGCCAGGTATTTTGGATACTATTTGATAATTTAATTTCTTAAGCCATATTTTAAAAATGTGTCACTCAAGCGTTTTACCAGCAAATTAGCTTAATAAAATTATTTTTGTTTTCTCAATACATATTGTCATATACGTGTCTTTAAGCCAGTGTTTTAGTGATAATAAAGAATACGAAACTTTGGAAATCAAAACAACAGGGAAATAATAGGTTCCAAAATGTGATGTGAGCTATAGAGGCTTTCCTTTGCGTTGACATGAAACATTGCTTTGAGAATGCGAAAGTCGTCTTTACTACCAGTTTCTCAGATATGGTTTCAACAAGACGGTGCACCGCCCCACTTTTCTTTTCAAATTTGGGAGTATTTACACGAAGTCTTTCCACAAAGATGGATTGGACGAAGAGGTGTCGTAGAATGGCCCTCTAGATCACCAGATCTTACACCTCTCGATTTCTTTTTATAGGGATACCGTAAAACGAGAGTGTATAAAACGCAACCTGCTGATTTAGAAGATTTGAAAATGAAAATAACAACAGAAATTTGGAACGTAATGCCTGACGTGTTGAACAGGGTTAGGAAAGGATTCCAGAGCAGATTATTTCGTTGTCTGCAAGTGAATGGAGAACATTTTGAACATTTATTATAAGAAAGGGACGTTTTTGTTAGGTTTATTTTCAAAATTTGAATTTCAGGGTAAACTATTTAGTTTTAATATTCCGGTATTAAATTTCCACCCTGTATCGAAAACTGTAATATTAAACCATACATATGGGGAATCTTCGCATTCAGAAAAATGTGATCTATCGAATTGTGATGAAAGAACGTAGGGTTGCTAATTAAAAAATGGATAAAGTGGTGAGGGTAAATTGGTGGGAGTTTATTTTTTTAGCTATGATTATAAGATAATGTTCGACAAATTAAACTTCACGTGTCTCAGCGTTTTCCACAAAAAAATATTTTTTGCCGCATAATGAATTTTACTCCATAAGTGTGTTTCACACAATATATATATATATATATATATATATATATATATATATATATATATATATATATATATATATATATATATATATATCAGAGCAACTGTAATGAGACTTTACGTGCAGCTATAAATGGTGCTAATTAACCTCTGTTGTGAATTTCAACTAATTTGGTTCTAAAAATAAAATTTGAGGGACATGAACTAAAACAAAGACAGAGTAGTAATCTGCCATGCGTGGATTGATACATACTACAGGCATACATCATGCATCAACGATAACTAAACAATATAAATATCACGCATAAAACTTACTACCCGGACTAGTGATCGAGAAATCGCGGCAGAAAATTCAAAGAATCGTTTAAATGATTTGTCAACAATTGCGACGTAAGAGTGTCACATGACATAAAATCAAAATGTTGCTAAGTGATTGTTTTTTAAGTGGGGCTCCAATAAACTTCTAAAATACACTATATTATTTGTAGCTTGGTGAATGGCCCCAATTGAAGTTGTAAACTTAAAAGGTAGCCTACAGTGAAAAGAACAAGGTTTAAGGAAGGCAACAATGAAATATTTAAGAAACTATTGCCTTTATAAAGAGACTATGCCGTTGCTGCGAAACAATGATTTGGTAAGTTCCCTATTATAAGAGTATGAGAAAATTCGAAAGAATGAAATAAATATTGTAAACAAGATCGACTTATAAAAATAATTTTGAAACATTTTGTTTTTTTATCTTTAAACGAAACTTTAAAATAAAAGGTCGTCTAAGATCGAAACAGTCGTCATAGGTGTTTCAACAATTCAATTAATTCTGTAATTAGCTGTTTCGTTTACTTTTGGGACATAGTGAGATGTAAGACAGGAGTCGCCATCTCGTTGAGGAATCAAGTAGTATGTTGTCACGACAGCTCTAAATACCACAAAATGTTATGAAATAAAGACTATGTACAACCAACTAACAATTTTGTAAATTGTCAGTCCTGGCCCAATTTTTCCCTAATATAGAGACGATGTATGTAAGGCTAATGTATTCTCACCAC